>JAINUG010000003.1:9824753-10259753 GCA_029706075.1 Aldrovandia affinis
TCTCAGGGTCCAGATCTTAATTCCGTCACTCTCTCTCTCTCTTGCCCTCGCTCTGTTTAAAATTGACGTTCATTCCAGCCAAACACGACCTCGTCGTCTCATCAAAATGTATCAACAGGCCGAGAGAGCAACTAACGACGTTCCTCTTTAATGACGTTTTAGCTCGTGCAACCTCTGCACGCCTCCAAATAATTCTTATTTTAAACCAATCAATCTTTTGGGGGCATTTCAAGTCTGCAAGATGTGTTGATTGGTGTACTACCAAAGGCACAGTGCTCCTTTGTGGAGATCAACCTCCAAACAACAACTAATATTCACTTCTGATGGGCTTGGACTCTGTCTTTTCCTGGGCTTTGACCTGATCTCCAACGAGGAGCAAGAGAGCACAGGGGGCTTTGTGGCCTCTCAGTGTCTGGATCACAGTGCTGCTAAGGCAGAGAATGAGCAAGCCCCATTGCACAGAAGAGCAGGCACGATTCAGAGGCCTTTCCTGCCAAACAGAAGCCACTTAATTTAATTTGGGATGCTTTTATATAGACACAAAAACCCCAAAGTTTTGCAACTGCAACAGGATCATCTGAGAGACTCAGAGAAGGGAAAATATTTCAGATATTAAGAGATGGAGGAGAAACCACGTGCACATATACAGCCCCTCGTGCAAAGTCTCTCTCTCTCCGTCAGTGCCTTGTGCTCTCCAATACATCGATGAAAAGACATTGAGATCCTAGAACGGGCTCTTCTATCAGCCAGCTCTTTTTTGCTGTTGTTTTTTATCAGCCTCTTTCATGCTGGGTCCAGTTCGGGGTGGGAGACAGAGGGGTAAGTGGGTGAAACAACAACACCGGCCATTCTTAGCGACCCTGACCAAAGAGCCTGCCAGGGAACTGATATCCAGACAGGGACAAGTGGGCAACCCACAGGCAACAGCAGGGCAGTGACACATTTACATTTTACATTTACATTTATGGCATTTAGCAGACACCAACGGTGGTGTGGTGGTGCCTGACAGACAGGGCGCTGAGACTCTCAGGGCCACCGAGCTCACACGGGTCTCAGCGTCTCTTGCCAGCCCCCTGACATGGCTCTGAATGGAGGGCCCAGAGAGGTGCCAGGGCCTCCAGTGGCCCATTTCACTAGCAGAGAGGGACAGGTACCAAAGACTCTCACACAAGTGAGCCATCAGTACCATCACCATCACGCACACACACACACACACACACGCACACACACACACACACACGCAGAGTGCAGACACACATACACACGCAGACATGCGTATATGCACAACATACCCTCGAACACACACATCCCCATACACGTGTGCAAGTTCACGTGCACGCAAATGCGCACAGACACACACACACACACACACACATACACACACATGCTTGTAGACACATTTATGAGCAACATGCACACATGTACACACACACACACACACACACAATCAAAGACGCACACACATAAAGGAAATGTGGAGGTCACACAACCCAGTCACACCTCTACAAAGCACATGCAACACTTTTCCACATTAGCGGACGCGTCTGTCTTGCGTGGCCCACATGTGGCGCCGTTCACACGCTATCATTCAGGACAGGAGGTGAGAACCTTCGCAGGAAGAGAGACGCCGCTACATTTGCTGAAGATGCAACATCCATGTCAGCTAGAATTATCAAGGATGTAGAATTATAGAGGGACAGGGGGGACGTGTCCCCCCCAGTGGTGGAAAATCATTGAATTTTCCCACTCAACCATACCTGCTCACCCAACCGTATAATGCTTTCATACAATAAACACTGCAAATAAAAAAATACCTTAAAATTAACCTATGTGGAAAATAACACACATATTTAAGGCCTGTAGATATCAAAATTAATTACTGACCCCCCATCTGTCTTCATACTAGTAGCAATGGTTTGACTCACCATGACACAAGGTTCCAAGCGCTGAATATGAATATATTCTCCGTCAGTCACAGAAAACAAACCCAAATAAGTTTTTCTGTGCTCAGTACATGAAACAACAAATTAAAGATATGTTTTATTTAGCCAGATCCTGAATATAACGTGCCTTAATAATATAGTTACCAAACACTTTTTGCTCTAACCCAGTCAAGTCAAAGTTCTTAGCTAGTTAGGAAACCTCTCATCCCATTAGCGTTTGGTGACATGTCCAACATGACGCAAGAGGACACTAATTAGCTGCTATTACTATTATTACAATCAAGCATACTCTGTCAGTATGGACAACACATTCATGGTTGCACATTCTGCTGGGCAATGCCATTTATTGGGAGTGTGAAGGGTCTTGGGATTGATAGGATGGTACATTGTCAGTGCTGACTCAATTATGATCTTTTTTTCCTTTTTTTTTGCTGTTTTCGGTCCCCCCCCAATGTTCAAATGAAACCTATACCCTTGGCTGCGCATATGCAGACATCACCTCCTGCCATCACATGACCAGGGCAGCACTGTGAGACCCTGTTCTGTATGCGGGAGGCAATGGTCTGGCAAGCATGTCAAAAACCATGACAAGTTTTTCATTTTTCACCTCAGAATCCTGACTGAAATCAGACCAGTGCTTGATGTTGGCTCCCCTTTGGCTCTCATCAATGGATTCATTGGTGGTGGCTGAGGTAAGCTCCCCCTTTCACTGTAAAGCGTTTGAGATGAGTAATGAAATATAAATGGGTTTTTTTGTTATCATCTCTTGATTTTTCTCAATTTCATCCAATTTCATCTGCCTGTCCTATTGTATAAAACAACCAAAACTCTGCCCCTCGTCCTGCTCTCCAAGATCAGGATCATATCATGATTCAAGTTCAAGATCTCTTGTCCTGGTGCACCATGCATTAACTCAATAAGCTTAAAAATAAATCTCTCTCCCTCTCTTTTTCTCTCTCTCTCTCTCTCCTTCCCTTTCTCTCTTCTCCCACCCTCCCCCTTTCCCCCATTTCCCCTCCTCCTCCCCCCCCATTTGCTCTGCCTCGTAACTCTCCCTCCTCCTATTTCCCCCCTCTCCCTCTCCCCTTTCCCTTGTCCTTCACCCCTTCTCTCCCTTCCCTCTTGCCCCTCTCTCCTCCTCTCCCTGGCTCTCTCATCCCTCTCCCCCTCTCCTTAGATCAGACACTGCACACTTTTCCGGTGCGTTCCTACTCAATGGGCCGTGAGGACAGGAGTGGGTCACTGCACCACAAAGGGCCACTTCACCTCTGTGTCCTCACATTTGATTGACGCGTTCACTCATCATGACACGGTTCTCAGCCCCCCATGTCTGGCGGTTGAGTATATAAATGGGGGGCAATAAAAGAGTAACAGCTAATAGTCCTCAATCTGTTTTATTCCCCTATAAAGGACAAAACAAGGCAAAAGGGAGAACAAACATAAAAAATGAAAATAAAAAGCTGATTTGTGGCTTGCACATACAGCTTTTGAGGATTGTTGAGCAGCCTATGCAGCATCTGTGCCCGCAGAGATCTCCTGGCACTGCTGGTTGTACCAATATAACCAGGTCGTACTAAGGCAAGAAGCAACGGCTGTGTTAACTACCAATCATTCTCAGCTGTGCATGCCTGTAGGTGAGACTGACACTGTCCATGGTCCTGAAGGACTCACAGGACCCTCTGAGAGCAGCCCCCTATGCATCCCTCCCACCCCCCTCTCTCCTGCGGAGGGAAATTCGCCTCATTTCATTCTGATGAAAATGAGTTTAATGATAACCTTGTAGATGACAGATTTAACCACTCCTCAAATACCTTTGCCATAATGTGGCACCAGTGTCACATATCGGGGATAATTGACTCCCTTGATTTCCCTCAATGTTATCAGAAATGGTGATTCGCATATAATGAACATCATGTAATAGGCAGCAGGGGAATATGGTTTTCAGACCTCTAGATGGTTACATGGCTCTGGTTACCATTTTGAAAAAAATTAGGCTAATGAAAATGAGCTTACAAATGCGTTGTTCATTTAATAGTTCCATGGAATATGTGCAGGTCTTAATGAACCGAAGATGTCGCAGACAGCGTTTCTGCCAGCAGCAAGATACGGATTCCATTTTAAAGACGGAAAACACTGACGATGAAAGAGTTAAGACCCGGGCTGTAAAAGATAATTTATGCGGCACTTTCAATAAAATAAAAACAGGTGTCTCTCTGTTTGGTTTTTCTACAGTGACCTTTTTCAAGTGTCCCGAGTACATGAATAATTCATGGCCCCGGTGTACAATCTGCCATGAAAGCTATGGGGCTAATTGGTTGCAGTTAAATTCTAGGGGTGTATTTTTCTCTTTAGGGGCAGAGCGCTATGTCCTTTTTTTTGTACAGTCAAAAAGCACCTCTGAAGGTTAGCGCAAATATTCATCTACCACCAGATAGAGGGATATTTTGTTTTTGTTTAAAGTGATGCGTTAAACTGGTTATGTAAAAAAAATATATATATAATAAAGTGGGTAATCTGGAGTTTTGGATGAGGCTTTGGATGAGGGATCAGGGGGGATAAAGATAGCCAAAGAGAGCATTAGGCTGAAGAGACGTTTCTTTGTGCTGAGTGTGAGCGAGGCCCTGCCCTCTCACCGCTGTTCTCACCGGCCAACATCGATCCAAGATCGACTAGCCCGACCGCAATCCGAACTGAAACCACCATGTGAGAAACCTTCGGGGCTATTGCATCCTGGCAGCTGTCACGCTCAACTGTACCTACGATGCCTCGCATGTGGCTGGGTCAGGAAGATCCAAGGTAGAGGATGCACAGGGAAAAAAATGAGAGCTGAAATGTACTAGACGCCGAACCAGTTCCAGGTAAAATAACATTTTCACAATGTGAGGATGTTACAACACATGTGGAGGATGACAAGATACTGATGCCTGTACAATGGAGCAAAGCTACAGGTCATATTATTGAGCCTGAGATTTGCTGTATGCATTTCATTCATCTATATAGAAATCTCTCATAGCCGTCATCATCGTCACTTGAGTACTCAAGCCATTCTGGCTCCATGTCTGTCTCTCGCTCTACAGAGAGCTGTCATCCCCCCTCGCACCATGCACACATTCAGGGGGAGGAGGTGTAGGCACAGGGTACTCGGTGGGATATCCTCGTTTCCATCTGTCTCCCTTTCAGGGTGGCACTTGCTTAGAGGGGAGCTGTGCACATACTGAGATGCGACAGAGAGGGGTGGGGTGGGGGAGCGGTGGGGGAGCGTAGCACGCACCTGTGACAGCGCGTTCCGTTTCCACGGTTTCCTCACCTTGGGCAAAAAATACCACAATGCCTCCCACCGTCGGTTTAGTGTAACCAGCCCAAGAGCCGAAAGGAGACAATGAAAACACTCGCCGTGTTGAACGTGCATGCCCTGAAGAGCCGCAGGCCCAGTGTGACATGGCCCTTCAGCTATGAGAACAGAGCAGAATGCACAGAGACACCGGGACGTACAGCTGTTCCGTCAGATAAGGGAAGCATTTTAACACAGTGATAGGCAATACATGTACTGCTAGTGTAAAGTTTTTATATGGAACCAGAGATGCATTTTGCCTCCTTGGTAAGCATACGGGAACATGCATGCATGTGTGAGCATGTGCTTGTGTGTGTGAGTGTGAGAGAGGAGGGGGAGAAAGAGAGCGCACTTAATTTAGCAGGTGCGCTTTGACAGTGTTTGAATGTGCGCCAAGCTTGTTGTGAAAGCCCCAGCGTGCATCTGTGTGAGGCTGCGCAGTGACAGATGGGGACAGTTTAACTTATAGAATTCGGTTAAGATCTGGACGTTTACAGAGGCTGTCTGTGCCAAGCAGGTGCGCACCAAATACCAGGGAAGGGGGAACCCCAGCTGCTGCTCATGGGGGCGGATTTTAGGGAAGTCCTGAGTTTTCCTCAAATCATAGAAGTCACCAGGGTGATGGTGATGGATTTGGAATTTCCTGTTTCTACACAGTCAAAAATACACAGTATTAGAGATGTTGACCATGCAATGACTGTTAACCCAGAACTTTTCAAAGGATAATTACTTGTTTCAAAGACTGAACACTAGAACTAGTGCTGTGGCACTTCCTACTGTAGCTTTCAACATACACTGCCAGAAGCTAGTCAAATTAAGCAGCTGATTTATCAGAACTGAAATGAATGAACTAAAAACACCAGCACAGGTGAGAAGAGGGGCAGGTGTACAGTCCAGTAGTGTTAGCATTAGCAGTCACAGGTATCCATCTGTCTGAGAGCAGGGCAGGCACATCAAAGAACATATAAAAGGGTTCATTGTTCCCCGCAGTCTTCAGGTGGCTGTTGGTGGCTTCCCTGCTCTCTCAGTAGCAATAGAGCTTATTACTTTAAACAACTGTAACTGCAATTTCTGCTATTTTCGTTCTGTGACTTCTTTGCCTCTGGTGCCATGCTTAATGTGTCCCTCTTGAGAAGGTCGAATATCCTGGGATAGTTCTCAGCTGGATACAAAGAGAATTTGTATGTGGGACTTGTAAGGATTATCGACTTGGCCTGTGTCCCGTTTGTCCTGGTTAAACACTTTCCCCAGGGTTAAGATAAATGGTAACTGTGAAGCACAACACATTTCTGATATTACTTTTAGGGATCAGCCTTAGCTGTCATTTAAACAATCTCCATGCCAACACCAATTTCAGAAAAGTAAAATTCAGAAAAAACCCATAAATGGCAAAACTAAACCTTAAGAAAGAAAATGGGGATGGGTATTTTCTCTTGTCTTTTAATTATGAATTCCAGCTTTCTTTCTCTCTTTCGTTGATCCGGAGTTAACGGGATAATTAACCTCTAGTCCGTCTCCCTGTTGTGTTCATTTGGCACGAGGAGTCTGTTTGAAGCTGATAGAGGAATCTATCTGACACGGCTAGTCTTGCCTGCCGTGTCTGTGGGTTCTGTCGATGCTCGAAGCGGCAGCCACCGGTGGAGATAAGGCCAGGCTAGCTGCTTGCTCAACACACCTTCCGTTCTCCCTCCTTATTTCACTACCACACATATCCTTCACCCTCCCTACACTCTTATCTCTGTGAAAAACTACCTCAGGTCACAGTATTGCCCCGATAGTGGCACAGACCAAAACTGGGGTAAAGTGATTATGTGGAAATCATTATCTTGCTCCCCCACCCGCTCCTACCCCCTCACCCAAACTCATTTGATACCTGCCAACATCTGAGAAGCAAAGAAAGGCACCCATCCCCCACAGGTCCCAACACTAATCCAGCAGAATCATCTCAACCCGAACGCTGGCCCAGGCCCCAGGTCTCACACGGCGCGTAATCGCACTGTGATCCTGTGTCGAGCAGAGCACATAGTACCAGCAACACTTGTGACAGATGCAGTGATCCTCTTGAAGAGGTTTCCCTGCCTGCAATGAGGAGAATATAAAGCCTGCCATCCAGGATTTTTTATTTTAGGTTTAATTGGATGCACATCACATTCAAATCAGGTGGACCAAAAGGTTCATGTATTTCTTTGTGCAGTTTGAAATTATATACACTACCGGTAAAAAGTTTTAAAAACACACCCATTTCCCAGTTTTTACTGAAATTTCAGCAGTTCAAAACCACTGAATAGCCTAAAATGGTAGAAAGGTAAACTGCCAGAGGTTAAAAAAGTTTAGGTTTAGGTTACCAAAAACAAAAAAAGTATGTACATTTCAGTTATAAAAAAGGCCCTTTTCAGGGAACAAGTAATGGGCTAACGTGGCTTAACATTCACTCTGTGCAAGTCACCGACTCTGGATCCAGCAAAAGAGCCCCAGACCATCACGCTTCCTCCTCCATGTTTGACAGTTGGTGTCACACACTGAGGAACCATCAATTCGCCTACTCGACGGCCTACACAAACCTTTCAAGATTTCAATCAGGCCATAAGACCTTCTTCCAGTCTTCAATCTACAAGTCCTGTTTCCCCTCTGAAGTTAGAAAGAAACTTGTTTAAGCCACCTTTTTATCTGTGATTGACTATGGGGATTTGTTGTACATGCATGCAGCATCATCTCTGCTAGGAAAACTAGATTCTGTCAGCCATGCAGCATTTATCACAAATGCCAGATCATCTACCCATCATTGTAGGTTATATGAAATGGTGGAATGGCCTTCTCTAGCTACACATAGACAGTTACATTTGTGTGTTTTTATCTACAAGGCAATCCTGTGCAAATTGCCCAGTTACCTTTGTAGCCTCCTTAACTTTGCAGTTAGTAGTTACCAAACACGGTCTAGCAGGCTGCTGCTTTTAAAAGCCCCCAGGGTTGTTTTCAAGTTAGGAAAAACTGCCTTTTCAAATTGTGCACCCACAACATGGATCACAATACAAAAGGTTCTCCAGTTAGAGGTGCTGGCACCACTTAGGGAGTTCAAGACCCTGGTTGCAGATGTCCTTAAGGAAGAGTGTAGATGTTTCCCATAGGCTGGATTCTTTAAGTATATATATAGGTGTCTTGGAAGATGTTTTAATGTATTGTATTGTCATATGTGTGTCAACGTAACTTTTAAATACTGTTCTGCTGCCTGTCTTGGCCAGGTCTCTCTTGAAAAAGAGATTGTATCTCAATGGGCTTTTTTCCTGGTTAGATAAAGGTTATATAAAAAAATAAAATAAAAAATTCAGTAGTCCACTGGCGGTGCTTCATGGCCCAGGCAAGCCTCTTTTTCTTATTTTGCCATCTTAGCAATGGCTTTCTTACTGCCACTCGACCTGTCAAACCTGCAGCTCGAAGTCTTCTCTTCACTTCAGTTGAAACTGAAACTTCCTTACTTCGACGAGTGTTATGCTGTGCTTGAAGCTGTTGTCCTGTGAGCCACCTATCACACAAGCTGTTGACTCTCAGAAAATTGTCTTCTGATTTTGTTGTGGCTTTGGGTATGCCAGACCTCTTCCTGTCAGAGTTTCCTCCAGTTTCCAAGTGCCTTTTCATGGTGTAGGAAACTACTCACTGCCAAAAAATGTACATTATTTTTCAGTTTTTGGTAACCTAAACTTATTTTTTTTTACCTCTGGCAGTTTACTGCTTACCTTTGTATCATTTCAAGTTATTCATTGGACTTGAACTGCTTAAATTTCAGTAAAAACTGTGTGTTCTAAAACTTTTGACCGGTAGTGTACATAAACTCTTCCAACTGCCATAGAGCTACACCTCATAAACTTATATATTTCATTAATATTCAGGAAGACCACTGAAGAAGCTGACAATGTGAAGCCAGACCTGGAAAAGGGAGAAAACATAAAAACAATGAAACATACCGAAAAGCCACTTTGCCACACCCTTAATTCTCACAATATGACTCCCTGCGGCTCTTATGTCTTCCCTACCCCAAGGCACCCTGACGTGGAACAGTTTTTACTCGTAAGGACCACCCGGGTGCTGTGTGGCTAATCATTGGAGGAGGCTGAGATGACAACTGTTACAATGTGCCACGTTCGAGTCGTACGGAAATTACGTTGATCATATTCAAGCAAAGTTGTTGTTTCTGAAAGTCCCAGCTGCTCAACCTACCCAGGTACTCTTTGATTTTCTCATTACAATCTTTAAAGTGCTCAAAAATAGCTTGGTGAAATAATTAATAATATTTGATTTATTTCATAGTCGGGATGCATTTCCTTAAAAACAAAAAGAGTGATCTACAGAAATTCCTGAGTTGCACATCTGGCTATCAAACCTCACATATCTAGTACAGGTAAGGTACTCATGTGCGAAGCGATTTGGTCATAATGTCACCCAGGGAGGGAGGGCTTCATCTTGTAGGGTAGCCCGGCCTCATCATCCACTATTGCCCCACCTGATTAACTGTGGCTCTGCAGTCTGTCTGTGTCAGCAGGCAACATTAGTTGTGCAGTCCTCTGTCGCAGCAGCAGCGGTGGCTCAGCTGCTGGATCGCAGTGTTAAGAAACAGTCCATAAGAAGCTGTCGGTTGACTTGATGCATATCGGGAAGATGCACATACTAGTCCTCACCCTTCCAAAATGAACAGAGGGCGTTTCAATGGTAGAACGGGCCTGCAGCTGAAATTGGTCATTCCAAATAGGGGAGAAATATGTGGGGAAAAATCGACACAAACACTATCGTTCAATGTAAAGCACCGCTTTTTTTTGGCAGAGCTGTATTTATATTGGCAAAATGAAATATTAAATGGGAGGCAAGAAGTGTAGCACGCTACTCCAAGGCTTCCGGGAGGGCACTCACAAGTCAACTCATTTCCTCAGAGATCTGTACATTGTGGGGATTCGACTGAAGTACATTTTCTAATAATCGCTTACTGAAAATTATGGATGATCATAAACTTCCCAGGTACCTTTGAGTCGTCGGGAGGATTTTAAACCATTGGAAGCTCCTTTGACGCAAATGTTTTGGGCAAATTGCGGCTCTAAAGGCAGGTCAAGTATTTTTGACCCTCTTCTCCAGAAGAGTAGATGGGCCTCCTGAGGTCAGAGGGGTCTTTATAGAAAATGTTACTCAGCTGCTATAAATGACTCCCTTATCAGGGGACCCTGTCCCTAAATGGAAAGTCCTGCATGTGTCACATGACCCCCCACTCCGGTTTACTCTCACATCTATTTTGCTGGCCTACCATCTGTGAGGCAGTTTCATTTCGAAAGAGAGACAGCAAGTCTGCATGTCTTTGTTTGGAGGGGGGGGCGGTTGCGCCATGTCCAGACACACAGCACTCCACTTCCTCAACACAGGCTCCAGTCCACCCATTTCAGATTGTTTTAGACTGTGGTGCGGTCTGTTTTGTATTCATCCATGTCACAGCATCCCTACTTATTTCATGGTGAGCACTTTGTGTTTGCATCGGATGCTGGGGGAGGGAGGGGGGGGTTAAACCCCCTTGAAATGTTCTATGATAGTTCCGAATTGTTAATCTACTGCTGAACAATTCCTTCGCACAGCACCTCCTGCAGCTCCAGTGTCCTGAGATCAGGGGTTTCAACCATGCTGTGCATGTACCTGGAAAATCTGTGGCTACGGCAAAGGTTCACACGGGCAGGCAGACGTGTGGTTGGGGTTGGGGGGGGTTGGGGGGTGGTGGAGGCACAGGGAAGCAAGCTGGAACTTTCACAATTTTCACAGCCTGCATGTCGTGAGCCCCAAACGGCACATAGTGAAGCCCCTCCCCCTTCCCACCAGCCAATGGCATTTGCGGAACCGCGGCACCAGGGGCGGACGCGTGAAAGACGGCTCGGGAGGAAGCGCTCGGACAGGAGTCGCCCCTCGTGTCCGGAGGGAAGGGGAAGACGGCGTTGCCCGCGGTAACAGCTGGTTCCTGACAGAGGAAGCCTGGAGGGAGGTTGAGTGCTGGCGGCTGCGTGCTATCACCGCCACACAGCACTGTTTAGCTTCCCCTTGGGCCTGGCTGCACCCTACCCACCCCTTTCACACAGGGACAAACCCATACAGACACGTTCTCTCTCGCTCTCTCTCTCTCTCTCGCTCTCTCACCCACACACACACAGTCTTACACGCGCTCACATACACACACTTGATCAGACCCAGAAGAAGGGGCCATCAGTGGGGCAAGGTGCGATTCAGCAGCACACTGTTCCTGTGGTTTAATGTGGAGACATAGACCAAGGCTGGTGTCTGTTTTTACTGCTTTTAACATCTGCTTGATGGGTTTGATGGAATGAGTTAATGAGGGAGTATGTGAAAGAGAGAGACAATTCAGCATAGAGGAAAAATTAGAGGAAGATTCATTAGAACGGCCTGCAAAAAAAATAAGATAAGAAGCCTAAGGTAAGAAAGACTGTTCCTTCCCAGTGGAGCAGGGACCTGAGCCTGTGGTGGTCACCCTGATCCTGCGGAGTCTGTGCTGAGTTTATAAACTGAAGGCCAGCACTCCCACATGATCGTGGGAGAGCTGTGGAGCAGCTCGGCAGCGGTCGGTGTTTTCGGGATCATCACCATAATTATCATCATCTTCCTCCTGCTCTTCAACATACATGTGACCGGGATATCGAGAGAGATCAACAACAGGCAGGTTTTGAAACTTCTCTGGGATTACAATCAGGACTGAACCATTGCCCCCAAAATGCAGAAGGTTGCCGCAGAGGTTCACCTCAAAAGGCAAAGGAGGACTGCTTCCGTGGCCAATTTGGACATGAAGATCCCGACAGTGACATTGACCAGTCACAGGAGGGTGCTGGACAGGCGATCCGTGCAAGGGGTTGTTCCTTGTCGTTCTTACCCCCCTGTCCGGGGACCCAGGACAAACCCAGGGGGTAAGTGATCAGCTCAACCCCCCAAAAAGGGACCTCAGCAATAACTCCTGTTAGTTTCCTCATGCCATTGAAAACATTAAGAGCAAACTCACACACTTTTACTTTCCCACTCTTTCCCACAATCCCAGATTGTGAATAGGGTTGACACTGTATTGCGTGGGGAAACGAAAGTTGCTGAAATACATGTACAAAATGAAGGGAAGTGGAATGAAAGACAAACTAGCATGTCTTTTTACCATACATATGATTCCCATTACAGCTTGTGGGGAATGGGGCTCAGGTTATAGCGAGCACACATTGCAGACCTGCGCATTTCCTTCCATAGTGACAGTTGGAGAGGATAGCCTTCCGTTTCGGTTTCTCAACCATGATTTTGAACAAATCAAGCTCTTAATTGTTTGTTTCTTTAGGCCCTTATGTTTACTTTCATTTAATATTTAAATGTATATTCTCAATTTGTCTGAGGGGTACAATGGAAATACAAATAATGTGAAAGATGCCCATCTTATTTTATACCTTTACAACAACATGCTTCCTTCACAAGGACTTGCTGGTGGCAATCAGATATGCAGTGTGAATTCCCAAACAGTATTCAGTTAGCGGCTCCGCCAAGCCTATGTGTAATTAACGGAGAGGTCAGCCAGTTATCGCTGTGCTTATCGCTGTGGGCAGCTCTTTTTTTCTTCTATCATCTACAGTCAGGAGGCAGGAGAGTCATTTCTGAAGAACACGCGCTGACATTCTTCGAGTTTTTGGATCGGAGCGAAACTTGTAACTAGTGTTTTCCCCAATCATGCCCTTCCCTTTTTTGCCGGTGAGCTGGGGGAAGTGCATTTGTTTGTGATGCATACAGTGATTAATGGCGACTGCAGGAAAATGCAAGGAACACTGTCACTTAAAGCTTCACACAAACTACTAAGACCAGCAAAACTCAACAGAGTGATGCACACTTATTTTTTGAGAAAAGGCCCATTAAATGTAGACTTTATTGACTCAAAATATATATGCAAAGGGTTGCCTAATTTAAACATTACCCAACCCAGTGAATTACCTGCAGCAGCTGCCTTTCCCATAGCACTAATGAGGTTTGTGTACGTTTCAGTGATAAGGACTCTATAAATAGACTCTCAGTCATAAGCATCATCTGTAATTCACTGATAAAAAAAGAGAGAATCGCAGGTAAAGGCTTTTTCCATCCATCACCGTTTGGTTTGTATCATCCCATTACAGCCAGCAGACTCACATAATTGCTGTCTGCACTGTTAGCTTTAGCGCGAGTGTTACCTGTTTGTGAGGCTGGCGAGAGGAGGGAGAGTTGTTGTGTTTTTTGGTGCAGGGGGTGTTCTCTTTTGAAAAGCTCCCCCTTCCCGGGCGTTATGAGAAACAGCAGACTTCCTGTACAGGAGCAGATGTCGGAGGGCTTGGGCGCAGCTGTGGCGGGTGATAACCGGCAGACGCAGGGGGATGTGGGAGTGCTGGCTCTTTGCGACCCCCCACCTTATCACCATGCCCACAGCACACACACTGTGCCGCAGTGAGGAACCGTCGCCCCTTAAACCCAGCAGACCCTCAGGGAAGTGCAGGTGCGGCGGCGGTGCTAGTGGTGGTATCGACGGGGGGGGAGAGAGAGGGAATGGGGCACACACATCTGCCCATGCATAGAGAGCAAATCCAAACAAATCCTCTGTTTATTCTTGCCATGATCTCAAGAAAGCATTTGGGGTTTTTTGGTGAGGGGGGGGGGGTGCATCATTGCAAAATGTTTCATTTGGTCTGAACATTTCCTACATATAGAACTGCATTTCAGCACTTTGAGATCATTAATGAAAGGTTTTTTTATAAATAAAATGTATTGTTATTATTACTACTATTATTATAATAGAAGACACAAAACCGCTGTAACGTAGCTGAACATAGCTCAGTTCATAGCCCAGAACTAGGGGCTGGGGAACTAGTCGTCCGAGGTTGGGAGTGGACCCAAGCCCAAAGCTAAACCTTCATCCATAACTGACCCTGTCCTAAGCAGCAGAACTGCAACCTGCTGGTGCGCCGCTGCAGTGTGCTTTGAACAGCACAGGGGCACTTGGGCCCTGCATCTTGGGACCACTGTGAGGGTTGATGGTTGAGAGCAGAGTAAGACTCTCCAGCTGCTAATCTCCCCCTGACGAGTCTCTCAGCTTCTGGGCCGCTCTGTTCAGTGGCCAGCTGCTCCACTGCCAGGAGCCGGTTGGCACCAAGACTTACTCCACCAGCTATTACAGCAGTGTGTGTGTGTGTGTGTGTGTGTGTGTGTGTGTGTGTGTGTGTGTGTGCCAGAGAGAGAGAGCAGAGCCATCCTTCCTATTTTTTGCGGTTTCTCTGAGTAACAGATGCTCACAGCACGATACAGTGCCTCATTCCCCTTCTCTGCGCTATCTACAGCTGCAGTTCTGCCAACTGCCTGGGAACATTCGCAGCTTACAAAATACACGCACACACACGTACCAACAGTGTATGCACGCACACACCGAATGTAACATACACACACAAATTCACACTGACAAGCACACACACACACACACAATCTCTCGCACAAAGTATACACATCCACAAATTCACTCTAAGAAGCATACATACACACACACACTGGTGACCTTCCTCTTTCACCCTCCTGATCATTCTCGGTATTCATGTGTGTCAGATTCAAGTGCAACATCCCCTTCTCCCATTAGTCATGTTCATCAGCACTGGCCTCAAGATAGATTTAGCTATCTGAACTTACCACAAAAACCAGGTGTTAACACATAGAGTCCAGAGTTTCAGCTCTGTAACAAAAGGAGTCAAAGCTTGTGATGGGAGAAGGCAGCTTCATGAAACCAAAACTGGGCAGAGCTATCATATGTTATCCTTGCCTAACTTGATTTAAACCAATCATTGAATTTTGCCATTAAGAACATTATCTTTTGATTGATTCAAACGAGTAATTGACTGGCAGCTCATTGTAGCTGCACCCATTAGGGGGTTGATGAAACCTCGCTCTTCCATCACTAGTCCAAGCAGTTTTAGCCGTGAGCTTGTCTTGTTGTCCTTGGAGATCTTTCATCGTAGTTCTCAGTCAGTTCTCAAAAGATTTCAAACGATCACTGATTCAGATTCAGTACGAGAACATCATTCACCTTCCACCTTCCTCTCTCATTCTCTCCCTCGCTCTCTGCTGCAATGACAGCTCTCAATTGATTTTGCATAGTAGGGACCACTTAGTTATTTCTACCATGCTCAACCTTTCACAGTGCAATTTCCAGCTAGAAAGATATTTGCTTTTACAGCTCACCGAAAATAACTACAGTGTGTGATGCAGCCTCTAAGTGAGGTTCAGTAATAGCCGACGTTGAATGCAAGCCTGAGCACTGGAGCACAATAGGAACGCGGGTCCTCAAGCCAGCAGGAACCTTATCTCTTTTGAACACACAAGCTCATGACTGGTGCAACTGTAAAGGATTTGCAAAGTGCGAGGTGAGGAAACACTATAGGCCGGAATGGCGAGGATCGCCTTCTGCCTGTGGTGAAAGTCCGGTTTGCATAATCAAACCAATGTTCTGTGCAACATTAACTGCTCTGGTCTGCGCATCTTCAATAGTTCTCCAAAAGGAGCAAACTAAAAAATTAGCCTTATTGAGTAAATGTGGCACCATTTTTTTTTTTTTTTTCAATACTGTCTCCTTATCTTTGGCAAGACAATCAACGGCAGCTTGAGGTCCAGTGTATGGGGTCAGCTGGCAAGAAAAGGAACCCTACATGACAAGCTATGTTTAGGCCTATCTGTTTATCACTCACAGTGTGTATTGTGCACTCGGACAGCAAATCCGACAACAAAAGCGCAAATTAGGGGAAGAATGAGTTGCCGTCATTTTATAAACTGACAAGACGTCCACTGCTAATCCCCCAAGGCTTTATGGGGAGAGAACAGCAAACTGTCAATCATTTTTTCATCTATGTGACAGGAATCCATTCCAGCTGCCCCACTCACTGTCACTCAAGAGCCCGCCCTCCCCATGTCCCCTCTTTGTCAGTGTCTTGGGGGTTTGAGGTCTAGTGTATGGGACAAAATTTCAACACTAAATTATTCAAACCAACATTTTACAGAACTAGTCATTTTAGTTTTTCCCTCCACTGGGCTCTAGGTTTTCTTTTCTTTTTTCTGTTTTATACAATTCTATGAAGTAGACTTTGTTCAGCTCTTTGTGATCATTTCAATGTAATGCATTGTAACAAATATATTTTGATTCAGAAAACATCAGTGGGCACCAGTTACAGTTGCTATCTTTAACAGAACTTCACTAATGTTTAGGATAACCAAGTTGCTCATGACAGGTGATAGCTCCACCCATGAGCTTCATGAAGCCAATTGATTGAAAAAAATAAAAACCTAGGTAACACGTGATAGCGCCACCTATTTTGGGGTTCATGAAGCCTTATTGTCTCAGTGTTACTCTCCTAATTCCTGCACGGGGGCGTGATGAGGACCCAGACTGCCAGTTTGCCTCTCACTAGGCCTTCCAGCAGCGGGCTATTAACTCTGTGGTGGGGGACAAAGTATAAACACCTTGCCAAGCCCAAAGCCACGTAATCCATCTCTTTAACAATTGAGTCCCAACATGCACCCTAATCCCTTAAAGAAGGGATTGTTGTTGGGGGGTGGGCAAGGAGCAGGGACTTTAAAATGCTGTTTTCGTTCTCCAATTACAATCTCCGCCCTGGACCTGCTTTCCAGATTTGAGGGGAAGTTCCTCTGTTGGTCCTGCTTGACACAGATGGGTTAAACAGAGTACCAGACTGCTATACTTTTCAACAGCTGAGGGGCGCTTCTTAGCATCCGACAGCCTGTGTTGCTTGAATTCTTTATACTATACACTTAAAATGCTTCACACCAAGGATTTTTAAAATATAATTTAGAGCTAACATCTTTCAAATGCCACCACACTCACAAGGGTACCGTTACATTTGGACAGCTCCCTGTTCCCTCTGGCTGCTCTCAAAGTGTTGTGCTTTATGGCTCTGGGGAATGAACAGACAAGCAGATGACAAAAGACCCCTTGGGTTGAAACAGCATGTTTTTTGTCTGTTACTTTCACAATGCAATGAAAAGCAGCCATTTGGCATAACTGCAGTGTGGATATACTACATCATCTCTTTTTTTTTTTTTTGTCCAGTGCCTATTTACCAATGGCTGGGAGTATGCATCAGGTTTATCTATGATTATCTACTCGTTCGCACCAGTGGCAAAGTAAACTGACATAATAATTCATTCACACACTGCAGTAAACATTCCTGTGAGCTCAAAGTGACAATTTGCATGTGGGGCATAACAAATTGTCCTTTAACATTCAGCATCTAAGCTTGAAAATGATATACTTTGAATCCAGATGATGCTAAACATGATGCGAAGTCAGAGCAGACATGCTTGCATTTATATAAGCTGCTTGCCTGACGTGCCCCTAGCAGCCTTTGTGTATTGAGATCGTCTAATCCAATTGCATATCACACGTGAGCGCACCAGTTGTAAAACTACCAGCGTTTTTAGGTCGAACACTCACATATAATGAATGTGGGCATTTAACTCCCTTCACCATTAAAGCAATGGCAGACATCTGGAAGAAAAACAATATTTTTTTTGTTGCAGGCTGGTGCAAGGGGTTTCAGCAGGTAAAAAAACACACATTCTCTGAAAATTGGCCGAACTTGTCAGCACTGAATGGTAATGGGGCTGTGGTCTGTGGGCACAGTGAGTGTTTGTTCACTCTGTTCCCAGGATCGCCCCTTTACATATCTACAAATGGGAGGCAGGTGAAACGATCCCAGGGGAGAAAGTAATAAAAAGAGCTCACCTGCTCCAATGTAAAAATTTACTCAGGGCCGCCTCACTTGCACTCTCCTGATAACCACAGCTTCACACAGGTCACCGTGGGAACACTGGTCATTAAAGTGTGAAAGTAGGAATGTTATTTCCATAATAATATTTTAATATCTCACCCATTTCTTATTTTTATGTGTATGCACTGATATAGTGGAAAAACCTAGCATTAACTAAGATTATTGGAAGAGGACACTGGATTCAATTTTATGATAAATCTCTCTCTCTGGACGTCTCTGATTCGCTTGTCTTTTCTGCACCTGAGACCGTTGTCTTACAATAATCAAAACTTAATCAGGAATGGTGGGTTATCTCAGCCAGGAAAGGATCAACGCTAAAATCAGCATCACTCATAAAAAGATGCTTGAAATGTGAGAAAAATTATGGGTATCAATTAATTCACTCATTAATTTCCTGCCAAATAGATAAGGAATAAATTAAAACTTCTCTTTGACTCGGGGCAAAAGAAAAAAGCTTTGATTTAAATGTAGATTTTCCCAGCATTTGAGCATATACCTTGTTCAAACACGGACAGATTCTGTTGAAATATGTAATCGAATCTATATTAAATTCTGATGATTAAATATGATTGCAATTATGAAAATCTAAATTAATTTGTATCGTTCTACAAAAAAAGACAGTTTCTGACAACTTCTGAAGCACGTAGAATAGAAATAGATTGTGGATAAAATGTATTAGAACATTTTTCTCTTATAAATAAATGAGTGGAGGGTGGGGGCACCTTCAATGTATTCTGTTCTCAGTATACTGTTAAGATACAGTATTTTGAAATGGCATTATTGGGGCCAAAGATTTCTGAGGATTACCACAAATAATTGCCTTATTGTATATTGTACATACACGCCACGTGATTGATGCTTGCATGCGTAGTGTTGACACATGAAGACACTGACAAACAGTGGGTCACAGTCGCTGTTTGATGATGCGAGGAAACAGCGGCCCCCACGGGCAGACATTGGCAAAATATCAGACAGACAAAATCCCCGAGATGAGTACGAGTGCAGGGACACCTTTGCACGCTTATTATATTCGCATTGGCAACCAAAGCACTAGGCTATGAGTGATTGTGATTTGGTCTGTCTGAATTAGTAGGCCTATTCAATAAAGAGAGTACATTATTAAGACAGAGTATTATACCTGAATTTATTATTTAGTTGGTGTGCTAACAACTTATTCCCGGATCTGTTACTGTGCCTTCTAAGGACAGTGAAAAAAGAAAGAATCCCCATAATAATCATAATAATAATAATAATATTATTATTATTATTAATATACAATTAGTATTAAATATTAAATTACTCAATCAAATATATCATTGTTAATAATATTATTGTTATCCTCATTATCATCATCAAAGAGTCGTATGCTGATGATAATTGTCGATGATAATGATGATTTTTGTTTGAAGGGAACGGTGGAGTTTGTTCGTGGTGAAGCAGTAGCCAGTGATATAGAGGAATAAAGGAGCAGCGGAGGCTGTCACCT
Source organism: Aldrovandia affinis (assembly GCA_029706075.1). Classification (NCBI taxonomy): domain Eukaryota; kingdom Metazoa; phylum Chordata; class Actinopteri; order Notacanthiformes; family Halosauridae; genus Aldrovandia; species Aldrovandia affinis. The sequence continues at coordinate 9,844,359 of JAINUG010000003.1, forward strand.
CTTGGGTCTGAGCTCTGTCAAAAGAGAGTGAGAGAGAGAAAGAGAGAGAGGGAGAGGGAGCGAGAGAGAGAGAGAGAGAGAGAGAGAGAGAGAGAGAGAGAGAGAGAGAGAGAGAGAGAGAGAGAGAGAGAGAGAGAGGGGGTTAGGGGCGCTGGAATACGCAGACAGTTTTGTGCTTTAGACGCAGACAGAAGGCTGCAGAGCGGATAGAGAAGAGAGCGCGAGATTGCACAAGAGACCCATCGTCGGCTATTTAAAAATAACCGAAACAAGAAATGAGAACAAACAAGATAAAACATAAGTGCGACAACTCAAGGTAACCGCAAAGGTACATTCGATGCCATTTGTTGGCTAGAATTGTATACTTCATTTGTAGCCGACTGTTGAATGAGCAGTCGGAGCCTGAAAAGTGGATTGATAGGCAGAGGCAATCGCCGAAGCGTAGACCATATTACTGAACTGACCGAAGATTTGATCCAGCTCGAAAACACTATCCATTGAGGGGAAATCATATTCTTGTGGATGTACAACGACTGGTTTAATCGATTTTGGACTGTTTTTATTCAAGTCTCCCTCGAGTTGAGGCACTGAATTGGGATCAGTCGAGGACCCATGCCAAAATTAATTGCATATATTTACGTCGGAAGAAGTACCGTTGCCATCGGTCTGGGATTGTAGCCTTGGATTTCCTGATAATACAGTGAAAAGGTATTATTAACTTGGTATTTTAAAGTGACTTGCTCGTTACGAGTCGCGGTTACAGTAAATGCGCTTGTTTTGTTATTATATTCTGTCCTTTTACCCCAAACCGCGTGCTTTCTCTGTCCATCCTTTTCCAGTCTTTCGGGGCTGCAGTTGAGTAAACAGAAAATGAGGCACAAAGGAACAGGTCAAATTTAGAGGAAGACAAAAGGAAAATAACATTAAAGAAAATGTGTTGATTCTTTTCAACAAATTCAACAACCTGACATTTTTTAACCGAAAAGAGAAGGTAAACCAAAGACGTATTTATTCCAACGGAACCCATCTCAAAAAGTTCTGTTTTCCGAGACAAAAACATCTTTCAGACATTTATCTGGGAAGTAAATTAGCCTACCTCATAATTTATATCACCGTAAAGTGAACACCGCTTTAAATCCAAAGGAGACACATATTTTGTTCACTGTTTTACTGCGACCAGTTTCGAACTGCAAAAGGAATTTTCTTTTTTTTAAACGACAAAACATATTAGAATTAACACCTTTAAATGGTGTTTAATAATTTATCCCTTTTCCTCCTCTAAATATTTAGGATTGGGGTACTGTAATCGCTGTTTTATTGTTTTATGTGGACTAACGTTGCTGCAGTTACCTCAGATTGACCTCGACCTTCACAAAGTAAGTGCAATGTTTGTATGGTTACAATATTATTATGTAGTCATGCATGATGTGTATATGTGCGCGTGTCAGAAGGTGAACATTTGAAAAGGTTACACTCAAAGGAAACAAAGTGATCAGTGAGCAGCATTTCTGGTTGCTGCTATATTTTTTATGATGCTAGCATAACAATATTGCATACGCCAATATCTTTATTCAAGTGGTCTTGAAGAAACGTAGGCTATATAAAAAATGGCTATTTTACGAACGACCTTAAGTTTTGTATTTTTATTAATTTAGACGGTGCTCTTTGTTGCCTGATAATACATTATGCCGATCAATTTGACGTGTAGTTTGTAGACTGTGCTTTCATTCATGCAAGGGTTATAAGGGTATAGGCTACATAGGCTAGGCTATGTATTCCACGTAAGGCTCGGCCAAGATATAGGCTACCTATTCATTTCCAGGTTCTGACATAATTTCAGCAATATTTCAGTCTTAGAAATGGGCAGCTATTGTTGATGTGTATGTGCCTTGGCAGTGCTTTGTTGCGTTTATTCAGCCACGCCTCCGAACTGTCAAGTTTTATGCATTGTCAGCTCTTATCCACACTTGTGAAGAATCCGTGTTTCTAGGCTCCTACAGCACAATTTCAACTTCTACTGACTTTGCGAGTCTCTCGAATTGTTCATTTCCCGCATGCTGTTGCCTATGCTGACCCATCTAATTTGTAATTCCAAATGTATTGTTCCTATCCTATATTGAAGTTACTAGTGCCATATAGTCCCATCCGTTCAGTCGGATAAGCAACGTTTGTGGTTGTTCACACAAGCAGAAAGGTAACACGACAGGTGCGAAAAGCTCATCACAGAAGATATATTTTATTAACACATTAAGGAGTAAAATCCTTACAATGACACGCCAGCAATTATTTGTAAGCGTTATGTGTCTCATAATACCTTTGTTAAATGTTGCAATCTCGCGCTCCGAACTTTTGAAAACACTGCCCTAATGTATCGAGTAGCCTAACTGTTGTTGATGCTATGAAAAGATGCTGTGTTTAATAACAACGTTTTTACAACAGTTATATTTGAACCACCAAACGACAACTTTCCAGCTAAATTATAAATAGGTTCATATCCCAGTGACCCTTTCCACGCGTGAACGGCAATGAGAATACGTTTTTACAACTTTCTACTTCTTAAATAATGATTTAATAACGTCATTTACCTAGCTGGGATGTTATACTTAACATTCGGCGAAATGCAAGGCACCACTCGAACGTATACTTGAGAAATAATTACTGCAAAGGTAAAAGGGTGTCAGCCATACTCTGACAACATTGCAATAGCCAACATGGTGTATCCATTTGACAAATGCGAAAGTACGAGGAGTGCTAAAGCAGATAGCAAACCGCGTTTGAAAACCTAACAAATTCTTTCCTTTGCTGGCCCGGAGACATCAAAATGCAACGTGTGCGTCTGATGCCTAGCCACCTCCAGTACTTTGGTGGTCCTTTTAAGGTGGTTTTCTGAACCTGTAGTGATAAACTCCCAGTCATATCTCTGTCATGTCGATCAATGGATGTTCGCGCTCAGTACCGAATGTAATATAGATGTCTTGGTATGGGGTTACAGTGAGAAGTTCGTGAGAGGGGAACTAAATGATGAGATCACCGGGGAAGACTCCAGATTCTTGGCTTAACGCTTGCTCACCTGCTCAGCCCGCGTCTCTTTTTATGGATCGACAGAACAGCAAACAAAAAAAAACCTCCCTGAAGTGCAGGCCGATGCGCGCACGCCTATTGCGGAAGATTTTGTTTGTGCATTGAACGTTATACATAGACAGATTATTTTCATATTTATTCAAGTTTATTTATATTTCAAAAAACTGTTACGTCAAAGCAGATATAAACATTGTATATTGAAGCCATTGTTCAGGGATTAGGGTTGTTCACTACCGCACGCCAGAGAAGACCCCAATAACCAACAATAATAGCCATGGCCCTAGAAAGACAACTGTCCGTACACTGCATGCAGGCTACCTATCCCTGTTTTAAGGAGTGCGATCGTGGGGTTAATTGTCCCACAACACTAATACATTGTCATGTAATACATTGTCTAAAAGTATGCATCTTTGTCTTGCACCCAGAGCCATCAATATAAAGCCAGCAAGGGTGGGGTGAGCACATAGTGCTATAGTATGCTGGGGTATTCGAGCAAGAGAATTCAATGTGCACAATGTTAAATTATTAGACCTAGCTGCCAGACCATTGACAACATTTATATATTTCATATAGGCTATACATTTTAAAAAGGTGGGGGGTAAACTGGGGGGCTAATTGGTAGCCAACAGCATTTTCACTTCAAAAAGTCTCATATATATATACCTTTAATTGCAGTAATAAAACATTAAGAGTATTTTCCCTGCAGGGCATGAATTAATAATTTAATTGGCAGTGGTAAAGCTCAGCTGAATTATTGAATAGAAGATAATGGTCACAACAGTGGATGGGAGGTCTAAAGGTGAGACTGCGGTGTACCGTCAATCAACAGTGGACCGCATTACGACCAATGTCTGCCGCTATTAAAGGCAGATGTCCCCAATTCATCATTAAGTACTTCTCTTAAAAGAGGCGCATTCATTATCCAACGATAGTGTTTATACAATTTGTCTTCATACCTCTGGTACCAGACTCGTATAGACGTCTGCTGTTTAATATCCAGACAGAAGATACCACAGCTCTTAAAGGGAACAACTCTGCCAGAGCCAGATGCCAGCGGGAAGGATATTATTGTGGAGTAATGGAGCTTCTCCAGTGCACAATCCTTCAAATGAGGCGAAGGGGGAACCACCCTGAGGTGACCCAACCAGCTCCGAACGTTCCTTCAAACACTTCCTGTGCTTTGGGAACGTTAGTGGGGGAGATAGCAGTGGAACGATGGAAATTAGGACCGACCAAAAGTTCTTTACCCACTTTTCTCAATGTAAATGTTGAAGAAGACTAAGTCAGGGGTAACGTTATGTATGCACACCCAGCATAATCAGCTGTGTGCTCATATTTCTTTCGAGGTAATATAGTTGTCTAAATTTTATTATGGTCTGTCAGCAGTGGCATGACTGTATGTGTATGTATGTATGTATGTATATTTAAACGGTAGAACAGCAATGGCTGCACTGCAGAGTGACAGTCCATTACAGCAGGAGGATAAAAAGGTATAACCTGGACATTTTGGATGCGCAAACATTTTAATTTACGTACCTTTAAACTAAAACCACTTACGTTGCATTATTTCGTATGCGTTAGTAATACGTGAGTATAAATGTATATGGATTAAATGTGGATTGTTTTGTTGTGTTGGATAGCTGTGGGGTATGGTACGGTCTATCTGCAGATGCATCTCCAGTGATGAGGTCTAATGCTTTGATGTCACTAGTGTGCATCTGCACAGAGTAATACGAGACTCAGTGTAGCACAGCAGTAACATTGGGTCACAGTGTGTCTGTGGAGGAAAATGCAGCAATAAAACATACCGACCCAGTGTAAGCCCAGTGGAGCAACGTTATAATATTATTTGCTGAGGGCAGCTCTCCAGTATGACAATGGGGGAGGGGTTCAGGGGATCTGCAGACGCTAATATGCGTAATGGCCTCAGGTTGATCCGACACTGGCTCAGGGGTATCACCTGCAGGAGAAACAGGGACAGCGGAGTGTGTGTGTGTGTGTGTGTGTGGGGGGTAATTATTGTAATTTGAGTGCTGGCGGTGCAGATGAAGTTTGCTGTCTCCTAATTAATTCGTGGAGCAGATGGTGGTGGTGGTGGGGGGGGGGCTGTAAGTGTGAGGGTCAGCTGGACCACAACAACACAGTGACACCTGGACGCAGGCCTGCCCGGATTACGATTATCGTCACTGGGGGCTCTTTTTTTGGTTTGCTTCTTGATTTTGGGGGGGGGAGGTTTTATATATATATTTTTTTTTTTCTTATCCCACCTCTTTGGAGGACTACTTTGTTTTAAGAACAAAAAAGTTGCTTATTGTGATGGCACAATATTACAGCCACAAACATTTTAAGTGTGCTATCCTCTTCCATCTGGTTATCATTGCTGCTGCCATAAAAGTACAGTTTGGACTTCCAGCAGCCCAGTGCTGATCGAGGACTAGGAGACTTCTGATCTGAAATCACTTTCACTGCTGCCCTTCCTGCTGCTCAGAGACATGCTGCGGTCGTCAGAGTGCTTGTCTACGCACTTGTTTCTTCTGAAAACTAGATGAGCGTAAGGGGGAGAAACCAAAGTTAGAGGGTGGTTAAAAGAGACTCCTCCACGTCGCCAGCACACAGTAGGGCCCAGGAAACAGTTTGGAGAGGAGGAGCGACGGTTGGCGGACAGCCACGAAGTTGCGGTGAGAAGCCGACTCTGTCTTGGAAGGGAGTCTGGCCTGGGGCTTATACCATGCTGGAACCCAAGCCCGTGAGCAGCCGGTGGACTGCCTGGCCAACCTAATTCCTACAACACTAATGCTATTGTGCAATTACACAAGCGAGGCTCTGCTTAAGCCTATCTCCAAGGCCTGCCCAGTCTTCACTGCAAAAACGCCAAGGAAGATTCACAATGTTTTTATGAATTCCTTTGTATTTTGATAAGAGCTGCTGGAGTCTAACCGCATAGATTGTTTGAACATTGGCAGCCAAAGAAAACGATGGGACGCCAGATAAATTGTGGCACGGGAGAAATTAATTACACAGAAAATGACTTTTGGATGCGGTGAATGAGTGCTAAAGTCCTTTGGTTTATGAAGGAGTGACTGAAGGCCATGTTGGAAAAGACAAGCTCCAACAGCAGCAAAATCTATAATCTTTGGGAACTGGAGAGCTTTGTGTATGTTTGTGTGTGAAAGAGAGAGAGAGAGGAGGGGGGGGGGAGCGAGAGAGAGAGAGAGGGAGGGAGGAAAAGAGAGCAAGAGACTGATGAAAACTGCCCAGACAAATATACCCTGTGAAGCAAGACTGCAAGTGATTGTGTTCACCATGTTACATGTATTAGGTATTGCTATTTGATAGCCACTCATGAGTGTCAGAGAGAAGTTGTGCTGTTTCCCTGGGAAACGAATACGCTTCTGCATCTGCAATACAAGGGTTCTGCTGGTCATATGAGTCATATTTCATTCAATTCAAAGTCGGAGCAGACGTTCTGGAACATGTGCGTGAACGGACAGATGTACTGTCACTCCTGCACTCCACCAATGATCTTAATGTGAGAACTCAAGCACCAGCCACGAGGGTGCCAGTGACCAAAAACCACAGGGTTCAAGGGGGATGAGTGGTCAGTGCGCGGTCAGTCGCAATGGAGTCATCCTGTTTATCCCACCAAAAGGCTGGGAGAGGTTCCACCGCTTTAAAGCAAGCAGCGAGCTTGAGTTTCCTCCACATGTGTTCCGGATTACTGTGACATGGTCGACTCTCGGGGGAGAAAGGGAATGTCAGAGCGTTGAGAAGCCCGTCCAGCTTCCAAACATCTGGCCAAATGAGAAACACATGGAGACTACAGTGTGGGAGCTTGGAGTTAACTTGGCCCACAACTGCACACACACGCACGCATGCACACACACACGTACACACACATACATTCACACACACCTGCACGCACACGCAACCACACACACACATGCATATACTACACCTGCATGCACATGCACACACACACACACACACACACACACCTGCATGCACATTCGCCCTTTCACCCATGAAAACATGCTCACAGCTGTTTCTTTCTTTCTCATATACACATTCATACACAAATACACACACACAAAATCAATGAGCCTTTTATATCTGTACAGCCAAACTAAGAATTGATTGGCTTATGGCAAGATGTACATTTTTGCAATGTACAAGATGTACAAGCTTTGACAGGTTATGGTAACATGTTTTTGCATAACACATATTACATTTACTCTTTAACTGGATACGATGAACTTTTCATTGCATATGTGATCTGACAAAGCATGGGTCAACAGTCAAGAGAGACCTACACATTCTGTGCTATGATTTAAAAAACGATTTGAAAAATATAAATAAACTGGAAAAGAAAAACTGGCAGCAAAACAATTACTTGTAGATTTGAATCGTGCATGCCGGGTTAGAATAAGTGCAAAATAATGGTGTGTGTAATGTGTTTTTTTCCCAAGCACTCAATGTTGTCAGTGGCATCAAAAACACTTGAGCGCCTTCATATCAGCAATTTAATTAAATACAAAATTCTGGGAGCGTTCTTTTTTGTTAACCCGTGACACAACAGAAGAAGAAAAAAAGACAAGAATCGCTGCCGAGCTTCTATCAAGCAAAATATCAGAGGCACAGAAAACCAGTGTAATAATCCCTGCTGCTGGTTTTAATCAAAAACCTGGGAAAGCTGGTATCGTCACTTCCCACACTGAAATAATGAGTTTCCTTGTGTCCCTGTCTCACTGCCGTTGGAAGCAGCCTCCCCAGCCCTGCGCCCTGGCCGGCCCCGTTATCAAAGAGAAGGGACGCTGACTTTGTGAGATGAAGTTTAAAAATTATTAACTGTCGCAGTCTTCCCCACAATGGCTTTTACAGGCTTCTACAAGGCTCTGGGCGGAAGCAAAGATTGCCGACCTGAATGAGAGGACGTTCTTGCCACTTATTTGCTAAATTAAAAGCCGTTATCTCCTGGAAACAGAAGCGCTACGACGGACTATTTTGCCATTAAAACGAGGTTTTAGCCCAGAAGCGTTGTTCATCAGTCAGTTATACAGACCTTAATCTAATGGTTTAAGGTCTTCTTCATCCTGCACTGATAAGTCCCTAAACTGCAGCTTCATGAAGAGTATATTTACCTTGCATACAAAATGTTACACAATGTAAATTGAATAAGGAGAGATTTTGTTTTGGTGCTTGGACGGGGGGGGGGGAAGAAAAGTGCTTTGAGAAAGCCATATGTTCGCGCAGGAAGGTTTGCGTATAATTCCTTTAGGGAGGTTTACACAAGCCTGACAACTCTGAAATGCCTGGGTGAGTAAAAAAAAGAGAAGACACAAAGAGACATTGAGACACAGAGATGTGTTTCATGGAAATGGCATTTTGTGTAAAAACACAACTGCAGTATTGTTTTTTTAGTTTTTTTAATCAGTGGAGATGAGAGGGGGGGATGACAACCAGGAGGGAGGGAGAGAGGCAGATGAGTGAGAGGTTTATGAGGGAGAGCTCAGGGATGCCAGAGTATGGACAGAGATGTGAATAGACTGGACCCACAAAGGACTACTCCACGGCCACACTCAACCCTCCCCGCCGTAGTGGCTTCTCCATACCTCCAGTATTCAAATCACAAGTTGAATCACCTGGCATTACCTATACAAACCTATGCCTTTAGTGCTGGGTTTCATTTTAGAGGGGAGGAGGACAAACCCAAAACATAAACTGCTGAAGGTACTGGATTTGTAATTCTGCGTTGGTGGGGGTGGTTCAGGGTTTGGTTGCAATACCAGAGACGGAGAAATCCAGATATGACAGGATGATTGAATCTCCCCCCCTGGGTCAGTCAGCCAGGAGAAAGAACAGAAATGTGTGAATTAACCTTCAAATGCCCCCCAGAGAGCATGAAAAAAATCCCTGCATATTTCTACACTTTACTTCCATTGTTCTACACTTTACCTATAATGTTGGATTTTAAAAAAACAACCCAAAAAACATTGTGTTAATGACAGCAGGTCATTTTAATTAGCCTCTCATTAAATTCAATTACTTTGCCAGTCATAGGCGCATGTATACGACTTCACCTCCTGTGCCTTTTATGTAGAGAGGAAAATAGTGGTGGTGTTGGCGGTGGCTTCCAGCCGTCATTTTGAAGCCCCAGAGGCGTCTGTGTTATTTATTTCTTTAGCTACTGTTGCTGGCTTGGAGCTCTGCACGGGGAGCCTGTCAGGCTTCTGTTTAACTTGTTGTACAACCCCCTGCCCCAAACCCCAAAACCCCCTTGGTGGAGGGAGAGAGAGGGGAGAAGGTTCTCTGTGGTGGAGGGGGTTGGGGGGTTGAAGGGCAGACGCCATTGCTGAGATCAGAGATACTTACAGTACGCAGCCTGGAGCAAAACCTCTGCAGAGCAATATCCAACAGAAAGGGAGCAATTACAGAGGCTGGTTTAAACGGCCATACGGTGGCCGCGTGGCCCCTAAAACGGGTTTAATGAGATAGCTTATGGACAATTGGCTTAAGGGTCAGACGGAGCCTGTGGGCCTCGAAAAGGTGCGCTTTGTTTAAGGGTTCCTCTTGCCAAGCCTTGGATTCGGTCTCTTCACGTTGTGGCCTTCCCCTCAGGTCTGATTCACCAGACTTGATTTTGATTTGTTGTTTGTTGCTTACACACGGACGTCGTGAGCTTGGTGGTCACCAATTTAACCTGAAAGTGATGTTGACTTGATGTTGATGTTGAAAGATGACACTGGAAATAAAAGGAACACTTTGCTTGTCCTTGTCCTTGTCTTGACTGTATCCAAGGCTATGCGATATAAATAAATGCAGGCTTGACTCTTTAAGCTATAATAACATCAAGTTATAGGCCCTAAGCCTAACCCTTATAGGCCATTAAGGCAGAGGACCCGCTCTTTGTTTAGGGCCGTCTCAAAGATGTCCTGTCAGGGTCTGTTATAGCCACAACGTGTGGGTACTACGGGAGCTTTGCTTTGTTCTTTGAGGATTCTGAGATATTTTTGGGATTGCCTTGGTTCTGGGGTGAGCGATCGCCTTTCAAACGATCATCACTCAAAAGAAAACCTTTCCCATTCTTCCTGCATTTTGTGTTGCTGTGTCCCAGCTCTGCACGTCTTGTCTCTTTTAGTGGAAAGGACACCCTGGATTTCCTCTTCGTGTTCTGTGCCAGGCGGCTGAGGGCTCAGGCCCAGGGTCGGGTCAGGGGTCAGGCCAAAGCGGGTGGCTGGTTGTGCGGAGCGATGCCCAGTCAATCTTGCGGAATAAATCAGCGAGTGAGTGGGGGAGCGAGCGGGTGGTGGGGGAGGGTGTCAGGGACAGAGCAAACACGCGCATCGCTGGGCTGCAGCTGGCCCGGGCCGAGCGAGTGGGGCGACAGGCTCAGAGAGAGCAGCTGTCAGACCCCGGCGCACACCTGTCACAGGAAGTCAGGCCCTGCTACTGTTTCCTGGATACGCCTCCACATCCGAACACTCTTACGGCTCCTAGAGCCCCAAACACAGAGAGAGAGAGAGAGAGAGAGAGAGAGAGAGAGAGAGAGAGAGAGAGAGAGAGAGAGAGAGAGAGAGAGAGAGAGAGAGAGAGAGAGAGAGAGAGAGAGAGAGAGAGAGAGAGAGAGAGAGAGAGAGAGAGAGAGAGAGAGAGAGAGAGAGAGAGAGCGGTAGGAAGGAAGGGAGAGAAAGACATTTACAGTATGCATCATTTATGGCAGCCAAACAAAGTCAAAATAAAGGCCACTGTAGGAGAGTGAGTAATAAAGGGCAGAGGAAAATGAGCGGAAGAGAGGGGAACGGAGCAAGGAACAGTGGGTGGGGGGAGACTGAAAAGTGGGGAGAGAGAAACATGTAGGCGTAATTGTGAAAATCTGCTTTCTGTAACAATTCTACACTGGCTACTGTTGTTTGTGATAAAATTATAGTTGTGGTGTAACAGCACTGGAAACAAGTTATATTTTTGTATGAATTTTGATTAATTAACGGAAGTGAGATGGCTATTATTGTTCGTAAGAAAACAGGTGTACTTCAATCACAAATGTTTGTTTGAACCATGTTCACCAGGGCAGAAATTGTGTAATGTTGAGTCAGGGCTCGTATCTCAGAGTAGGAGTGCTGATGCAGTTTTGCCTTTTATCCCATAATGGATAAGGACAGGATATGGGCCTGATCCTAGATCAGCTCTCCTACTCTGAGACGCTTTATGAATACAGGCCCTGCTATTGTTTTGAAGTTTACATGAACGAGTCCCAACCAGAGACCGAGGGGAAAAGCGAGGGTGAGAGCAAGGAACAGAGGCTTGGGGGGAGAGAGAGGGAGAGAAAGGGAGACAGAGATGTGCATGTGTATTGTGTTTACAATATGCATCACTCATGGCAGCCATACAAAGTCAAAATACAGGCCATTGAAAATAAACAAACCCGATCTAGGCAAACGTTTCTCACGTCCGCAGGCTTCATATTTTAGATGCTACACAGAAGCGGGGGAGGGGGCAGGGACGTCTACAAACATTTGTCTTTTTCTTTCGCCTTTTTTTTTTTTGACAGGCGGATTACTTTCGGCCTTCGCAGCTCTCCCTCAGAGGCAGCGACTTACACGTACGTTTATGTACTGGAATATTCCCACGCCCATCTGCCCTCCCCCAGATAGACTTAACCTCCTCCAGATGGACGCGGGCTGGCGGTAGATTTCCTCTCCGAGCGTCGCCCGCGGGGACAGGTGAACGCGGCGAGCGACAGGAAGTGGTGTAACGGAGCGGCGCGGCAGGCGGGGACGGGGCTGTTGTTCGGTGTTGTGGTTGGCACGCACTCCTCTTTGTTTGTCAGGATTGTCAGGGCGGGTCCGTGGGGGCGCTCCCCATTCCCCATTCCCCAGCCGCCCCCTCGCGCTGCCTGCGAGCAATTAACAGGGTAATTAAAAGCTTGATGAGCTAATTGGTGTTTGGTGGAGCTGCAGGTGTTTTGATCCAGGAGGCTTGTTTGTGTAAATTCACAGAATAAACAGATTCTGATCGGGGGTTCATTTTTGGATCCCTGTTTTTGTCCGTAATTTAAACCGCATGGCTGTTTAAGGGAAGGTGAGGCAATGTGGGATTTTTCACCCCCAAGGAATACATATTCTCACAATTATTACGACTTAAACGCTTTCTGAATTTTAAAAAACCTTTTTTTTAATATAAAGCAGCCAGTGAACAAAAACATAATTACCCAGCAAACCAGTGGCCTTGGTATAAATCTGTATTGAGTATACTGTTAGAATAACCAAGAGCAAGATCTATGAGAAAGCCATACAGTATACTTCTCATTGTCATTAAACTCTCTTTATTGACTATTTGAAATAAAGGCAAATTAACAACGAATGAGAAGATTGTATGAGAATCGTACACAATACACTTTCTCACAATATTTATGGAATTATTCAAACATGCTTTCAGTGAGTATGACAGTTATACACAGGCTGCCATTGAAGTTATGTTTTTTTGTATGAATGATATCAATTATGGGTAGGTACAATTGTTTGTAATAAAACAGGTATACTTGAATGGCAAATTAGATTATTGCATGAATCATGTTAACCAAGGCAGATATTAAGTCATGTGGAGTCTGGTATTGTTTTAGTTTGTTATAGTTTACATTCTCACGAAAAATACAAAACAGCTTCCTTGAGCTTTTTTTTTTGTTCTTGTTGAAATTAAATTTCGGTGCACCTCGAGGCGAATCTCAGCTGGCAGTAGAGTGTCTTCATCTTGCTCTGACAGACGAAGAGGAAATCACACAGGGGAACCAGGCCTAAATCTCTCCCTTCCACCCCCCACCCACCCCTCAGTCTTTATTCCTCTCCCTCTCTCATCCTCCTGCCTCTCTCCATCTCATCTTTCCCCTCTCTCGCTCCTTCTCTCACCTCACCCTCTCTCCCTTTCCCCCTCTCTCTCTCTCTTTCTCTCCCTCTCTCCCTTTCTCCTCCCTCTCTCTCTCTTTCTCTCACCCCGTCTCACCCTCTCTCCCTTTCCCTCTCTCTCTTTCTCTTGACGCATCTCACCCTCTCCCTCCCTTTCCCTCTCTCTTTCTTTCTTTCTTTCTTTCTCTCTCTCCCTCCCTCCCTCCCTCCCTCCCTCCCTCCCTTTCATTTCCCCCTCTCCCCCTCCGTTCGCAGCTCTCTACATTTTGTGTTTTCCTCCCGTTCTGCTCGGCGTCCCCCCCCACCCCCGACTCTCTCTTGACGTTGGCAGATGTGGCGGTGACGGCTGCGTGCCCACGATGCCAGCGGGCCCCAGGTGGGGAGGGGAGATGACAGTTATTGATGTTCAGGTGCGAGCCTCTCACCGGAGGCTGCAGGCGGGCCGAGAGACGGGCTCCCTGGCTGCCTGGTCTTAATATAACGGTGGCAAGACAAGCGTTACCAAAGGCAAGGGGACGGCAACAACAAAATCTAAACAAGGAGGCAACAAGTGCCGCCTGAGAATAGCAGGCAAACGCACTGAAGCACAAGCGCCATATGTTTTACCGTGAGTCTGAACAAAAGTGACTTTGGAACTTTTTGAGTTGGGTTCTGTATCCTAAGGCCGCCACCCATCATCTACAGTTCTATAAACAAGCCAGTTTGTTTGTGTGAAAAAGTACGAAACCTGATGTTTACTGATCTCTGATTGTGTACCTTCACTGATGTGTGTATGTGTGTGTGTACATGCATGCACGCATTTGAGTGTTTGAGTACGTGTGTGCACGTGTGTGAGTGCCTGTGGCCATGTTTATGCATTTGTGTGCGCGCGCGTTTTGTGTGTGTATGCATTTGTGTGTGTGTGTGCATCTGATCCCCCGGAGTGGTTGCACACTCTTCTCTGTGTCTCGGCTGGTGCCAGTGCCCAGTGCTGTCCTAACACACTCCAGATGGGCCTGACCGAGGAGTTGTTCTTGGCACGGCCCGCCGCGGCAGAATGTCACAAATACTTTCCTTTATTTAGGAATGGCTCGGGGTTAGGGACTGCAGAGAGGGAGGGAGAGAGGGAGAGAAACAGCTCTGAGAAACATCTGGATGTCATTAGCAGCCATTGGAAGAATCAGAAAAGGAAGTTTTCTTTATCTTCCGGCAAGTTAAAATATACTAATGTTACCACATGCCCTCATAAAAAGGGAACACATGACATCGGTGACTGCCCTGCTTCGATTCATTAATATCGGTGAGGGCCAAACGGCACGAGTGTGCGCGTGCCACACGACGCGCTGCGCCGGAGGCAAACCCGATCCCGGCTGACAACCTGCTCTGGCTATGCATTTGTTCCCGCGGCTTTCGAAGGTGCGCGTGCGCTCGATTTGACTCCCGGGCCAACGAGACGTCGGCAATAAACTGAGTGGAGTGGGACAGGGGAGGTGGAGAGGTGCAGCATAGCTCATGTAGTCATTAAGTGAAACTGCAGGAAAACACTGTTTAAAGAGAAAACGGAAGAGGAAAAGAAATTGCATATTCAATCTGACCTTCCCAGTGGTCTTTTTTTTAAACTGCCTGGAAAAGAAGGACTCAGAAGGGCGTGGTGGGGGGGGAGTGTGTAATGGATGGTTTATAGGCTCCTTGCTGTCCTGTGTTTTGGCAGCACGGTGTTTGTGGGGTCCCTGGTAGTGTGCCAGACAGCTGTGTCTACAGGCTCTGTCAGGACAGGAGGGTTTGGGCTTGTCTGGCCCCTGGCCTTCGCGCGGGAGTGGGTAATGGCGGTCTGCAGCCCAGTCGCCTGTTTAACAGTGCCGCCGTGTTAATCGAACAGAACAAAACTGCCCGACCTGAGAAAGTAGGTCAGAGTTGTGAGCTACAGCTACAGAAGGAGTACACTGTACTGTATTCAAAAACACACGCGCACACCTTCACACACAGTGACAGGCATACGTGCACGCACACACACACACACACCTCATGGGTCTGTTCAATTCTCCGTTAAAAAGGCATCCCCCAACCCCACCCTCTACCACCAAATGTTTGCTTTTGCAGAACATATTTGTTCATCCAAGGAGATCTGCTTAGTATCACAGAGATCCATCTTTAAAGGGGTGTTGGGGAGTTCAGAGGCCTTCAAGGCGCCCTCCTCCACTCCTCCACCCTGTCATTAGTGAATTTAAAAATGCTACAGTTTAAACAGTTGAGGATGATCTGGGATCTAATTTATGGCTCATGTCCGAAAGGTGGTTGTTCGCTATTAAGTTGGGCTGAGTGAACTTTTCCAGCAACGATCGCTCCTCCAAAATTGACAGGGAAGAAAACGGAAGTTTTTTTTTAAACATTTTCTTTCCTTCTCCTTCTCGAATTGTAAAATGAATGCTGTAAGGGCGGCCTGCTGAAAAAGCGAAAAGAGTAATGAAATGAGCAAGCTCGGGTCACGGCAGCTGTGGTTTTTGGTTTTTCTTCTTAGACCGATGATGAGACGCCTCGCTGCTCGTCAAGGTTCACCCCCGTCCCATCCCTGATCGGGGGGGCGGGCAATTCTTCGATGACACCTTGTCCCACGATCAAAGGACGGAGGAGGTAGAGAGATCAGAGATGGTGCTCGGTGAGGGTCTTCTCCAGGCCCTGTCCTCCTCCTCCTCCTCCTCCTCCTCTCTCTGATCTGGATGGTGTGGGGGAGGAGGGGGTTCAGATGCGGGGGCCGCTGGTGCTGGTGTGGGGGGCTTGATGGGTGGGGGTTAGGCACAGGGTTGTGGAGGCACTTGGGTGCGTGGGTCGGAGGGGTCCCGGGCCCGAGGCAGAGAGCACTAATCTCCGTGTTTTGAAGCGGGGCCTGTGTTTGTGTGGGACTCCACAGCAGGCTGATGGGGAGCAGATGTGAGCAGACGGGCGGGCAGGCACTCAGCCAGGGCAGCTGGGAGGAATTAAAAACAACAGCATTCCTGGAGACAGGGGGAATTACAGAGAGAGAGAGAGAGAGAGAGAGAGAGAGAGAGAGAGAGAGAGAGAGAGAGAGAGAGAGAGAGAGAGAGAGAGAGAGTACAGTCAGGGCGAAAGACATGGACAGAGCAAGAAAGCAGGGTTGAGGGAGGAAAAGAGGTCAAGGTGTTAAGGAATGGGGGAAAAAGGGGTTGAGTGAAAGACAATGGGAGAGAAAGAGCCCAGAAAAGGGAACAAAAGAGAGAAGAGGCATGAGAGGTAGATAGAGAGTAACATCAGAAAAGCGCAGGAGAGAAAGGTAAAGAAAGAAAGAAAGCAAGTCAAAGAGAAGGGGTAAAGGAGGACTGGGAGAGAGAGAAAAAAGAGCCCATCTGGAGAAAGAAAAAGAGAGTGAAAAGGAGGGAGAGCAGAAGAGAGAGATGAGCCCCTCGTCTCATGGGGATCTCATTGTGTCACTGTGCATTTGGGAAAGCTCCATACACCGACACTGTGAGAACACAGAAGGGTCTATGTGAAGACAGAACAGACGCTCGTAAGCGTCAGATGGTTTTAATGGTTTGTCATTACGCGATTGGTTTTTTTCTGTGTTCAGGACTTCAGAGAAAGAGCATGTCCTCAAAGCTGGAAAGACACCAAAAATAACCTCAGAATTACTAGCTACAGCATGTTCTCATGGCATTTTTTAAAATACTTTTAATTTTTATAACTTCTTCATGATGCAGGGGAATTCAGATTTTTAGAGATCGGGCCTTTGTTTGCGGCATAAGGATACATTTGAATAATGTCCTACTGTGTCCCACACTTGTACCTCGAGCGACATGTCCATTAATATAAAGATTATTTCATTTTCCCCTCTACTTCTCCAAAAACATACCACGAGTAATTCTCCGCCATCCCGTCCCTTCTGAAGTGAAGCCCGTTTCTCGCCGAGTCTCAGATTATCTTATGAAATTGGTCTGGTTTATTGGTCATGCGGTTGTCGGTCGAGGAACCTGGCAGGTGCAGCGGCGATCTGAATAGGATCGTCTTTTGTCGTTACTTGTTTTTGTCGTGTGGGACGGATGCTGTATTTCCTCGTTTTGGCTTCCTGATTAGATTAGGCCGGGGCTGTATCTTTAGGAGACACAGGCAGCACATTGTGATCAGATGTGCCGCGGGTTTGATTGACAGCTCATCCTGGCCGGGCAGCCGAATGCAGGGATTGGTGTGGGTCCCGTGGGGTTTGGGGAGGGTTTGTGGGGTGGGGTGGGGTGGCGGGCGTGATTCTGGGCCATCCAGACCCTGGGAAAAGGGAGCTCCATCTCTCTCCCTCTCTCTCTTTCTCTCTCTATGCCTCCCTCTCTCTGTCTCCCTCCCTCCCTCTCCCCCATCTCTTGCTCTCAGTCTCTTTCCCTTTCCCTCTCTTTTCTTCCCTTGCACTCTTTTTCCCTCTCTCCGTCTCTCCCTCCCTCCACACCTGTCTTCTGCTCACTCAGCACAATGGGCGCACAGATGGTTACAGATGGCTCGGGAGGATGCGGAAGACTTTCTAACGTATTAAAACAGGAGAACCAGAGCCTGTGTCCTGCACTGTCCTTTAGCCGGTCAGATTAAACAGCTGTCTGTAATCCCAGAGTGGGATACACAGAGCCAGCCCCTTGTTCCTGCTTTTGACCCCCTCCTCCACCCCCAGCCCCTCGGGGAGGGTCTTGGTCCTCCGGACCAGGCTGGGGAATATCCCTGGGTCCCTCTGGAAGTTTGAACAGCAGTTGTTATGTAGAGTGGTGTCCCCTCAGGAGCAAATTACCGTTGAGTCGTTAAAACGGGACATGTTTTGTTGAGAGCTCCACTGTGTCAGTCAAAGAGAGAGAAATCTTCACCTCTCATTGGCTACATTGGCTGTCCGCAAATAGTTCAGAGTTAAAGGAATCTTTATTTAGAATGGCACAAAATTACACTCTGTACATATGCCAGAAACTGCTTTTTTCAGCGCCTGCTGTCATACATTTTCAAATCACATCAAAAGATAAAAGAGGCAAAAAAATATTGCAAAGACCAATGCACGCTCTTGATGAATGAATAAAATTTTTTACTGTACATGGTGGCTATTACCATGTGTCCAACCTAGCGTTTTTGAACAGCAACGACAATAAGAAGATAAAAACAAGTTAATAGTATGTTAAGTTAATATTAAGAATAATATCTATTCATTCTCTGCAATACATACAGCTGCTGCTAATGTGGTCACGTGAATATGATCACTGTCAGATGGTCCTACGTGCCCTGCTCTGATACGACTTAAGCTGGGTGTGTAACGGGACCTCCAGGGTGCATTTTGCCAATGCTTTGTGTACAAAGCTAGCAAGTTCACGAGAATTATGATGGACGGCTATTTTTGTTCACGGGGGTAAGGGGGGTTGGATTTAACGCTAACACCTTGTTATGTTTGTTGTTGGAAGCATGCTGTTGATGTACACTCACTTTGTTTTCAAAGAGCGTGGCGCTAATGGCGCTCGCCTGCAGAATCCAACTCTCTCAACGTAGCGCTCAGCTGCCTGACTCTTCCACACGCCATTTAGAAATACTGCAGGGAGTAAACAGAATGCCACCCCCACCCCCCACCACTACTCAAGAACATGACCGGGGATGGCCCTGTGACTGCAGGAAAACACAAAAACATTCATTCAGGACAGACAAAGCTTAAATAGTATACAGTAGAAGTTTTTATGAGTACAACATGAAGTGTATGGTCTGCTAGTGTAGTACGATGCCGATGATCTGCGGGTATAGCATAAAGCCTATGGTTTCATGTTAGTGTAGTATGAAGCCCATGGCCTGTGGGTTTGAACCTATGGCCTGTTTCATCACTTCAATCATTTATTATTATTATTGCTATCGTTATTATTGTTATAATTCATAATACTAATGAAGCCCATGGCCTGTCGATATTATATGGATCATGTGGGCCCTAGTGAAGTTCCCTTGTTATACAGACGGCCGGAGACCTCTCCATACCACCATGTTGGCAGCAGGCCCTGAGCAGCGTTAACCCCTCGTTCCCCGCTCTCCCCTGCAGCTGTTGTCCCTCTAGGTCAGGGACTAATTACAAGCCTGTCCGTGGTCTGGCAGTGACCCTGAGCACTTTTGTTATTTTTGTACTTGACTGTGGAAACGACAGCGATTCCAGGGTGGCGGGAGACGCAGGGCTCAGGGAGTATGGAGGGTGGGGGTTGGGGAGAAGGGGAGTATCACATTAGAGGGTGTTGGGATTGTTCTTCTTTTTAAAGGCCGGCGGTGGGAGCAGTCACCTTTATTCTGCCCTTGATGGACAACAGAATCCTTCTGAGAGAAAGACCAAATCGAGACAGGAGACCTGTCATTAAACTTTGCCTAGCTCTGATTGAAATGCTAGTTGATAGTATCCAATTTGAGGTAGGGGACTGCATATTCCCCTGGGTTTATCTATGGGGAGTACAGAGTTGGTCGTTCTGGTCTGCTGACCAGCCTCTGAGGCGCCCTATAACCTATCCCAACCCGACTGTCTCCACACTCCCCCTCCCCACCCTGCGAGCCAACCAAAACCGCCATCCAGTCTCGTCTGCGGGATATTGACTCGTGCAGCGCGGTCACACACATGGTAAAGCTATCTGCGCCGTCCCTGTGAAACTTATTACTTTTCCTGCGCTCATGTTTGTCTGGCTGAGGGATCTCCTTCCACCTGCGTTCATGCAGTCAGGGTCAACCCCCCGTTAACACAGAGTTTACAACAACAAAGATCCAACACTGAGCAATCAACACTATTGTTGTTTAACTATTGCTTGAACGATCAATCAGTCATTCAAAGTTTACTTGCATATAATACAGCAGTCTCTGCATTCCACACCGATAATTAAATTGCTCTTAATACAGGCTTTATCACAAAGCGTTTAACTCAATGCTTTGAATTCAACAGTATGGGTTTAATCTTCATTCAGTATTCAAATCAGTAAATCTTCATTATTATTTGATTCGTTTTTATTTTTCACTGAATGGAATTGTCAGGAGCGATTCCGTCAACACTGACTGCTCAGCACTGGGTGTTAACACTGAAACGGTAACACTGAAAGCAGATAACAGCAGACAGACTTGGTGTCTGAAACATAGCTGTCATTTCTGCAGATATGTTGTCATATTTCTGACTTTAATACATGTACTATTATGTCACCAAGCTGATCAATTAGACATTTCCAGTCAATTAAAAATACAGGATAGAGTGACAGATTGTCAGAAAAAGGAAGGGGCTCCCAAGTAACTCTTTGTAAAGGTGCTCACTACTAGCATAGGTTGAAGGTTGAGTGCTATATCCTAGACATTGCAATTTTAGCTAGGTCATGAGTCATCTATGACCATGAGTCTGCACCGGTGGGACAGGTTTTTCATTCTGCGAGGGTAAGGTGCGTTCAAGTCTGCCAGCATTCTGAGTTACCATGGTACCAGTACCTCCTAGGGACTCACCAGGTACCTACAGGTAACCATCAGTAAGGGGTGGGCCTCTCCTCCGAACGACACTAGCTCATGTGCATCACACTGTGTGGAATGTGTGGAAAGTAGTCACTGGCTTGTGAGCGAGTGAATCAGAGGAGGGTACGATCTCCCTGGGTGGGTCCCCACGTGTCCCCGTGTGCCTGGGTGACAGGGAAGCTTGCCTTGTTTGGTCCCGGCTGGAAGCCCCGCGTAGGTTCATGGAAGTGGCTTTCGCTGTGATGGACAGGGGCAGATCCAGTTGCACTTGTCACTGACTGTCAACCGGCTGTCCGTGGTGGGGGCGGGGGGGATGAGAGGGCACAGGCGGGGGGACGCTGGTTGGAGGGGGGTCCGTCAGCAGTAGCTGATCGGGAAAGCAGGTGTTGCTGGATGTCTGAAGGAGCAGGGGACGTTTGCCCTCAGTATCTGTGTAGTCCGAGTACTCCGGCTCTCACATCATTCATAAGGCCGTAAAATTATTTCTCTGTGCACCTCTGAAAACCTCAAGACACCTCTATTCACAGCAGGGCGAGGTTGAGCCCACACTTATATGCTATTTACATATACAGTACATACTATTTGTAAAGGTTGACAATAGGGAATCCTATCTTTGTGATCAATATATTCATATGTTCTGTACAAAGCTAAACTAGATGATCAAAACCAACATTTACTGATGCGGTTGGGGGTACCAGTTCAGTACCTTGATCAGGGGTAAAGGTGGGTGATCCAGGATTCAAGCCTGCAGCCTGCTGGATACAAGTCCAGTTCTCTAATCACTTTCCCACACAGTGTTTTGCTGGCTGCTGAAATGTAACCGCTTTTGATCTTGGTAGGGAGTCGTTGGCTTGGTATCAATAAACATTAGTCTTTAACCAGACAATCTGTTTACAGAGAAAACAATTAAAACCTTGCATTTAATTGTGGGTCATAGTTAAGAACAACTGTTGATTAAATCCAGGACATAGGGTAAGTCCAGGTCTTGTTGTTGAATCAGCCGTGTGGAGATATGCGTCTTTAGCCTCCCTCTCACCTGGCCTCACCTTCCCCGCAGGTAGCACAGACCAGAAGGTTGGAACGATGCCAGATTCACCTGCTGATGTCAAAACCCAACCCAGATCGACTCCGCCCACCATGCCACCACCTCCCCCTTCTGTCAGCCAGGCAGCCAATCGCAGCGCTTCATTCACGCCTACCACAAGTAAGTCCTTGTCACCGTGGCAACATTCTGATATTTCCATCCTTTGATGTGCAGTGCAGAATCATTGTTCATAGCAAATGCTCACTATATCGATCAACTTTCAGCCATATGCAAACTATGGTGGTCATTTAAAAAAATCCTTACTAAAACAGACAGATTGAAAGTAAGTTTTCTTTTTTTCCCCACAAGTAAATATATTCACCCCATTTCACACCAGATCCTTATGCGTCACTAACAATGTACACTGAAGTGCTATACACGTCATTATCGATTGCTGCGTAGAGTTTCTAACGTCATCCATTTTTTTCAGTCGTTTCCTCTGTGGAAAAGGCCAGCTTGAATACAAACTTATTTTTCTTTTTTACACAACTGTAAAACAATAGATCCCAAAGCCAATATTTGAAAGCATTCCATAAAAAACACAGTGCCTGCTGGCTGGAGATTTATGCTGAATGGTGTGTAAGACTGCAGTGTACTACTATGCTTTGTATTTATAGAGCACCTTTCAAGGGTCTCCTGGCTCTTTACATTGGAGTGACTCGCCTACTTAACCACCAACGAGCAGCCCCTAACCATTTACTTAACAAGACATAGCTTGCCATTTTAAATATTATTCCATTTATACGGCCAAATATCCACTGAAGCAATCCAGGTTAAGCACCTGTCTTAAGGGTACACCAATGGGGCTTTGTCAAGGATTCAAACCTGCAACATCCCAGGGTGTAACCCACTTTGCCACACCGCTGCCCGATATGTTTTTGCTCCTATTCACATGCTCGCGCACGCACGCGCACACATACACACAAGGGTTTGGGGCTTGACTCAGTGTCCCAGTTACCTCCCTCTTTGGTGATGGTGTGTGACCATGTTTGTGAGTGTGTGGCTCTGTGGCGATCTTTCGAACCCGGGCCGCCTGTCGTTCTGAGTGTTGGCGGTACAGAGGGCACCGCCTCGCTCCTGGGGGCTCTCAGACCCCAGTTTCTTCCCTATATAGCAATGACAGGCCGTGTTGTTTCACCTGTTGTGGTGGCTGCCAGCGCAGGCTGCTCTTCTCGCCCTCTATAACCAGAACACAAGTGGCCGGTCACATGGTTACCCCACATGTGTCCCGGGCCCAGCCCTGTACAGGGGACACGTGTATGCAGATTAAAGGAAGGGACTGACAGAAAGACCCGGTACCATACACGCACGCACACTCAAATATTCACAAGCAGTCTTGTTTCTCCTAGCAACAAGGTAATACTGCATATGGTACAAAAGTTATCAATTCAACAACAGGGTGGTTTGTACTGCACATCTTTAAGTAGCTGTACATCTGCCATTCCATAAACTGCATGTAGATTGCAATATAGCCACTATGAATGGAATGATTTCTGCAGTAGTAAGACGCGTGATATGCAAATGTGGCGTTTGTGTAAGATTTCTACTTTTTAGGTTATTGAACACACTTTTACCATTGCGTGGGAATAAGTGAATGTGGGAGAAAGTGAGAGTTTTTCAGATGCGTATTTTACAGCAGCACAGGGAGGTGTGTTGAGTGGTGGGGGTATGAGGGGTTGGGGGGCGCTGTGCTGTGAGCCTGAAAGCTGCAAATCTACTTTCAGCTGGTGGACATGTGCAGGATCTAATTTAGCAGCACACCTGCTATCGGAATAAAAGTAACACAGGCCACTGGCCTATTTTTGGCACCTCTTTAACAAGTTCCTCGTATAGTTGTGTTCTAGTGAGTGAGTTAGAGACAGAGAGAGAGAGAGAGGAGGACAGACAGGGCGGGGTGTGTGTGTGTGTGTGTGTGCGTATATGTTGTGGGAACTCAAAAGCAGCTGAGGCTAATGCACAGTATTCAGTGGCACTGGGGCGAATCCTAGCAGAGGCAGCATTAGCAGCATGCAGTAGCAGCACAGACACTCTCTCCCCAGCCCCGGCGTGCGTTCTGGACGCTGGCATTGGCGCGTCGGTGCAAGGCATGCACGTACCGTCCCCGCGCTCAGCTGCGCCCGCTGGCAGTCGCCAGTCGTCCCGGTCAGGGAGGGGGGCGAGGCGGGGCACGGAGGGCACGCACGCTGACCGCCGGCCGCTCTCCCTCTCCTCAGTGCTGAACGGGAGCAGCCATTCGCCCACCGCGCTCAACGGGGCGCCGTCCACGCCCAACGGCTTCAGCAACGGGCCGGCCATGTCGTCCAGCGCCTCGCTGTCCACCCAGCAGCTGCCCCCGGCCTGCGGCGCCCGGCAGCTCTGCAAGCTGAAGCGCTTCCTCACCACGCTGCAGCAGTTCGGCAACGACATCTCGCCCGAGATCGGGGAGCGCGTCCGCACCCTGGTACTGGGCCTGGTGGTGAGTGCGACTCAGATTCAAGTGAAAAATACTCTAATGTGCGAGAAATGTGTTCGTAAAAAAATATTACCTTCGCGCTCTCTATGTCTTTCGCTCCCTCTCTCTTCTCTTTCTTTGCGGTCTTGTCTTCGTGTGTCCTCTTCAGTAGTGTCTGGGCACATTGTGACTATGTGAGTGTAATGTGTCTTCACCTCTGCTCCTGTCTGGCCCATCAGTGGTCATCTTTGATCCTTTTAAAGAGGCCTCCGATGAAGATTGTTTCTCGCCTCCTGTCAACGCTCTTGTCTGCGGTCAGTCTGGATAACTGCCCAACCTCAGGAATGAATGCCCTCTCCCCTTCTCACTCTCTCTCTTTCTCTCTCTCTCTCTGCTCGTTCATTCAGAACTCCACTTTGACGATTGAGGAGTTCCACTGTAAGCTCCAGGAGGCTACCAACTTCCCTCTGCGGCCCTTCGTCATTCCTTTCCTCAAGGTAAGTGTCAGAGCTCCCAGAATCCTCTGGGGTTCGCCGAGAGTTCACAATCTGCCCCTTTTAAAGAAGCCTGTATCCACGCTCACTGTGACAGACAACGCGGGTTCTAGACAGACATGCAGAGTGGCAATGTAGTATAATTGTTAGGGAACAGGGCTTGTAACTGCTTGGCAACATGTAAAGTTTATAGGTTTGATTTCCAGGTGGGGCACAGCTGTTGTACCCTTGAGCAAGTTACTTGAAGCAATTACCTGAATTGCTTCAGTAAATATCCAGCTGTATAAATGGATTGTATGTAAATAAAAATGTAAAACTGTAAGTCACTCTGGACAAGAGCATCTGCTAAATGTTTAAAATGTAAAAGTACACATGCACAAAGGAACAACAGCACAAGGTAATACTAGTAAATAGTACTAGTAAATATTAGGAAAATTGTATACGGGACACAGCCCATTTGGACAGGGTTTGTTATCCTTACATCACTGAAATGTGTGCGACTTGTTTGCCGGTACCTGGAAACCAGTGAAATGCAGTATATCTGACCCCCGATTCTGGCTTCATCTGCTGGCTCAGCGATGAGCCCATGGTCCATATGGCAATCGTTTGCAAGTCATTAAAGCCGGCAAACGTGTGTTTACTCTAAATCTAAATCTGTCTATGTGCAATCTTGGGGGAGGTGCCGAGCCGAACGGCGTAGAGCGGGAGAGAAGATTTCCTGACAGATGTTGGCTAAAACGCGGAGCCCGTGTATATCCGCTGATCCGCAGCCTACCGTCGCAAGCCGCCGCCTCGGCATGCGCACTTCGACATGAAGTCTGTTATCAGGGACAATGTCTACCCCGATCCAGCTTAAAGTCTTCACACCTCCTGCCTGTATGCTTTTTTGCTGCAGATCAAGAAGACTTTGAAAATATTTGTCCAATCAGGGGGTCAGTGAATGAATGGGACAATTATAAAACGTATAAATGTAAAAAATACAACATTTGAACTCAGCCAGGGTTTGAAAACTCCAAGGAAAGCGTACCATTCCAGTATCAGGCACAAACTGGTTTGATGGCATTTACATTGCTGGCTTTTAGGCTTGGCACATCCAATAAAACACTTTATATCTTTACATATCGCCACCTTTAGGGCTATTTGACTCTACAGGATTCTTCCAATCCACACTATGTGCCATGTGCTGAGAGGAAACTTTCATTGTCTGTGGGTGGATTATACACCACCACAGCCTGAAATACACGGGTACAGATTGGTACAGGTTGCAGTGATGAAGTGGTGATGATGAATTGTTGATAGGAAGGGCCGAGAGAGCCAGAGAAGAGCACAGAGGTTGTGCAGTGTGCTGGGTGTGTGCTTGGTGACCAGGTCACTCCAGTCCCACAGCCTGCCCCCTGTTTGTTCTGAGGGGAAGCTGGGAAGAGGGATGAGAGCTGAAATCCTGCCTATTATTTTTCCTGTGGAACAGATGCTGTGTGTCTCTGTAGATGAAATCACACCCCTACACATTCTGGGTAGAAGCAGGGAGGGGGCTGGGTGCTCATTGGTGTCTGGGGACTATGTGTGTGCACTATGCAGTGACTGGTGTAGAAGGAGCACACTGTATTCAACAAACACACACACACACACACACACACAACTATGCGCACCCACACATGCACACAAACAGGCACACACAGACACGCACACACACACACATTCACATATACATGCACACACAAGCACACACTTGTGCTGCACTGTGCCGTCTGTGGCAGAGCTCTCCCATAATGAGGCCCCTGTGTTTATCTTTTCGGTAAGGAAATATTCCCTTGGTCTGTTGGTCTGGAAGCCGCAGTGTGTGCCAGCATTACTTTTGGAACCCAAGCAGCTAATGATGAAGACTAAATAATGAGCGTTCCAAAGGCAGTCTGTCATTGTTAGTGATCTATGAAACTGTGCCAGTCACAATCTTGTGGCATTCCAGAAAAAATTCTGTGCACGGTTCAGCTCATTGATACATTTTTTACATTTTTTTCCCCCAGAAAGAGCAGTGACAGGTAGCATGCAGAACATTGTTCAGAGCTGTCATTGTCAACTTCTGTGCGTCTTTAAAAGCCTAATTTTACCAGAACTGAGTCACGCTACAGTGACACCTTTCCTGACATTCAAGCACTGTGTTTCGTCTGTCACCTGCCTTTTCAGTTTTCCTCTTTTTTCCCTTCCATCCCTTTTCTTTCTCTCACTCCCTTCCGTCTCCCTCTCTCCCCCCACCCTCTCTCTCTCGGCAAATCTACCCCTCCTGCAAAGTAATAATTGATTGACATTTGTGAATGGTAGAAGATATATATATTTTTTTGAAAATACAAAATGATCACAATGTATAAATAAATGGGACAACAAAAGTCTTTCATTCATTCTCTCTCTCTCTCCAGGCAAATCTCCCCCTCCTGCAGAGGGAGCTCCTGCACTGTGCCCGCATGGCCAAGCAGACGCCGGCGCAGTACCTTGCCCAGCATGAGCAGCTGCTGCTGGATGCCAACGCCAGCTCCCCCCTGGACTCGTCCGAGATCCTGCTGGAGATCAGCGAGCACGGCAAGAGGAAGACTCCCGACAGGTACCCTGCCCGCAATCCCACCCCCACCCCCCCACCGCCACCCCCACCCCTGCCCCACAGTTCCATACTGGGCCACAGCATGCAGCATGCAAATTCAGGATGGGGCATCAGCCTGTAAAATCACTACCCACTCTGAATTATGAGTCTGAATCACTTCCCACTGAATTGTCACAAATGACAATAAGGATCATGGGGAGGGGGGGGGTGGCAAGACTGTCTGGGCCACCACACAGCGAGCGGCCAGACGCAGAGCGCGCCAGCTGCCTGCGCCGAGCCGAAAGGAGGGCAGTTCCAGATGTTCCCGTGTGTTTCGCACGGCAGCCGCTCTTCTCGAGTGTTCTGCACGGTACGCAGAACAAACGTTTTTCACAGCTTTCCGGACAGTTCCATGCTCTTTGTTTCCCCATCAGGTACTCATTTCAACACTTCAGTACATCTAGAATTTAAGCATCACAAAATGGCAGCGATGCTCTCTGTGTAAACCAACCAAACCCCCCGCCCTCCTTGTCTTTCTGTAACTGACCATATGTCAGGGATGTGTCCAGATGGTGGTTAGCTGAACCCCTGCTTGGAGGGATGGGGGGTTGCAGAGAAACGGGCGATCCCTCTGTAATCCCCACACCTCCGCCTTCCTGGTCTCTGGCTTACAGTGCCAAAGCAGGATGTTGCAGCTGTTGCTTTGATTTGTGGGATACTGTCGACAGAGACATCTCTCTCTCTCTCTCCCTCCCTAGCTGCAGGGCGGAGCGCGGTGGGGGGGGGGGGGTTGGGCTGGGACACACATTCGCATCGCGGGAGGACCACCTACCCGGCATGATCTCACCCCAGAGTCCAATCCTCCTTTTCCCTTTTGATCTCAGGGACGATAAGAGCGTTTAAAAAACCACTGGGCTGTTGTATGGAGCCGAACAGATTAATCTCAACACTAACATGGGTCACATGCGTAACTGGAGTGCGGAGGGGTTGCGTGAGGCTAGGATTTCAATGTGGGGGGGGCATGGAGCGGAGGCACATTCAGGCTGGAAAGTGGAGGCGACTCTCGTTCTGAGTGCATGCCGTGCGCTTGTATCAGATGCCCTTATTCTTATCCTTGGCCACACCGGGGGCCAGGGCTGCACTGGAGAGCCATTGTTAATATTGAAAAATACATACAGGTAACTTCCAAAATAAAGGAAACGCTTGAGTATATGAGGGATACTAGCAGCTCTGTTATGGTGTGGGGTGCATTTTCCTGGCATGGTTTAGGTCCATTCAATCCCTTAGAGGGCAAGGTAAACCCAATAAATACAAAGCCATCCTGAGTGATCACCTTCATCCTATGGTGAAGCATTTCTATCCTGATGGGAGTGGTCACTTCCAGGATGACAGTGCTCCATCTACAGGGCACAAGCGGTCACTGAATTGTTTGATGAGCATGAAAATGATATAAACCATGATATATGCCATCTCAGTCACTAGACCTCAACCCAACTGATTACTTATGGGAGATCCTAGAGCAACACCTGAGACAGCGTTTTCCACGAGCATCAGTAAAACACCAAATGATGGGATTTCTCATGGAAGAATGGTGTTGCATCCCTCCAGTAGAGCTCTAGAAACTTGTAGAATCTATGCCGAGGCGCATTGAGGTTGTTCTTGTGGCTTGTGGTGGTCCAACGGTCTGTTAAGACACTATGTTGGTTTTTCCTTTATTTTGACAGTTGCCTGTCCATCATTTCCATTCTGTTTGACGTTAGGGTGTGTTTCTCCTCCCCAGAACCAAAGACAGCAGTGCCGAGCGAGACCCCATGTACATGGAGCACCAGCCCAAACGCCCATGCACGGTTAGCCCCAGCCAGCGCTACAGCCCTGGTAACGGGCTCCCCGCACACCCGCCCCCCAACGGCCACCCCACGCACCCCCCCAATGGCCTGGCGCACCCTAACCCCCCCGCCCCACAGCACTACCGCCTGGAGGACATGGCGCTGGCGCACCACTATCGCGACGCCTACCGCCACGCTGAGCACCGCGAGGCACGCGACAGGCACCGGCAGGCAGGTGAGGGGGGCCAGAGAGAGCACCCGCCCAAAACCATTCACACACAGAGGGGGGAGAGACGGTTGAAGCAGGGATTCCCTAAATTATAAAGCCCACCACCCACTTAATGAGCAGATGAGTTTTCTATGACCTGCTCCTTATTTAAATTCAGCCATGGCCTTTTTAACATTGGTTAGGAATCAAGTATTTTCATGTAATTGAAAATAATAGCACATACACCAGCCAGTGCAGTGCAGTGTTTAGTTTGACTAGTTTAATTAGTTTGGCAGTCATTGTATACATTTGTATTTTTCTCACGACCCACCTTGGCCCATCTTACAACCCACCAGTGCCCCCCCCCAACAGTTTCCAATACAGCAAAGTCATTGAGATATGGTGTATAAGTCATGTTTACAGTTAGAGCCGGAATGGCTGCTGTATGGTGCCGGTGTCCAGTACGCAGGCTCAGCCGGGACTGTTTGTGTTGCAGCTGTGCACGGAGCGAGGCCGGAAGAAGTCATTGATCACCGACTGACCGATCGGGAGTGGGCCGAGGAGTGGAAGCACCTTGATAACGTACGTGTCGCTCTGGGCTATGGCTCCACCGGTCTTTTGGGCGGAAGGACGTGTGTAAATACTCCCGCATACACAGTGAGAGGGAGGGGGGCGCTGACATATTTGAAACTGACAGTCGACCAGGGACAATCTGTCACTGACTGTCTCCATGTGGAGAGCAATGTATCAGGGCTGGCCGAGCACAGGGTCTCGCTCACCCGACACATGACCCTGTCTGTAACAAGCACTGTTACTCCTTCACTTTTCCCAAGTCCTGAACTCTCTTTCTCTCCCTCTTTCTCTCCCTCACTCACACACACACACACACACACACACACACACACACACCAAAGAAAAGGGCCACAGATGGAGCCGAGATCCTGGCGGAGAGGAGCTCCAGCTGGGGCAAGCAGCTGAGACAAGGGCTGCAGTCAGTGCGGGAGCTGGCCTGCACTGGGCCCCTGCCAAATTACAAACACTCCACTGAAAATAAATATAGCTAACAGAGACGAGCAGCAGAGAGAGGGAGGTAGAGAGACAGAGTGTGGGAGGTAGAGAAAGAGAGAGAGAGAAAAAGAGAGATCATCATGGTTTCGCAGACTGGGGGGGAAGGAGGCACAGGGGCAGTAGAAATCGGGTTTGACTTTCCACACAGCAGCTGTTCTAGTGCCTCCGCTGCGCTATTGCTCTGTTTAACCGCTCGGCTGGTAACAGGATCGCTCGCTGTGTGAGCTGGGGCACAGAGATGGCAGCGCCTCCCTCCCCTTTCAATACAAACACACATGCACACTCAAACACATCAACGCATACATGCACACACACACATACACGCACACTTAAACACATCCGCGCATACATGCGCACACGCACACACACGCATACACACGCACGCATGCCCACACAATCACCATTATATTCGTGTTCAGGTGTGTTTAGATGTGCCCACATGAGTCTGGATCATGGGAACAAGCTCAGTCAAAGGGGGGTGCAATATAATGATCAGGCCTGTCAGCCAGGGTGACGTCTCTGTAAACAGCACTGCTGGAGGACAGTGCACCTCACCAAGAGGCCCAGCGCCCTCCGTTTTACAGCAGAGGTTCAGTTTACACATTCAGTTATACCCCCTGCCTTCTAAAAAAAAACAGTCTCTAAGCACAGGCGAGGGCTGTGTACACCGTTGTGTAAAAGACTAAAGTTCTTCTGAGCTAAGGCACACCTGGACACTTCATGGTGCACACTGTGTGGGCGCAAGGCTCAAGTGTCAGGCAATGGGGTACCGTCATTATCGTGTATTTCATTCCTCAAAAATATGTTTTTGGGTTCATGCCACAAGTCTGTTTTAAGAGACAGAGAGATCGTTAAAGCATGCTGCTAATTAACAAAGCTAGTAGGTGGGCCTCGTCTTGCAGTCACCTCTTCTCCTGCTTTGTGCCACGTTTGGACTGTGCAGGCAAACCCTGAGAAAGAAAGAAAAAAAGAATGAAATCAGCCACAACTTTGTGTAGGCCGCAGCCTGCGAGTGCCCGCTCCCCTGACTCTGCGCTCCCTCTCTCCCTCCACAGCTGCTGAACTGCATCATGGACATGGTGGAGAAGACGCGACGGTCCCTGACCGTGCTGCGGCGCTGCCAGGAGGCCGACCGCGAGGAGATGAACCACTGGATCCGGCGCTACAGTGATGTGGAGGATATGAAAAAAGGTGGGAGCTCTGCCCAGCGCCCTCCTCCTCCTCCTCCTCTTCCTCCTCCACACAACTCCTCCACCACCAATACCTCTAAGAGCAGCGAGACACAACCCCTAGGTATTTCTGCTGCAGAACACCATGCTGCGTGCATGCACACACCTCACCTATGGGCAGGTGTTGCTCATAAGCTTCCTGCCAAACCAGCAAAGCCAAGCTCATAAATCAGTTGTAATCTCTGGCAAGGACTTTAAACGGCAAAACAAGGGCTGGGTCACAGAAATTCATGGTGAACGGCTTACCTTACAGTTATAATTTCATGTGTATCTGATTCGAGCTTGAAATGAAAAAACAGGGAAAGCATTCAAATTGCATTTGCCAAGCATTTGCCAAGCACATGTCATGGCTGATTTTAAACGCTTTCTACATCTAAACAACTTTCCCTGGATTTCTTCAGTGTCAGTGTTTCTTGTGCTTGTGTGAAATGCATTCTGGGAAACATGCTGTTGCTCTGTTCATTTTTCAGAGATTCACCGGGACTTTTTGCACCGACCGCCCTCCGGATACCTGCCCGAGGAGATCTGGAGGAAGGCTGGTAAGACCCAAGCATCTGGACAGAACCATCACTGCAGATAGCGGAGTGGAGATAGCCTAGCTAAACAAGGCCAGAGTCTGGAAGCTTGCGCGCGCCATTAGCGCTAAGTGCTCTCCATCTGTCACTGCTATGAAAGACGACTGCAGTTAAAAAAAAAAAAAAAAGAAAGAAAGAAATTGAAATTTAGAAAATGCAGTAACCTGGTGCAGTCAACAGCAGAGCAGTACAGGCAGAAGGCAGTTTAACTGGACTCCTCTGTGGTAGGGGGTAGGTTGGCTTTTCCCCCTTGACCAAATTACAGTGACCAAGACCAACAGCTCCACCTCTGTAAAGGTCACTCTTAATGCAATTCAAAGTGAGAAAAAAAAAAAAAAAAAAAAGGGAAGATATCCAGAGCTGCTACAGTACAGTACTGCTCAGTACAGGTCGTATATAACACAGCCCAGGCCAGATAAAGCACAACGAAATAAAGCAATACACCGGCGAGATATGACATATGATATGGAGAGGTAACTATTAGAACATACCGGGTCAGATAACAGTCTGCGTCAAACATAGAACAGCTTGAATTAAGTATTAACCTACTCCAGCTCGTATACAACAGAGCCGGTGTCAGACAGTACTGCCTGCATTTTCTGTACAGAAAATATCAATGACATTGGCAGCTCGGATGAGATATAACCTGGTCCGGGTGAGATGTAACACGGTCCGGGTGAGATGTAACACAGTCCAGGATAGATCTAACACAGTCCGTATCAGATAAGTCACCACTCGGGTGTCTGGTCCAAACCAGTCAGTGCAGGTAGGATGCAGTCATGCAACAATGCGGTGGGGGAAACAATTCTGCTGTTGTCTGCACAGATTGTGCTGCGTTTTCACTGGCAGTAATGCCTTTTTAATTGCAGTTGTTTTTCGTGCAGGTTCGACAAGCGTCCCGCTCTCACCAGCACTAAAGCAACTCCAAAACAAGCAGGGTGAGTAACGTCCCCCCCAACCCCACCCGACGAACAGCACGTGTGTGCGGCGCACTGGATTGTGCATGCAGTGTTTCTCCCGACGCGCCACCCCCCTGCATCACCTGCACCGCTGCAGGCCCTGAGAGCACGGGGCGGCCCACCGCTGACTGCTGTTCATTAAAACAGGCACACGTTCCCTGGCACGGCGAGGTCTGAAATGACTGCGCTTTTTGAAAACCAACATCTGAGCTGTGAAGGAGGAAAAACTAAAGAAAGGACAGAAAAAGCCAAAGCCAAAACAGCCAAATCCCTCCAGAACCGGAACGTTAATATTTCTGCCCCTGTCTTTTCCATTAAGCGCTAATTGCGCCGACATCTGTTCCAGAGTCTCCTTGATAACATTAATTAAATTTGCAAACTAATCGCGCCGGCGCACGTGCTAAAGCCTGATAGCCAAGCGGGGTATGCACAGAGGGAGAAAGCGAGCAAGAGAGAGAGAAACATGGGGCAGGAAGAACAAAAAATAAAATAAAAAAAAGAGTGCGAGATGCTGAGAGGACAGGCGGAATACTGAAACTTTGGAGCTCAGTGTGCACCCCAAACTCAATCAGCTCACCGCAGCACCCCACTCCTGGGCTCCAGCACTTTGGGCAACAGGAGAAATATTTGTGTTATTTATGCGTCCTTTTCCAAATGGGAAAATATGGGTGTAATGGCTTTAAGTGCATCCCGACCCTAGGGGGCGCTGACACTTCTGGGACTCCTTTACCCGAGTGTGGCATCACTGTGTGACATCACTAATGACGTGAAGGTGTTCTGTCCCTCTCACCGGGTTCTAATTTCTAGTTCCACAAAGACTAGTCAAACTTGTCTGTCATAATCATACATTTCTGTTCATGCGATCCTAAAATAATCATCACTTCTCATCAAATCCAGACACCTGGATAAAAAGGACTGAAACAGAAATGTTTTTGTCCTTGGAAGATAACATGATAAATAATGAAGCAAATGAGATGCGATTATACCGCGATAAACACTGACCGCCTGTCTCCTAACGAGCCCGCAAGAGACCGAGTACCTATTTCTGAGTGTCGTCCGTGAATGAGTCCACACCTGCCCGTTCTAAAAACACAGCCTATTCACTCAAACACAATGGCATTTGTGGAACAAAGAACAGATGATGAAACCTCATTGGCCACACTCCGCCTTTGCTGGGATTATGTATAGTAAATATAGATGTCTTTAGGGGGTTCCTTCTTCATTTGGAAGGAAAGGGGACATCAAAAGTACTGTACTGTACTAAACGTACAGAATGCTGGGTTTAACGGGCAATCTCGCCAGCAAAACATTTTTAGAGACATCTGCTGTTGTCAGCATTCAGAATGATTGTTACCCGACTTTGTATTTCTGAATTATTAAAGGCTTTGTGACAGCGTGTTTTAAATGTTGGATGATGTACATCTGCTCACAGTGGTGAAACATGTCGGGAGCTTAGAGTGTCTCAATAAAGGATGATGAGGGTAGCAGAGGGAGGACCAAGGTGTCGGTGGCTGACGTGCTGTCCATATCTCCCTCTCCCCTTTAGAGGAGGCCGTGAATGAGGTGAAGAGGCAGGCCATGTCAGAGCTGCAGAAGGCCGTGTCCGACGCGGAGCGCAAAGCCCATGAGATGATCTCTGCGGAGAGGTCCAAGATGGAGCGGGCGCTGGCCGAGGCCAAGAGGCAGGCCTCTGAGAACGCACTGACGGTCATCAACCAGCAAGAGGACTCCAGTGAGGTGAGCAACCCTCTCTCTAACCCTTTCAGCTACCGGACATACAAGCACTATTTTCAAACCCATTGGAGCTTGTTTTAATCCAGCGCACTGGCCTACCCTTTTATGCAGCACTCTGCCTGCCTGCCCAGCACACACACACACACACCTCACACACCTCACCTCATGCCCCTTCGCACAACACACTGTCGGGTGAACCGACCCCCCACCCCCAGTCCACTCCACTCCCACTGTCCCCACGTACCTCCTGTACCACCACATATACCGCTTCACACAGCTACCTTCATGCCCCCACCAAAAAAAATACTCCCCTCCCCCAACAAATATCCTCAGGCACCTCCACCTTCATATTGAGCTCTGGCTAGGTGTGAGAGCACCACAGCTGTTCAAGGACTCAGAACAAACACCGTGCCATTCTGTTTTATTGTTAAAGGCTAAACGAAGCGTCCTCCTTGCTGAATTACCATGGCGATGTTTACACACGGCCGAAGCGAAAAGCAATCGGACCAGAGCAGGGCCGGGCAGTGCAGCATGGCTTTATTTCTTACACAGCGTGATCTAATTACTGCAACGTTTTCTATAAATGAATACCTTTGAGGATGTAAAAGCTGTGGTCATGATCTACAACTGCATAACTTATTCATGTACAGACTTTTTCCTCACCTTTCCTCCCATTTTACTGAGTTACATTATTTACTATTAGCATGCTACATTTGACAATTGTGCTATGTTTTTGTGTCACCGTTACGCCACTCGAACGAAGAGCTGCGGCCAAAGTGGGTGCCCTCCTGTGACACTCTCACACAGCATGAACCCTGACTGATGAACTCCTCTCTCTGGCATGCGGAGGTCAGGGAGAGGCCCGCTCGGTGTCCGGCAGCCAGCGCAGTTAAATCCTTTTATTTTTTCTTGTCTGGTGTTGATAAGGTTGTCTCTCCCCAGAGCTGTTGGAACTGCGGTCGCAAGGCCAGCGAGACCTGCAGTGGCTGCAACACGGCGCGTTACTGTGGCTCCTTCTGCCAGCACAAGGACTGGGAGAAGCACCACCACGTGTGCGGGCAGGGCCTGCAGGGGCTGCCAGGGGGCTCCAGCGTCCCGCTGGGGACGCCCTCCTCCTCCTCCTCCGCCGCGGCGCCCCCCACGCATTCGGGGGGCACCCCCCCGAACTCCCTGTCCCTGCCCGGCCAGGCCGGCGGGAGCGCGAGCAGCAGTGTCTCGGGCAGCCCCAAGGAAGCCAGCTCCAGCAGTGCCTCGCGATCCACAACCCCGGCCACACCCGCTCTGCTCGATAGCGCCTCCCGCTGACCCCCACCCCCAGGCCTGCCCCTACCCACCCCCACCCCCCCTGCACTGCTGCTACAGCGCCCTCTGTCTGAAAGAAACTGAGGAACCACTGTCGCATCCCTTCCTTTTCAGAGTTGTGACTCAAAAGACCCAGCGTCGCCCTCTCTCAACTACCTGAAGATCTTTCTTGTTTTCTCAACTCCTCAACCTCCTGAAGACTTCTCTGTCACTCAGCAAACACACACACACACACACACACACACACACACACACACACACACACACACACAAAAACATGTGGATGTATGCTTTACTGTATACCATGAGCCTGGGGCTTATTTTACCAGCAGCCAAAAACAATGTGCTTTAAAGGAACTTCCCTTTGATGCATACTGTGAAATCTAAGAGGAATTTGGTGACTGTATTTCTGGATTAAAACCAAGAAACAACAACAGCATCCTCCACACATAGCTGAGCCTTGATAGCTTTGAACGAATACTAGCTTTGTCATATAACAGGCATGGCCAACATCTGGCTCTAGCAAAATAAGCCCTGTGTTTGCTGTGTATGGAATATATGGGGGTGTGCATGATATTGATCCCTCGTTCTTCAATAACAGTGATGGCTCCAGCATCCTGAATTTTAACTATATAAAATGGAGGGCTGGTGAGAATTTGTGGGACCCCATCATATACATGTACAGTATGGACCTTCTGGAGAGATCTCAGAGTACAGGTTCTCCTCACTACAGCTGGTCTGGGAGCAGTCTTCTGTGATGCCCTGTCCCTCCCCTGAAAAAGGACGTCAGGGCATTCCATTCCCCTGACCATGGGGTCAAAGGTCATATGAATGGTCGGTATCGTTTCCCTGGGAACTGTTCTATAAGAAAGCTAACTGTTTGCTTTGAGAAAGGATTACTTTTAAGTGTTTCATTTTTTGGCTTTAAATACAATAATAATAAAAAAAGAGTAGCCCAAAAATTCAACAGAAAAAAAAAAAAAAAAAAAAGAATAACCCGTTACTACCTTGCTAGCGAGCCAAGAAAATCTACACCGGACTCACCTCTCTGTACCGATGTGAATCCAAATGAATTAACAAAAAAAAAAAAAAAAACACAATCCAAACCTATTTTTATTACACTGCCAAAGTTATTAAAAGACAAATGGAGAAGCACTCATCTTGTAACCAAATGCAAGCTACTTCAACTTATCAGCAGCATGTCCATGCTGAAGGACAGGTAGGCTGCAGGACAGCGACAAGCTGCACAAAAAAACAAAAAACTACAGTTAAGAGAGCGTATTGCAGCTGGCGAAATATGGCTTCCACAGTAATGAAAAAGAGACTTTCCATGTTTTTAAACACACCAACAACAAATCAAAGGAACGTGGTGAGAAGCTGTTTACTTTTTGTGGATAGCGATGGTATGGATTTTGGAAGAAAAAAGAAAAAAAATATGTTTAGCACCCCCTGAAAAGACGAACTGCCAAAAACCTCAAAGAAAGAAAATAAACATCCAAGCAAGCATTGTACAACAGGATAGCTGTTCTGTTCTCTCACTTTTTGTTGTTGTTTTGTTTTGTCATTCTCTGAGGCAGAGACGTTTCATTGGGTCTCCTCTGTTAGCGCTCCTTCTTTTTCCAAAGCATGACAGAGCGTAGCAACTTGTATGTGGTGTCCAACTGGTTCTCTTCTCTCACTTACTCTCTGTCACTCTCGCTCTCTCTCTCCCTCTTACCCTCTCACCCCCACCATCACTCCCTTCTGTGCCATCCCCTCCTTCCTTGTCAGGAAGCAGATATCTGGGAAGGGATCAAACTCATTTGTGTAACACTTATTTTTTATATGTCCTGTCTCTCTGGGCTGGGTGTTTCCCCCAACCTGGACTGCTGGAGTGTGTTTCCAGAAAGGAGACAGAGGTTTGTGCTTAACTTTGGAGCAAAAGTAAAGACCTTGGGTGGAGACAGTCCATGTTGTTTCTGTGGTAGGAGATGGGAATAAAACGTCATGTCGAATACTTTATATCGCTCGCATTGTGAGACAGCGAGAGGACGGAGGTGCAATATGAAAAGAGAATTCAGCTACTGAATGAAACCTCAACTACTGCCCATAGGGCGGTATATATATATATAAATATATATAATATAAATATACATAAATATATTTAAAAATAACAGGTTAATGTGAATGTATATAGTATATGAAGAGGTCCAAAAAATGTGTTTGCCAAATAAGAGAAACCTTTAAAGTGTAAAGTCTACAATATGATTTCTTTTTTTTGTCCATTTCATTGTTTTGTTTTTTTCATTGAAGGCATTATGGGCACTAATTCAGAGGCTTAATGTTTCCATATTTGCTCAATCTGATATGTGGTCAATATGTGTTTTCCCTCAGTGCTCCAGTTGGCGTGCTCTGTTCCCTTTCAGTAGAGAAGAACCAAAAACATATTTTTTAACTGA
The DNA here is from genome assembly GCA_029706075.1 of Aldrovandia affinis. NCBI lineage: Eukaryota > Metazoa > Chordata > Actinopteri > Notacanthiformes > Halosauridae > Aldrovandia > Aldrovandia affinis. The sequence goes on from JAINUG010000003.1 coordinate 9,882,705, forward strand.
TGTGTGAATCTCTGAACGACGCAAGTTGGTTTTCTGTGACATGGATATGTCTGCCTGCCCATAATACAATGGCAGAGCCAAGGTTTTCCCACACTGACTGAATATCAAAACCAAACCATCGTAAGGATAACAGACTGCAGTCTACTTTATCTTCTCAGGGTTTGGAGATGCAGTGATCTGAATTCATGTGAAACATTGCCATCCTTTGGGCTAAAGCGCCACAGCAGTTCCACCTCTAGATGCAGCAACATCTTCAGATAAAACTAAACATTAAACATGTTTGCGGATTAAAAAATGAGAATCCCACAAACCTAATTTCTACAATGAATGAAATATCCATTATCCGTTTTTTGGCCTTTGATCTATTGATTTTTAGCATCTGGTGCAGATGTTGTCATGGTGATTCCTCTTCATCAAAGATGAGGCTTCTTGACTGGTAAAAGGAGAGTGGATGGGCTTTGTTGTACAAGAGGATCAGATTGCAGCATACAATATCTTGTCTCTTTTAGAATGTAGTCTCGACAGACTCCTGAACAGGACTATGAGCCTTTGATTTGGGAAACTCCTACTTGACATTAAATGCTTTTAATGCCAATCCCACTTAAAGCATATACTTTTGATCCACAGTCACCTACAGGTTGAAGAGCTCCTGTCTTTTGACATTTGAAAAGTTTGGATGTTAAAACCAAATTGACACACGCACACATTATCTGATCTGGCCACATATTACCTGAACCTCTCAAATGGACCAAACTTGAACATGTTTTTTTTTCTTTGTTTGTTTGTTCCAGCTATTCATAGTAGGGTATGCCATCCTGTTAAGATTGAAAAGAACTGAAGTACATAATCGGACAGATACACAGAGGCTTCTGTTATCATCGACAGCCTTTCTTATTGTTTATCACGTGTACATTGTCTATTTTCATATTTTCATAATCAAAAGTAATATATAGAGTATTGCAAATGTGATTAACTGCAAGGTACCCTGCATCTGTCTGTGCGATTTGTATAGTAAACATATATATGTATTATATATGTTACCCGAATATTGCATTAGATCTTGTTCTCTCCTGTCTCTATGTCTGAACCTTCATAGCATTCTGCTAACCCGAGCCCTCTCTGTCCTCCTCCCCCTAGCGCCCGCCCATTGCTCTCCCTGGTGGCTGGTGTCAATCACTCTACCTCTGATTACTCTCTGAACTGTGTGGGTAACCAATCCTGGGGAGAAAAAAACACCCTACATAAAAAAAGAAAGGCACATCACTCCATTCTAAGAAAAGTGTTCTTGCTGGCAGAAACACAAACCCACTGAAACATTCCCGGGCAAAGAGCTTTGTTGTTCATGCATGTCAGAGCACACATATATCTAAAGCCAGGAAGTAGTGAAGGGAACCTAAAGCACTCAAATTAAAAGGGAAAAAAGAGCATTTTTCTCAGTGGTGTCAATAAGTGTTTGAAAAAGAAATGCTGCGTAGTCGTCATGATGCGTAGTTTTCACCACCTTGTTTTATCAACAAAACATTAAAAATGTTTATTTTCCATTTAAAAGGTGTTTAGATGCATCCAGAATATTATATTTAAAAATCTATTGCATAGTGATGACCCAATCCATCTGTACTTAAGAAATATGTAAAAGCACGAAACAGTTTAATTTGCATTTTTGGATTGAAGATCTCTGGGATGAATGTTTGTTCAGAGTTGGTGCTCTTGAAAGTACAGAGGAAAAAAAAAACCTCATTCCATAGTTAATGTAAAATGACGGGTGTCTGTTGCTCTCTGGCTCAGATGAAGAACGCCTGTCCCTGAATGAGGGGCGGTGATGTTTCAATGAAAAGCATCCTCTTTTCTCTCCTTTCCATTTAAGCTCTTTCCATGTCGTGTATCATCCCAAATAATCGAAAAGCACAGACCAAAGCGTTTCTGCATAGATCTGACAAATACGTTTTTTTGGCATGCCACAAATAGGCCAGAGGCAGCGCAGAGTAAACCAAAGTATCTTGAAATAGACACTTGCTTAAAGCACAAAGTAACACCCGGGTAACATGGCAGGGTGGAGATGTATATAGTTTGACATTCTTCATTTAAGCAATCAAAGCACATGAATTGTTTGCTTCATCAAGCCCACAGCCAAGGATATTTTGGCTTCTCATCTGGACTGTTGAACGATACCCGCTTACATGCAATTCTATCAGGCTTTATACCAGGAATTGTAAAATTGCACTGGTGCATCTGTTTCCTTCGCCAGGCTGAAAGTTCCACAACCTAGGCCACTTGTTCATCCTGAGCTTTAATTAAACATCAAAGGCTAAAAAAGTGTGAAATAGAGAGAAAGGATCAAATCAACAAAAAAAAGTTGTTTGACCTCTTGAAAATGGCATTCAGCAGTGTGGATGGCATTTCAACATTCCCTACACCTTCAGATGTGCTTTGTGAGTCTGCTGGCCTTTTATTTTCCAAGCTCAAGGTACAATTAATCTATTTGTGACCATTTTGTCTCATAATCTAACCAAAATCTAATCAAGAAAAATAATTTGCAACCTCCAGACGTGTGATATTTATGCAGTGTTTCTGGCTTTAAAAGGGGTGTTTTTGTGGGTCTTACCAGAAATCTTTCAGAGGGCCAAATAACTTGAATCATGAAGCCGTTTCTTTAAACTTGGGTGAGAAGGGCGGCAGGAGCCATTCTCAACGGAGAGGCTGGTCTGTGGAGTAGAGCTAACCTGGAAAGAGTGAAAGATTTCAAAACCCTTGTTCATGTCTAAATACGTACAGTTGATGCCGACAATACATGTGGAATCATGGGTTCATGTGGTGTGTTAGGAGCCAAGAGATTTCTGCATTCACTCATAATACAATGAGGGGTTTCTATACACACCTTCCCCATGCTGGTTATTTTTCAAGAATGACTAGCATGTGCAGGATCACCTCCACTAATTCAGAAATCAGCAACAAGAAAGGTCTGGTTCAAGTCCAGTTTTCCTTGGTCGCTATAAATAAATGCATTTGTTCATTTAGTTAGCAGGTGCAAGAGGTCTGATTCAGTCAATTTGGCATGGAAAGACCCTGTGTTGAGAACAAAACCTCATTTTTTGTTCTGTTTAGGGTATGGCACATCAGGAAGGCAACCATGTTTCAAATTTTCATGGGGAGATAAATGGAGGTATCAGCTTCAATGACAATGGATATATGTTACCTGTCACAATTTACTTTATCCCACTGGTTTGGTAGAACAACACTCTTTTATTGTAAATTCAGCACTGATACAATGCTGAAAAGGTTTGTGGATGCAGCACTTGGTTACTCAAAAGTCATTATAGGGACTTAAATAAATACAATACCTTAGACAAATGAAAGTCAATTATTTGACATGTGTAGGGAAGCATTATATACTGTATTGTGCAATACATAATTACAGAATATACAATTCTGAAGGATGAAGGTTGGTGTGTTGAAGAAAATATTTTCTGTTCCATTTCATGTGAACTTTCTCTAGGAAAAAAAAGTCAAGTGTGCCAGGAGAATTGAGCTCTGAGTTTAATTTATTTCATGCATGCTTTACCCTTTTTGCTATTACCCTTTCTTATTGTGCGCTATGTTGGATATGTGAAGCTGTAAACATTCTAATTCAGGTTATTGTCTGTGTTGAGCTATGTATCTGTGTAATTAAAAAAAATGAATATGAAGCATTTTGTCTCTGGGTGTGTTCTTTATGCATCTTAAATCTTTCTGGTTTTACACAAATTGAATACATCAATTTCCCCAGCATTTATAGAGGCATGTAATCAAAGCAAAAGTAAATGTATAGGAAATGTCTTCAAATCTGGCACTGGGGGAGCTGACCAGGTAGCCTACTCACACTCAGAAGAAAATATAAATTAATCTATTAAAATGACTTGAAACCAGAAGCTATTAGCTATTGGCCATCTATGGCCATTTGAAAATTCATAGGAATGTGTGCATTAGGAAATACTTGGTACAGTGTGACAGCTGTGGACATATCTGCAGTTTGAGGCCCAAACGTGTATAGCTTATTTCACGCCACACCATTCAAGCTTACAGTAGGTAGTGCAACCATCATCATCATCACATACCTAGTGTTTGACCTTGACACAGCGTGCCTCTGGAAGCTGCTGTTTAATGTTAATAATAATAATAATAATAATAATAATAATAATAATAATAATAATAATAGTGACAGTCATTTGGCACAGGTCGCTATACAATGAAAACTGGTTCTCAATTAACTTACCTTATATGTGCTTTTTTCGCTCAAGCCTGTCATGTCCAGTGGCCATGCCCGGTCTACCTGTGTTGGTTTTAAACTCGATATTAAAATCCGCACACTGTCTAAACTCAATACGTTTCCTTAATTAAACAATTCAAGAACTAGCTTGCAGAATAATGTTTACTGGTGCGAAACAAAAGCCATTTGAAAGCTACGCACCCCACCCCCCAACAATAAAAAACAACTACATTTTCTAAAATATTTTAATGGAGAATAAGGACGACGCACCTGCTATACCACGTGACGTACAGGTGACCACTGATTAAGAACAGTCTACCCGTTATTAGCTTGACTGACAGGTCTCTTCTCCCTTCAGCGGGAGTAAGTGAGATACCAGCGGGCAGACTAATTTTTCTCCAAATGCAAATCGTGTGTTTACTGTAGATACAGGCAGACATAGGCTGCGTAAATTCGCACAGGAGAGGCGTATTCTCTTCGGAATACCCCCGTAGCATTGGCGTATCTTGCAGTGTAACGCGCTGTATCGGGGATCGATTAGAGAAAGGGGGACGGGTGAAAGCGGGGGCTGTGGCAGGCATGGTTTTGGAGCCTGCTGAGTTCTGACATGGCGGAGCAGAGACACGATACACTGGGGCTTCTAGACGGGGAGTACGCGAGAGATCATAGCATTGAGGACCGTGTAAGTGTGAGACGCGCCTGTAATGAGAACGGCTGCAGTCGATTTACATCCAAGGGTTTTTGCTTACCGTGGTACTTGCCTCTATGTTTGATTTAAAACATAGTAATAAAACCCGCTGTAGCTCGAAACGTATGAGCAAATGACAAATATTCAGAAGAAAGCGTTTGGTGACGAAGGCGACGACAATTTCTTCATTTGCAGTACATTCGGGTACATTTAATCTTCGGTAGGTCGTCATACATTAAATTGAATGTATAGTGATATAGTCTCATTGCTTTTAACTTACTGCAGACTGAACGTTCGGTCTTTCATCACTGCATTCACGTCTCGTGCTATATTTTAGATTACTAAAAGCATTTTGGTCATTGCCCTCACCGGCAGGCATTCACTCGTGCTACATACGTTTGTGACAAATGTGTCTCTGCCTTGAGGGCGGGAGCTGTCTTTGAATTTGGACAGGCCGAATACAGCTGCGTGCTCGGTTTGTACATGTAAACAATGATGGAAGCCTCTTTAAAATATCTTTGAATTTAATATCACAGTGTGAGTACTGTATTATGCCAAGCTTATAATTATGCAGCAGCATCTTGCATTCATAATCCATTAAATTGTTTGTGTGACTTGTGTGTTTTTTTTGTTTGTTGTTGGGGGGTTGTATGACGATGTATAGGCTCTGTATACTGTGTATACTGTACGTCTTTTAGGAACATGGTTTTAGAACCCATTTTAGGTTGTTTTTAAGGATGCCTTTGGTAAAAAAATAAAAAATTAAAAAAAGACTTGTCCACAACAGGCAAACCACTGTGTGCCCATGAATCTGCAATGGTTTCCTTTTAAGAGTTCTTGTGCATCTGTCCCCTCTTGCTGACGCTGTTTCCCAGGAGCTGGAGGCGATCAAAGCCCGGGTGCTGGAGATGGAGGAGGAGGCTGAGAAGCTGAGGGAGGTGCAGTACGACACTGAGCAGCAGCTCATCTGCAGCCCGCAGGCGGGTGAGTTGTGCTACAGCTGGGCCCTCTCTGCAAGGCACAGTGCAGAGCACCACAGACCAGTGGATACCCGGACCGGCAAGCGGAGGATGGGCTCCCTCTCAAAGATGGGTTCCTCCTGAGATTTTTTCCCACTGGGGAGTTTTTGCCTCACTTTATGGCTTTTTGGGGGTTCAGGCCTGGTATTTTCATGTTCTCATATTTTCTGCAAAGCGTCTTTGTGACAGTGCTCAGGAAAAAGCGCTATACAAATAAAATTGAATTGAATAGACCCCACTGTTCTCATCACCCAAGGAAGTTGTCAGTGAGCAGCTGTGTTGGAGCAGTGGTTGTGGACACTTGGCCCGATACCAGGTTTGAGTTTCAGTCCCTGGGTGGATGTTAGTTATACTCCAGAGCAATGCAGTTTTACCATTATCACTCTAGTACAGTTTACGTGTACAAAAACCCCACAAAAAATCTGCAAATTAAATGTATGACCAATTAACTTCTGCTGTTGATAAGACTACTGACATGCAATATTGCTATAGTGTAATGCATTGTAATAGTACAAATGGTGAATATCACCCTAAATCATTGTAGATCTAACCAGAGAGGATTGAATAGCCTGTGTAAAAAGTGTTTAGTGAGGGTGTAGGATGCTTTGCTAAGTGGAAATGAACTGGATTCATGAAATAGTTTCACTGCAACCCTTTAATAAATATAAGGCTAAAATATTTCACTAATCTGAAAATATCAGTGCATGTCAGCATGGTAATTACTTAGGAATTGACAATGAGTGCCTCTATTTTTAGTAAGGCTATTAAGGTGTACCTAATATAGCAGGACATGTCAAAATGAACTATACGTTTTCAATAGAAATTAAGCATTTTAACCTATAGGCTTAAATAAGAGTAAATCAGTTGACAGATTTAGCTAGATTACCCCTTTTAAAATTGTATTTTAGGTGATTTGTAATATTTGTCCTCTTCCTATTCACAGGGCTGTTCTATACAATGACACACGAGGAGAGGATAGATGCAGACAACAGATCGGTCTATGTGGGCAATGTAAGATCACTCTTTAAAAACACTTTCACATAATAAATTGCAGATGCAAAAGCAACGACTTCTCCTGCAGCCCAAATTGCTCACCTTTAACATGCTTTTAGTAAAATATCCCTGCCTTATGGTAGGGTACCTAATATTGGTTGTGGTGGCTGTTCCCACACACACCAGGTGGACTATGGAGCGACTGCAGATGAGCTGGAAATCCATTTCAATGGTTGTGGCCCTGTCAATCGAGTGACAATCCTGTGTGACAAATTCACTGGCCACCCAAAAGGGTGAGTCCTGTCCTTGTGATACCCGGGACCGAAGACTTGCCTAACTACAGTTCATCAGGAGTCTCGTCATGTGTGTTTTGACTGGCTTAAAGATTCAGTGTTTGAAGTCAAAACAGAATTGTTCATTTTATTTTCTATATACAGTATATATTTATGCATGGAAAGATTGTGAACTTGTTTCATACCAGTGTTTGAGATGAGTGTACTGTCTCCAGGTTTGCGTATATAGAGTTTTCGGACAGGGACTCGGTGAGGACAGCGATGACCCTAGATGAGACGCTCTTCAGGGGCAGGGTGATAAAGGTGAGCTCCAGGGTCTGGGGAAGGAGGCCCCAAAAACTCCCAACATGTTGGTAACCAGTCAGAGTGTGAGGTCTCCAAGGAGAAAACCTCACTAAAACCTTGAGAGATTAGCTTTATGCCACTGTGTGATGAAGTAATTGGACACTTGTGCCTAAAAATAAAGTACATTTTGTATTGAATAACATTCCAATCCAGTGTGACATTTAGCTACCTTTTGTAGGGCCGAAACATTGAACAAGCAGCATTCAGTGGCTTGTCTTGATTATATACAAATGCCATTCATTGGATCATTAGATTAACTTGGTATTCTGAGATGTTTCCTTCTTTGAATAGCATGAAAAATAAAGATTCTGTTCACCCAGAAGTATATGGTTGGCTGTTTAATTTTACTTGTAAACAAAGTTTCTTAATGAACAAGGTTTAAGCAGTGATGGGAGAGTGAGGCTTCATGAAACCCAAAATGGGAGAAGCTGTCATAAGCTCACTGTTTTGATTGGATCAAACGTATCAGTGATCGACAGCTCTGTCGCTCCACCAATTAAGTTTGTGAAATCTCCCTCACCCACACATTTAAAAGTGCTGCTTATCTGTATTTAATTGGTTTCACTGCACTCTATGATCTACACTGTGTTCACTAGTAAGAAGTGTATATGCTTGTGGCCGTTGTTGCTCAGGTGCTACCCAAGAGGACGAACATGCCTGGTATTAGCACCACCGATAGAGGGAGCCACCGAGGCGGCCGATCCCGGGGGCGAGGCTTCCGTGCGTCCAGATTTAATGGCTTTCAGGGCAGGTACCGCTGCCGATCAACTAGGTCAGTCCTGCCACGCCCCTATGCCACCCAGCCAGGGAAGAGACCCTGGGGTGCCCCGGAGCATCGCGACCAGGGTGCCAAAAGGCACTCCTGCCTCCTGCTCATAACCCCGCCTACTGACGACTCTGGTCCTGGGCCAAGCAGAAGTCAGCACCCATAGCACCGTTGCCCTCCCCTCCCCCTCCCCCCAACCTCAGAAACGAGGTGTTTTGGATGTTTAAGTGTTTTATTTGTACAATAAAATAAAGGTGTGAGCTCAAGACAGCCAATTGCTTTGTACCACATTGCCTGTTCAGTCAAATCAAGACTTTGTAGACCAATGCTTGAACGCGATGCCTGGATTTCCTGAGCTGAAGATTGTACTCTATATCATACATGGAGGCATTGTTAATGTGGGGGGACAGTAAGCACGAAGGCACAATTGTTACAATTTAAACTGTCTTGGACTTTCTGGAGCCTCGTGCCTGTCTGTAAAATGTGATGTTGTATTTTTCCCACACTGACAAACAAGATGTCTGCTTTTGATAACGAATTGGGAACTTGCATTGTGAATATTACTAACATGTTGCAACACTACCCCTCTTTATTTTTATTTTTTTTGTGGAACTTAAATCCGTCCTCCCAAAATGTGTTCATTTTTCTGCCCCTTATTTTTTGGGAAGGTGGAAGAGTTCAGCCTTTGTTCTGTCCTAAGTGAAACTTCAAAAGAATTTGTGGGTGTGAAAGTAACATAACTAAGATGTTTTATTTAATGTAATCCACAATCTCCCAAGTCCTTGTGTTACTGTACACAGCCTTGCACTGTTAAAAGACTGTACAGTACATCTTGGCAAGCAGGTGTATCCAAATGTATGTCTCAATGGATATTCTGGATTCAGTTTAACACATTTCAACAAAGTCGGCAATTGCATACTGTAATCTTTCAATGGAAGTAAACCGAGAAGGCATTAAAGCAGGAAGTATTTTTCAACTTAAGGTTTGTTTTGCGTTTACAGTATATCCATTATTTTTTTAAAGCGATACCTGCATCTGCAGGAGTGAGGCCACAGTGCCTTGGAGTCAGTGATCGTCAGTATTTTTGTTGTTTTGTAATTAATATACTTTGTAAAAGTGATGTGTTCTGTGTTCGTATCTTCACTGTATATATTTCATACAAAATTTCTTTACTGGAAGACATAAAATAATACAAATTAAAATGACTCCCAGTATTTATTTTCTCTTTTTAACGGGCTGCATCTGGTGGGAAATGCTTTTGACTATAGAGGTACAGGTAACTCCCAAAATAAAGGAACCACTTAAGTAAATGACCCGCCTGGTGTAGATGCATTTTTCTGCCATTGTTTCGGTCCGAGGGCAAGGTAAACGGCAATAAATACAAAGCCATTCTGAGTAAAGCATTTCTATCCTGATGGGAGTGATCTCCAGGATGACAATGCCTCCATGCACAGGGCACATGTGGTCACTGAATGGTTTCAGGAGCATGAAAGGTTGTCTATGTAAACCTTATGCCATGGCCGCCTCAGTCACCAGATCTCCACCGAACTGAACACTTATTGGAGATTCTGGAGCAGTGTCTAAGATAGTGTAGATAGAATTCCTCATGGAAGAATGGTGATGCATCCCTCCAATACAGTTCCAGACACTTGTAGAAGTGCCAAGGTGCATTGAAGCTGTTGTGGGAGCTCGTGGCCAACGTCCTATTAAGACACTTCTTGTCTCCTTTAATTTGGCAGGTACCTGTACCTACACAGTATGTGATAAACAAACTGTAGATGCAGGAAGGATGCATTTTTTAAATTTAATTTTGAATGTCATGTACATATGAAACAGAACAAGGGGGAGAGGTTATGTACAAAGTTTAGGATCTGACAAGTCATCAGCAAGCTTGCACCATCATCGCCGACACCATGCCATCAAAGGCCCTGTAGAAGAGCATGAGCAAGTCAATATGAAGACGATTATAAACAGCATGGTATAAATTATATTAGAAATGCCCCTTACTTTGACTGAATGGGGTCACCAGGATTGTAGAAAGGGTTGCACATCACATCAGTGAAGGAGTTATGCAGCTTTCTGAACATCTGGGGGTGGGTGAGAAAGTACCAATGACCACCTTAGGAGTACTCTAATTTTGAGCACAACCAAGAAAATATGTAGGCAGACAAACGGTATACACCCATTTACAACTACACTGGCTCTCGTGACTGTAAACCTACAATCCTCTACATCGGTGGTTACCGACTGTATTCTTGTAGAATGGCTTTGTATCGGTAATATAATCGCTGAAAGGGAACAGAGAAGAATTCAAACAAAACTTACACTGCGGATTTCATTGTCTCTAAGAGATGTATTTGAGGAGTCGACGACAATGACGAATTTCACCTTGGAGTTTGTGACGTAGCCATATCTGACCTTTCCGTAAAAGAGGTATGCAATGAAAGTTGGAACTGAATATATTTTTACAGACAGTAGATGCTTTAAACTCAGTATTATAATAACCACAATGGCCACAAAGAGATAATACTATGCCGATATGTTCAAACATATGTAACGTGATCATCTTAGAAAGTACTAAAACCGGAAACCTGCTCCAAGCAATAACCTATTGCTAGATAGAAGTCTGACTTCCAACATGTAATGAAATTCTGTTTATGTTGTAAATCAATGGTACAGCCAGAGGGCAACTCAAAATACAGTTCGTCAAGAATGTCCCTCGTGCCAGACACGACCTACCCACGAGGACCTTGTCACCATCTACACTACCTTGGTCAGGCCCTGCCTTGAATATGACGGACTCCTAATTGTAGGATGCAATAAAAAAAACCAAGAAGCACTACTGGACAAAATGCAAAAAAGATCTTTGGAAATCATAATCAGAAAGGGTGCAGCCAGGCCACTGGTCATGTCACTGCAGAGCCGTAGAGAAAACCAAGCAGTGCGACTGGTGACAAGGACATGCATGATATGCTCCCACCCAGGTGTGCGAACCTGTTCACACAGGCTGCTGAGGAACAGCTAAGAACTTACATGTTTTACATTTATAACAAACGCCACCCTGCCCACTGCCATTAGACCCTTTAATGTTTTTCTTCAAAAACTGACCAAACTGTGCCTCCCACCCCTTATTTTTAAATCGGCTATGATCCCTAACTGTACTGTGGGATCTGTGAGTGTGCTTTGTGCACTCTGTCTATATGTAAATATGTTTTTTTATATGTTTTTATACAGCTATAATAGACACTGTAAATTCTGCTTTTTATTCAGTTTGTAACTGTCAACATTAAAGTGTTGGGTGCGAAAAAAAGTTAACGCTCCTAAAACTAATGTGTAATCTGAAGCGCTATTTTAAAAGGATACACTTTGTAATCTTCGGTTGGGTACAGCAGGCCAAGGTACAATTCTCTTTGATCAACCAGTGCTTTCCCCACCGCAGATATCTTCTCCTCCACCACATCCAGCGATGTGTGCACCGTGTAATGGAACTTCAATTCATTCTCTGTTGGTACACTCCGGATGTACAGGGGATAGTTCTAAAGCAAAAGAAAAGGCAATGCCAAAAAAACATTAGCTAGAATTAACTAATGCAATGTTGCTAGCATCCATGAGCTACTAAAGTCGACATTAAACTATTATATGCTATGAGAGCAAAGCATTTTCCAACAAATTGATCATGCAACAATATCTGTAAGGAATGCCGAGATTCTGCTAAAAGACCATTTACAACATAGCAACAGACCAGTGAATGCTAACTAGTAGCGGAGGCAAAACAGTGAAGTGGTGCACCTTTTTATTAATGTCATAGTATTAGCTAGCTTGCTACATTAGTACGTTCATATTTTGAGAACTGATATATTTAACTAGGTATATATATTCAGCCAGTCGTGCCAAAATAATTCTGATACCGAAAAAACATATTTTGTAAATACCTCTTTCGCGATGACAGCAATGCAAACCGCCATGTTGGAAATGTGAACAAGTCTTCGTCACGTGACCATACAACGCCTCGCTCTCTCCTTCCTTATTAGCAGTCCACACTACCCTGTTTGCGCTTTTTATTGTCATCTTTCTACATAATTAGATTTTTCCTACCCGACTAACCATCGAATTGTGCGTACAACTTGCCGAACGCATCTGGTTTTCTCATTTATCGCATACAGTCATTGTTTGTTTACAAATCCACATCCGCGAAAGCTCATGTGATCCCCATTCACTTCCTGAATAAATTGTCACATGACTTATTTATCTGTGCGGTAGGAGCTGCAATGGGTTTCAACTTAATTCAAATTGTCTCACTTCTGCTCCTTGATTGTTTATGTTCTTGCTGGTCAAAGACGCCCACAAATGGGTCAGCTCCTAATATTATCATTATGCTCATGGATGACGTGAGTAATGTTTTGATTATTCTTCGGACATGTGCAATTTTAGCAATTTAGTTTAGTCAAAGTGTATCAATCGCTAAAACATGCCTAACCTAACCTAGTGAAAAACTGTTTTTGTTTAACCATTTTAAATATGAAGCCACTTAGTTCGTTTTTGCCGCCTTTTAACGGGTATATGTCTGCAATCGGGTATACGTCTGCTCATTATTGTCAAAGTTTTTAGCGGTTAGCCCGTTTTAATCAGCAATCAGCGTTGTTGTGACATATAGGAAAAGTTGTTCTGCTTATTGACGCTTCGTCATAATTAGACTTTGTTGTCATTTTCAAGGAAGTCATGCATAGTGAGAAACAAGGCGTTTTCTGAGCTGTGCTTTAGACACTTACCATATGCTGTCTTTTGTAACATGAACATTTATTAAGGTAGGGAGACACAAGCAAGGTCTTTTTATCTGAGAAATCCTTCTGAAATGCAGATGGGGTGGGGCGATTTGGGGGTGTTTGGCCAGCCCTCAAAGGAGACCCCAAACCTAGACCGCATGGCCGCTGAGGGGATGGTGTTCCCAAACTTCTACGCGTCAAACCCGCTCTGCTCTCCATGTGAGTGTGATGTCTGATGTCTGTAGTGTGGAAAATGGCACATAAATACCTTTATCATTTTACAGGTACTATTACAATATGCCTTTAGCCCCGAGCCCAGAAATAAATAAATCATGGCAAGGGAATTTAATCAACAATATGATCGTTATGGGATCGTTATAGGCTGGCAGTGTAGTGTAATGGTAACTGGGCTTGTAACTGGTTGCAGGTTCAATTCCCAGGTGGGGCACCGCTGTTGTACTCTTGAGCAAGGTACTTAACCTGAATTGCTTCAGTAAAATATCCAGTCGTATTTATAAATGTATGATATGTAAAGAAATGTAAACTGTGTAAGTCGCTCTGGATAAGAGCGTCTGCTAAATGCCTAAAATGTAAAATGTAAATGTAAATGTTTGGGAACCAAATAAAATCGACTTTATCCCATCCCTGTACATCAGGTAGTAGTGGTTTGAAAATGTTGTGTGTCTAACCTTTTGCAGTATGTAGGAAATGCTTGTTTCTGTCCAAACACGCAATGAGGGAGATTACACACCAACAAGTCCAGTAAAAAAAAAGGCTTAGTTACTGTAATTGTAGTTACTGTAACCGCTGGCTGTGATTAAAAGGTACAAGGTAGACTTACGTGGGGTGGCGGGAGTAGTTGAACTGTAGGTACTGGGATCCTTTAAAAGCTTATTCGCCAAACTTAATGAATAATTCAGAATATTAAACCGTATGCCCTTGGATGATAGTGGGGAGAAGACTCATTATGCAAATAGGGGTAATACACTATTGAAATATGCTAATAGGACCTCATTTGAGAACTTGAATAAACTTGTTATGTAAATGAGATCTGCCATTAGGCCTTTTCTTTCCTAATTAATATTTAAGCAAATAAGACTTAATCGATTATTAATCTTCTCTGTGTGTGTGTGTGTGTGTGTGTGTGTGTGTGTGTGTGTGTGTGTGTGTGTGTGTGTGTGTGTGTGTGTGTGTGTGTGTGTGTGTGTGTGTGTGTGTGTGTGTGTGTGTGTGTGTGTGATGTGTTGGTATGGTGGAAGTCTTGTGCATGATTATTATTGGTTGAGTTAATCTCCCCTCAACTTTTATTTTTTACTATACATTGCATATTGTAGAGATATTAGCAAATGTGTCTATCAGATTATGTGGTGTGAGCACCCTTTGTCTTTGTTTGAGTTTTGAATTATTATTTAACAATCATGTATGTGCATTGTAATTGAGTACTACATGATTTAAGAAAAAAATGATGTTCCTTTGACAGTGAGCAAGGGGGTTTGTGGTCAGCTACAGAACCGACTTGACCCTTCATGATTGTTGCTTGAAAGGTCACCTGCTTGGCACAGTTATTACACTACTTCCATTGTCTTTTACAATGTAATATATGTTTTTATGGCCTAATTTGTTCTGGAAATAAATCACATCATCAGATTGTGACCTTCATTTTTATTGAAAACAGTTTCTTCCATTTCCCATTTCTAACATGTCATGCTCTGACTGTGGTAAGGCCATATAGAACAATGCAGTGGCCACAGAAGGCATGCTATAAGCACTGCTGTGGCAGCATATCAAATAATTGGCAGCACCATGTTTTCATTTGATTCTGTTTACTAAGCTATGCTGTGCACAAGTGTGCAAAGCACCGATGGCTGAAAAAGTCATCAGCAAGTGCCCACAGGCTGTATCATAAACATGAGAAATTTCCAGATTGCATTTCTTAATTTTCTTTTCCCAAAAACATGTAATATTTTCATAGCTAATAAAGCTTATATACTGACATTTGCATTGTCACATATGTACACATTTCTACTCTTCTGTGGATAGACAGACCTCATGCAGCGCATATCTGGAATAGCCATAAAACATAAATTGCATGCATTTGATTGTTGGCAGTTGAAAGTGGTCTGGCACTTCTGATTTAAGGACAGGGTAAGAGGTCTGGTCCTTTTGATTGGTAGGAAACAGGAAAATAACACTTTTGTGAAAACCTATTTGAAGGGGCGTTCATTTTTGTCTTCTTTTTTTTAAAGTTTATGCTGTTTGTTTCTGCATTTCACAGCCAGAGCCTCCCTGCTGACTGGGAGGTTACCTGTCAGAAACGGATTCTACACCACCAACGCCCACGCCAGGAATGGTGAGCACTCCTTCCGGGTCTTCCTGTCTGCTGCTGACGGACCATCTGTCCATCATTCTGGTTGTGTGTTAGTGGGCAGAGAGGCAGGCCAAAGCAGAGAGGAAAATCAGGGATGATTAAATGCATTGCAACAGCTTATAATAGCCATTTCAACATTTACACAACATTTACAACAGTCCATGTCCTGTCTTATATTATTTTGAGAGCTTTTGGAATGGGATGAACTTTACTCAGAACTGCTTAGAGGTGTTGTTTCTTTATGCATGGTTTTCTCCTACCTTTTTGACTGTCTTTTCCCATTTTGAGGTCCCTTTTGTTTTTCCCTTATCCTTAGCTTGCACTGAGAGTTGGTTTTGAGTCCAGTCCATGAAAACTGTACTTAGAAACTGGGCTTAACACTTACAGGCGATCAAAGTAAATTACAACACAAGTTTAATGCTTTGAGTCACAGCAAGTAAAAAAAAAAGTACTGTGCCATGGCATTCTTGGAAGCTGTAGAAGATAAGAGATAAGTGACTGATAGACATGTTGCATTACATTGTAGCATCCTACATTTGCATTGAGGAGGAAGTCTCAGTCTGTGATGTCAGTCCCATTGCCACAGTGTGAACCTGTGTACCGGCCCTGTGTGTCGTAGCCTACACTCCGCAGGAGATTGTGGGAGGCATCTCTGATGACGAGATCCTACTCCCACAGATGCTGAAGAAAATGGGCTACATCAACAAGATCGTTGGAAAGTGGTGAGAGACATGCAGTATTAATTCAGAAATAAAAGCACAAACGCCATCAGAACAAACACCACACACATAAAGCATAACATGCCACTTCAATACTACTTCAATGCTACCCCCCCCCATTGTCCTCCAAGGGTATAGTATAGGAAGAAAGGGCATAATATCTTAAGTCAAATCTTATTTTCTCGCATGTATACACATTCACGCATATTTCTTAGCTCAGTTATCCACATTTGGAATGAAGGTACATCCCTCCCCTTTCAGAATTGTAATAAATGTTTTCTAGTTATTAGTTGCCAGAAGGATTTGGCTTTTGTTCAGCTTTTGCTTTCTCTGATAAGAATTCTGACATGCCCATATTTATTAATGGTGTTTCTGGTTCCATATAGGTTTGACTTATTTTATTGCTCACCCCAAAAATGGTTGTCTGGTTTTTGTTTATTTGGACCATTGAGCATAGCCAAGCAGCAGGGGGCTTTAAGGTCGGACTAACCGTGGCCAAATCTGGGGGTCATATTGAGGTTTGTTTTTTACCAAAATTCATGCATAACAAACTGTCATCCCAAAGTTTGTCTGAACAGTCTATGCCATATTCCATGGCTTAATTTATCCATTCTGATGTGGTATAGTCTGTGTCATGAAATGCAGTTTAAAATGATGTGAGATATCACATTTCTAGTACATTACGATGATGCTTCTGAGTATTTGTCTAGCGTAAGGATCCCCATATCTTCAGAGTTGGATGTGTGCTTCTGCACATAGACCAGAATAATGAGGAATGTGAGTTTTGTTGTATTTATTAATGTTTTTTTAAAGACATTCAGTGGGCTGCTGAGTAGGTCATCCTGTTAAGACACTGTTCTATTATGTTGAATGTGGCTGGCAGCTACCCAGGGCGGTGCATAATTAGCCTTCGCGTCACCCAGGGAGGGAGGGATTTCAGGTAGGATGACTGGGTCTCATTGCAACCCCCTCTGGTCAAGTGGGTGCAGAGGATTAGAGGAAGCAATGACATTGCAGACCACAGCACTTTTTTATATTTCCATGTCTATGAGCAGTGTATTATCATTTATTTTTCTGATTGATGCAAATGAAGATGGTGGTGGTGATGGTGATGATGATGATGATTGTGGTGGTGGTGGTGGTCTGTTCCCAGGCATCTTGGCCATAGGCCACATCACCTCCCCCTGGACCATGGCTTTGATGAATGGTTTGGGGCTCCAAATTGCCACTTTGGCCCCTACAATAGCAGCTTCAGGCCCAACATCCCTGTCTACAACAACTCTCAGATGGTGGGAAGGTATACCTCATGCACATGCACACAGACACACTCACGCGCACACACACACACACACACACACACTCACAGATGCACGACGAGCCAGCGGAACACAAACAAACACCATTCGGTTCGGCTGGTTGCTCCCGTGGACGAGCCAGAATTTTTTTTGCATGCGTCTTCGCCAGCTGTGCTCGTGTGTTCTAATTTCCACCCATTTGTTTCCCCGGGAAACGACCATATGCGCATCCGGGGTCGGCAGCAATAGCAGGCGAGCCGTTTTTGTGCTTAGCCGTGAGCTTAATTGCCTTACCTGGGCCAGGACAGACGCTCGCATGAGGACACCTGGAACAGCCGGAGCATGAGAGCTTCCTCATGAGCGTATCTTATTCACATGCTGCTCTCAGGAGTCTGGCAGCGCAAGATACTGCACTGGTATACAAGGCAAAGTGATGCCACACATTTAGTTTTTAGGTGGTTTTCAAAACTTGCTTTGGTACATGGATAATGTGAAATAAAATACAGACACAACATTTTGGTTTGTATTCACTCAGCTTGTAAGGAAATATTCACTCAGAGTATTTTGGAATTATAATTCCGTCTTGTACAAGATGTTTTTTTGTTCTGAACTGGAAAGCAATAGAAAGCCCATCTTGTTGTGTGGCAGGTACTATGAAGAGTTTAAGATCAACGTGAAGACTGGGGAATCAAACCTAACTCAGATCTACCTTGAGGTGAGCGACTGGCCGTACAAATGTGTAATACTTGTCTTCTGTTTTCTGCTTTATTGAGCATTTTAATTTAAGTTCTTTAATTGGCTAGGTTACCGTGGTGCTTGCGCTGGTGGATGTTAACGCCTGTCCTATCTTTTCCTGCAGGAGAGTCTGGAGTTCCTTCGTGCCCAGGCTTCGATTCGCCGCCCTTTCTTCCTGTACTGGGCCGTGGACGCCACGCATGCCCCAGTCTACGCTTCAAAGCGCTTCCTGGGGAGGAGTCAGAGGGGGCGGTGAGTTCATCTACCATCTTTCACTACGGTTTTGTTGCACTACAAGGGACACCTTCTTGGGCTCTTTGGTGAATATCCAGTGAAAGCACTGGGTCTGGATGCAGCAATGCGCCCCACAGTCCAGAATCTAATTCGGATCATTTCAGTGCTCACTGTGGCCGCAAGTATAATTGGTATAGCATCGCCCAGGAGGGAAGGGTATAGTTGGCAGGGAATCCCTCTCACCACCCAATAGTGGGGTAGATTAGGGGCCTGCAGTCTGCCTGTGCCCAGAGTACATTACGTGCATGAAGCTTTGCTGTCGGACTACGGACGTTAGAAGAAGCGGCGACTGGCTGCACACTCTTTGCAGGGCAAAATTGGAAGGGTTTTGCAAGGATATGACGGGCTTACAAATGCGAGTGGGAATTCCAGACTGGGGAAATGAAGAAAATTTGGATGGGAGAAAACTTCTTACCACAAAGGTACACCTTCTACATGATGTCAACCTGAGAAGCTATGCTTGCAGCACATTTTGTTCAATCGCAACATACGGGAGAAGTATTTGGCAGGATGGATGAGAATTTCGCTCGTCATGTTTCTGCTAATGGGATACAGACATTTCCCTCTTGTCACTGTAAGGTCCAAGCTCTGCGCGTTCTGGTTTTCATGGTTTAAGGTGTACCTCATGACTCAAGGTTTGGTGAAGAGGCGGTGGTTGGTGATGTACGTTGCTGAGGAGCCCTTCATGCTGCACTGCTATGAGAGAAGCAGTGCATCTGCATGCAGATGGTATACTGAACTTATTGTCCAGGCTTTCCACTGAAGATGTGAGATGAATAGTTAGTTCCTCTAAAACAACACACTGGATTGCATGTAAATAATAAAATGAATAAAAAAGAAATACCAACTCAGAAATATTATGTGCAGCTGTTTTCAGCATTTGGGAATATAGATTCGCCACATTGTGGAATTAATTTGATGGAATGGCTGAATTGCTGGTCTCTACTCAAAGTACTTAGTATTCCTCTCATTCACACTCCATACTGGAGTCTCACAAACCAGACAGCTTTCAGAATACCAAATGAGGGTTGTGTTGACAGAGAATTGGATTGTGGTGGGAAAGTGGTATGCAGGTGTTGGGAATGGAAGCCACACAGAATGGGGTAGGGTTATCATGGGATGTTGTGTATTTCAGAGGGCCTCTGTATTTAATCAGTGATTGGTCTTCCATTGTTTGAGCGTGATTCAAGGAACTGGGCATCTATACACCTGTGAGCGATTAATCTCACATTAGCCGAAGTGAAATTGGGTGGTCATGTGTCTGCATGGTGGGTTTGAGCAGGTGAAGAAGGGTGGGGGTAGGGGGTTACATTTTTTTACATTTTAAGCATTTAGCAGACGCTCTTATCCAGAGTGACTTACAATATGTGCATTAATACATAGTAGGAACAATCATAGTTTGCGCAAGAGATCAGTGCAGTAATACAGCAATAAACATAGTTGTAGGCAGCTACATACCATACTTGTAACACTGGGAAGGAAAAGGTTAGTACATTTATTTGTATTTTTTTAAATAAATGAGGAGTAAGCAGGGATATACACTGCCTGGCCAAAAAAAAAAAGTCACAACCTGGATTTAACTAAGCAAATAGGTAAGAGCCTTCCATTGGATAATTACTGCAGTGATTCATATGTTTTAGCTGGCATCAAGTTATTTAACCCTAACTGATGCAGTGAGTAGTTTCTTATTTCTTAAACAACCATGTCGGAAGACATATCCTGTGGTCGTGGAAAAGATGTTCATCTGTTTCAGAAGGGTGAAATTATTGCCCTGCATCAAGCAAAGAAAACAACTAAGGAGATTGCTGAAACTATTAAAATTGGGTTAAGAACTGTCCAATGCGTTATTAAAACCTGGAAGGATAGTGGTGAACCATCATCTTCGAGGAAGAAATGTGGTCGGAAAAAAATCTTGAATGATCGTGATCGGTGATCACTTAAACATTTGGTGAAATCATAGTGTAAAAAATCAACAGTAGAGCTCACGGCTATGTTTAATAGTGAAAGTAAGAGCATTTCCGCACGCACAATGCAAAGGGAACTCAAGGGATTGGGACTAAACAGCTGTGTAGCCTTAAGAAAACCACTTGTCAATGAGGCTAATTGGAAAAAAAGCTTCAATTTGCTAGGGAGCATAAAGATTGGACTCTGGAGCAATGGAAGAAGGTCATGTGGTCTGATGAGTCCAGATTTACCCTGTTCCAGAGTGATGGGCGCATCAGGGTAAGAAGAGAGGCGGATGAAGTGATGCACCCATCATGCCTAGTGCCTACCGTACAAGCCTGTGGGGGCAGTGTTATGATCTGGGGTTGCTGCAGTTGGTCAGGTCTAGGTTCAGCAACGTTATGTGCCCAAAGAATGAGGTCAGCTGACTACCTGAATATACTGAATGACCAGGTTTTTCCATCAATGGATTTTTTCTTCCCTGATGGCACGGGCATATTCCAAAATGACAATGCCACGATTCATTGGGCTCAAATTGTGAAAGAGTGGTTCAGGGAGCATGAGACATAATTTTCGCACATGGATTGGCCACCACAGAGTCCAGACCTTAACCCCATTGAGAATCTTTGGGATGTGCTGGAGAAGACTTTGCGCAGCGGTCCAACTCTCCCATCATCAATACAAGATCTTTTCGAAAAATTTATGCAACTCTGGACAGAAATAAATGTTGTGACATTGCAGAAACTTATCGAAACGATGCCATGGCGAATGCGTGCCGTAATCAAAGCTAAAGGCGGTCCAACTAAATATTAGAGTGTGTGACTTTTTTTCTGGACTAGTTGCAGTGGCTTGATGGCACAGGCCGGTAGGCCTGCCAGCAAGGAATTGCAGTAGTTCAGACGTGAGATCACCAGGGCCTGGACCAAAGGTTGTGTGGCCTCTTGGGGTTCATGCTGTGATTGGCTCTTGCTGTGGTGTATAGCTATGGCGATGCAGTAATCGAGCTGGACTACAGCGTGGGGGTGATCCTGAAGGAGCTGAGGAGGCTTGGAGTTGCCAAGGATACCTTTGTGTTCTTCACATCGGACAATGGGGCAGCAGTGATGTCCGGCCCCAAACAAAGTAAGTGAACTTTTAGTGAGTTTTAGTTTTAGTCTTCAGTAAGATCTGGGTTACAGTATAATGCTTTGATTTTTTTCTTCAAAATTAGTTCAGCTGACACCTTAACTAGATACTACTTACTTTGCTTACATTTTACATACTATACGTAATTGGACATAGTTGTACTGATATACAGACGTTTACTGAACCAGTGCAGGTGAACTATTTTGCTCAAGGGTACAACAGCAGAGTTCCAGCAGGAGTTGAACCTGCAAGGATTTGGTTACAAAGTCTAGTTCCCTCTCCTGTACTGCACGATGCAGCCCCCAGTGTTCCTGCAGTGTTAGTGTCTCTGACACTAACAGGTTCGTTGAGGTTTTGAGGTTCGTTGGTGACAGTGTGGTTAAAGAACTGGACTTAAACTGGACTTTATGCCGTTATGTCTAATGCAGTTGTGTGCTTGTACATGTTAGTTGACTAGGCAGGCAGTGTGGTATAGTGGTTAGGGAACTGGCCTTTAACGTTAAGGTTACAGGTTCAATCCCCAGGTGGGACACTGCCGTTGTACCCTTGAGCACGGTATATCCAGCTGTATAAATTGATTGTAAATAAATTTAAACTAAGTCGTTCTGGATAAGAGCGTCTGCTAAATGCCTGTAATGTAATGTAATGTAATGTTGACCTGCTGTATGAATGGATAACAGGAACTGGGGAGGGTGGACTGTATTGAGATAATACATTACAACAGGAATAATATTATATTAGGTCGCTGTTATCCACAGACCTAACAAACGTGTGAAACTCGTGTGGGTCTTCTGATGTTGGCCAAGGTGACTCTCTATGTCGGGAGCACGCTGTGTTATTGAGTGGTGCTTTGTACTGTGCTCTAAGGTGGGAGTAACGGACCCTTCTTGTGCGGAAAGGAGACCACCTTTGAGGGTGGGATGAGGGAGCCTGCGATTGCCTGGTGGCCCGGTCATATCACAGCAGGGACGGTAAGGACCCCCCCCTCACCTCTGACCCACACGTCGTTCCTCTGTGTGGAGGGAACACACCATGACGCAAGGGCTGTCGGCACACACTGTATGATCTTCCAAATAATTTGCCTGATTTTTAGCCAACAAGTTTTTAGCCGTTCTTCTTCATTCTGTCACTTTGTCAACATAATTAGGCTTATTCAGCGTGGACATGGTAGTATAATCCCTTTGAGACACCAGAAAGTTGATTGGAGTTTTGTTTTTCGATCTTAAATGTAAAAAAAGAACCTCCTAAATCAAGGATACGTTGCACAGACGTGTGTGCTTGTGTGCGTGAGCGTGTGTATGTGACTGCTCTTTTGGAACAATTTTGAGTATTATTGTTCATTTCCATCCCTCTTGCCCCCCCCAAACCCCCTTCCTGGAAGACTGTTCAGAATAGTTTCCTCCTGATCCTCTGAGCAAGTGTGTTCTGCAAATGACTTTTAATTGTATTAGGGGCAGCTGTGACACGAGGCTGTGCTGCAGGTTTTTTTTTTTTTTTTTTTTACACTTGGGTGGGGGGAGTGGAGGAATGAGTCTGTGGGTGAAGTAAACCCAGCCCCCGGCTCGCATCTGAGGGGTGTGCGGGGCACTGATAGCACTACCGAGTACCGAGAGAGAGGGGGATTGGGAGAGGCTTAGGCGGCTAATCTGTTTGTGTGTTTGCTGGGGTTGGATAGAGCTGTAATGAGGGCTTCTGTATCTGAATATGCCAGGCGTACAGGATCAACGAGGGGAGGGAGGGGAGGCTTGGGGGGGTAATGCTGGCAGTGCCAATGAGTCACAAGGCTTTGAGTCACCTGTGCCATTCTTGTACCCCCCCAACCCCCACCCCAACACCACCTGGTCCTACAGATGGAAGTCTGGGAAATGTCTCCTGAGGAAATATAGAGAATACAGTGATTTTTGACCAGGTTGACACAAGACAGATTGTCGAGTGTAGCAGAGCTGCTTTGTTTGTCGCCTGGTATGTGCTGACAGAGAAGCTGCAACCGTGTCGGCAATTGTGTCTTTGCTCTCATCAGACCTCTTCGTCCATCTAAAATTTTACATTCAAACAGTCCCATGCAAAAAAAGTGAAAACAAGATGCAGGGCTCTGTCAAATCTGAGCATAGTGTAGACCCTTACCAGAGCCTGCACTTTGGTAAGTGGTTCACTGGTGTGGAACCCCCATCTCCAAAACATTGAGCTTGTGTGTCTTCGATCGGCGAGATGTGCGAGTGATCTGAAAACTAGTTGCGTAGGCTATCTCTGTTTTCTCTCAGAGAGACTGATGTCGCTGATCGCGGATGAATAGAGAGAGCTGTCACCCTGCTACAGACGCCATCAGAGCTACAATAATTGTTTGTTTTTCTCTTTCTATTTCGGACATGCTGCCAGGGCGACACCAAGGGGTGAAAGAGGAGTCCTCTCCCCTTCTCAGGGTCCAAAAAGCGATGTAATGCAAGGGAACGGTCGGCACGGAAACGGAATGCATGCAACATTCCCATGGAATGAGCTGCGGAGATGTGGGGGGAGGGTCTGTGGGGGGTGGCGGGTAAACAAAGCAATCCCTTTTGTTGTGTTTATCAGCTGAGAGACAGTGCCTGAGTGCAACAGACAGGGATAGTAGGCCTGCACTGTCTGATAACCACCGCAAGGATTTAGTCATGCCAGAGGAAACCAGAGGGGTGGAGAAAGAAATGTAGAGAAATAAAGTCCAAAGTAAATAGAGAGGGAGGAGGGGAGGGTAAAAAAAATGAAGAAAAAAAACCCAAACACTTTTTCAGATATTTAGTTTTTAAATGTATATATTTTTTTATGAATGAGAACAAGTGCTCCTGGTGGTAGCTGTTAGTCAGTCATATTAATTGTTCACTTTGATTTCTCGTTTTTTCCTTGTGTGTGTTAAGCCTGATAATGGAATGTTGCCGGGCCCTCTCTCACAGGCGCAATGGCTGCGGGAGGAGAGGAGTTCATTTTGGTGGTGCCGGCGGTGTGCGGGCGGCCGATAGGCGCGTGGCAGTGGCGGCTGCACTCGGCTGATAGGGCTATCTGATCACGAGAGCGCCGTCTCCCTCAAAAGGGCCGCTCAGGAGAGAATGGAACGAAAGATCAAGGATGACAGTGAAAAAATGGCATTTTATCTGAAAGCGGTTCAAAGTTTATAAATCAAATAAACCTTTTTTTGCAAGCCTGGGAGAGCAAGATAAAAAAATAAAAAAAAAAAATTAATTTAAGAAAGGCTGAGCTGCAGCTCTGCTTCCATTTTTATGATTTTTTTCCCCTCTTCCCCAACTTACAGAGATGTTTGTGTGGCTTATAATGAACCTGGGAGTGAAAAAAGATTAAAGAGGACACGTCAGGGTGGGAAAGGAGCTTGTCTGCAGACATCTGTGAAGATTGAAGCAGCCCCTGCACCCCCTGCACATACCCCCTGCACATACATGCGCACACACACACACACACACACACATATACATATACCCCCCACCTCCCTTACAAAAAGGCATGCTTTCATATGAGCGCATGGTGAAGTTGTGCCATTGTGCCGTAATGTTTGGTTTCATGCACAGAGTGGTACTCCTTGATGTCTGTGCTGTGGTATGTCACAGCTCACATGTCTGCACACCAGACAAGCTTTACTCCGTTTCCCACCCTGACGGGGGAACTTCACACACTGTTTCTTTCTTCTTTTTTTCAATTGCATGGTATCTCATGGGATCTCACAAGGAATCCTAAATAAACACAAAGTATAAAAAAGTGGTGAACATGAAAATCGAATCTGCTAAATCCAGTAGTTTTGACTGGTCTTTGAAACAGTGGCGTCATTTCAGCAAAAGCCCAGGTATGGCAAGGGATGGGGTGGGGGGTCAAAGTTTTTGTCAAATCAGTTGTGCAATAGTCAATTTTGGTGAGTTGTTTCTATACAATTTACTTATATTTAGGTAACATAGGAGATAACTACAGTATGTAACTAGTAAACCTATTTGACTAGATTCTGAGATCTAATAACCTTGACATACGTAAATTATTACCCGATGTATAATCGATTAATTATCGAAATTATTATGCGATTGTACCCGTTAACGTTAGCTAGCTAGCTAGCTTGTTAGCTTCACAATCGCGGGTGACGTTAAGTCCGGTTTTTCACTAAAATAACATATAGAACGTGTTCGTATTGACAAAACATGACATGGACTTGTTCATGAATATGTTACATTTGAATCAACAGTATTATGGCGTTTATACAGTTTGTTTAACCCACCTGAATGAATGAGAATAACGGACAAGGTTTTAATGCTAACGTTACTCTGTGGCTTGTTTATTCTGAGGAACTGTAACGTTACTAGCCAGAGCGGCAAACTCTATCTCCCGTTCAACTACATCGCCATCTATAGGCTGGGTGGTGGGGTGTACTAAAAGTGAGGAGCCGGGAGGATAAAATCACATAAAATGACAAAACAGGTTATTTCAGATTGATTTAAAATTTAAAATTAGGCTAGAAGCCAAGGTATGGCACTCGCCATACCATACCATGCCATACCAAAACGACGCCCCTGCTTTGAAAGAGGTGATGAAGAAAACCTGGCGGTTTGTGGCTGGCGATTAAGACCCGTGGTTGCATTTCGGTCCTCTCAGGTTCACGTAAGGGAGCTCTTTTCCACTCCAGGTGAGTTACCAGCTGGGAAACATTATGGACCTGTTCACCACCAGCCTGGCCCTGGCGGGACTGACTATGCCGGATGACCGCATCATCGACGGGCTGGACCTGACACCTGTTCTCCTAAATGACTCGCTCATCGACAGGTGAGCTCACCCACAGCAAACTCACTACTTTGTGGAATTTTCAGCCCAAAGCTGGAAAGAGCCAAGTTCCTTGGTCAAAAACCTAGAAAATGATAAAGTCACCACATTTTAACATTGGGGGAGAGGGGATAGTCCAAATCCTCCAAATCGGTCAACACATTACGAATAAGGTTGATAAAAACTCACAGCACCTGATGGACGACTCAAAGTACCTAACCTTGTCCTATGCAACCTCACTGTTGTGCTGTCCTTTATGCTCTGGACTGTTCTTCATGGGGCTAAAAGAGACAGAGACACGTTTATGTTGGATAGGGATGTAGGCTTGGGAAGAGACTGGACTTCTGGGGGAAAGAGCTGACAGGAAGCCAGACCACAAGGGGGCCACAGGAGGGGGATAAGGTGCTCTACCAAGCACGTAATGAGATGAGACGCGGGGGCCCGGCTGCGGCTTAGTGCTCGGAAACGATGAGTGTTCCTGTTGCGCTGAACCCAGCAAAGTCACCAATCCCATTTCATCCTCAACAGGCCCATCTTCTATTACCGCGGCAACGAGATGATGGCAGTGAGGGTTGGACAGTACAAGGCGCACTATTGGACGTGGAGCAACTCATGGGAGGAGTTCAACAAGGTAAGGGGGGGGGGGCTGATGTCTTCCTTAAAGCTGATCACTCAATGACTTATTGGGGAGAAACTTTTTTTTTTTTCCTTTTTATTATGTGACCTCAGCCCCTTGTGACATGGCTGCACCTTGAAAATGAACTTTATCAAGTAGCCATATGCATCACTCAATGATACATTTTAAAGGGGCCTGTCCGCAATGAAGAGAGAAGTAATCTGTGCTCACATAGGCACATAGAGATGATTGGGTGAAAGAAAAGAGATTGAAGTATCAACTTGGAATAATGGCACTAAAGGAGGAAGTGGAGCTATCAGGGAAACCAATTGTCAAGTGTACCCCTTGAAGCCGAGCATTCTGCTGTTATCAGGGGATAATGTAATGTTTCCTTTGGAAATAATTGCAGGTATTCCTGTTTAACGCCCTTTAAGCAAGCGCAGCCTTTACCCTGCTCTTCAGAGTCCACGCTGTTCTTTACCAAATGAGGGAGTTTGCTTTATGCCCCACCAGTCCCCTAAATTGCTCTCTCCTGGAGGCCTCCTGAATCAATAGCGCCGTCCTTTATCTGCCCGTGTGAACTGGAGTGGAACTTCACAAATAATGCCCTCTGATTGCCTGCGAGTTGCCGATCGATTGGATGGTAGTGGCGGAGACATGCACTGGGCGGCTGAAGCAGTAGGCTAGGCTCACTGTGTGGAGGGAGGGGAAGCCAAGCTTTTATAGGCGGTTAACGCATTCGGGGTCACCACCCCCTGGAGGAGAGATCTTGATGACCCACGTTCATCTGTGACTTTTCAGCCTACATGGTCTTATATTCCCGTTGCTCCCTCTCCTCAAATTGTATAATTATGTTGATTATATAATACATGTGCATATACCTGTATAGCTACATTGTTGGTTTTATACCTTTTCTTTATTATAATTTTTTTATACAAATTCAAAGTTTGCATGAATTGAAGAGGGCACTCCACAAGCATCATTTAAATAATTATTTGGGGTGTGAATAATCTTTTTCTTAGAATCTTAGAAATTGTATTAGTATTAAATAATATAATTTCCCCATTTTTTGAGAATACAATATAGCTAAATACCTGTATTGCTTATTTTATGCAACCTTTTTTGCTAATTTTTATCAAGGGTGTGAATAATTTTGGAGTTGACTTTATATAGGGTTAAAAGATAAATATATATTTATACAGTTGGTAGAGCATGGCACTAGCAATGCCAAGGGTGTGGGTTCGATCCCACGGGGCTACATGTCCATTGTTCGGATGGGACGGTAAAAACCGAGGTCCTGACTCTGTGGTCATAAAAGATTCCATGGCGCTTTATATATACACTCAGTGGCCACTTTATTAGGTACACCTGTACACCTGCTCGTTAATGCAATGATCTAATCAGCCAATCATGTGGCAGCAACTCAATGCATAAAAGTATGCAGACATGGTAAAGGGGTTCAGTTGTTGTTCAGACCAAAAATCTGAATGGGGAAGAAATGTGAGTGACATCCAGTGAGCGGCAGTTCTGTGGGCAAAAACGCCTTGTTAATGAGAGAGGTCAGAGGAGAATGGCCAGACTGGTTCAAGCTGACAGGAAGGTGACAGTAACTCAAATAACCACGCGTTACAACAGTGGTATGCAGAAGAGCATCTCTGAATGCACAACACGTTGAACCTTGAAGTGGATGGGCTACAGCAGCAGAAGACCACACCGGCTTCCACTCCTGCCAGCTAAGAACAGGGAAGTGAGGCTACAGTGGGCACAGGCTCACCAAAACTGTTGACAGTTGAAGATTGGAAAAACGTTGCCTGGTCTGACAAATCTCGATTTCTGCTTATACATGCAGATGGTAGGGTCAAAATTAGGTGTAAACAACATGAATGCATCGATGCATCCTTCCTGCCTTGTGTCAATGGTTAAGGCTGGTGGTGGTGGTGTAATGGTGTGGGGAATATTTTCTTGGCACACATTAGGCCCCTTAATACCAATTGAGCATAATTTAAATGCCACAGCCTACCTGAGTCTTGTTTTTGACCATGTGCATCCCTTTATGGCCACAGTCTACTCATCTTCTAATGGCTACTTCCAGCAGGATAATGCGCCATGTCTCAAAGCACACGTCATCTCAAGCTGGTTCCACGAACATGACAATGAGTTCAGTGTATTCCAATGCCCTCCATAGTCACCATATCTTAGTCCAATAGAGCACCTTTGGGATGTGGTGGAACACAGGATTCACAACACGAATGTGCAGCTGACAGATCTGCAGCAACTATGTGGTGCTATCATGTCAACATGGACCAGAATCTCTGAGGAATGTCTCCAGCACCTTGTTGAATCCATGCCACAAAGAATTCACGCTGTTCTGGGGGCAAAGGGGGTCCTAACCAGTACTAGAAAGATGTACCTCATAAAGTGGCCACTGAATGTATATATACATGGAATTAATTAATTCCCTCCCTCCTAGCCTCCACTGTGTATCTGATGCGTAGTGAGTTTGTACTGGTGCAAAATGGCTGCCGTCGCATTCACCCAGGTGGGTGCTGCACATTGGTGGTGGTTGAGGTGAGTTGCCTCTATCATTGTAAAACGCGTTATAAATCCAATGTTCAATTCAATTCAATTCAATACAGAGCTATATTATAGTATACAAAATATAATTACACATGATTAAGTGTGTATATAATTAGTATACTTGTATAATAATTGAGCTAAGGTTGCTGGCCGTAGTTGTGTTTGCCATTAATGACAGATTAAGGTGCTTTATCATGGGAAAAAGGTCATGATCTGTGAAGGTGTCTTGTAGTGAGAGTTGCATTGTATTGATAAGAGTCCCCTATTACATTGTTTCTCAACCGGGGGTACGCGTACCCCTAGTGGTACGTGGGGGAATTGCAGGGGGTACTTGGAAATGTTTTTTGAAACCTCAAAATAAATATAAATTAATTGTATTTTGTTGGTGAAAAGCATTTCAAGTTGAAATGTTAGATGCCAGACCCTGGGCTCTTATTTCCTGCAGATTTGCTGGCTTTGTTTTGTAATTATTAATGATGAATCTTAAATTATAATTTTTTTATTTATCAAAATATCTTTTGTAATTATTAATGGTGAATCTTAATAAAATGTTTTTTTTTAAATCAAAATATCTGTGTTGGCTGCTTACACGTGAGGTATATGCCTATATATATATGTATATATAGGTATATATAGGCCTATATATGTATATATAGGCCTATATATATATTATGGGTAGGGGGTACTTGGGGATTGTTGAAAATATTTTAGTGGTACAGAGCACAAAAAAGGTTGAGAACCACTGCCCTATTATATGTAAAGTAAAGGGGAATGTTCTCTGCCAACTTGTATGAAATTATAGCTGTTGATACTGTGGTGCTCAACTTTCGATGACCATGTGAGTCAGCGGTGTTTAAAATGAGAAATTTCACCAGGATGAATGGTTGTCATCAAATGGGGATGACACAGTGCACATTCCAGTGGTTTCACGATAATAACGGCAAATATCCTAATCTGCGGGGAGAGTCTTTCGATTGGGCCGAATGTGCAATATGTCTCACAGAATGGAGCACTGATCACAGCTCATTAAATATAATATTTCATAAACAAATTAATAGTAGCCTTTATAACGTTTCAGTGAATCTGCATGCTGCGGACGATCATTTAGGACGGTTGGGATTGCTCTGCTGCAGAAAGGATTCAGGAAATTTGAAAGGCAAATTCACTTATTAGATAGTTCTGCGCTTTGAAAAATTGCATTCGTCTAATTACAGATTGTTATCTGATTGTTATCACAGAGAATTATTTTAACCCTCAGTTTTTGTGGCACCTTGTTCTCCAATGAAAAACCTCCAGCTCAGGATGAAACCTGATTATTAGTGGTGACTCTCAAAGTATCCAAAACGCAAATTTGTATGCTGTACACAGTGCAGCTCTTACATGGTACTTGTGGAACACCTCTTACCTCAGTCTATTCTTCTGGGGGTATCTGGAACTAAATAAAGTGGAGTCAGTGTTTCTTTAGAATGAATGCTTTGAAGAGCACTTCACAGTTAAATCCTGTTTTCCAGTTCCATGCTACTTTTCTACTACCCTCTGATAGCAGGCGATAACCACCATGGCCTTTTTAGGAAAGCATTCTGCATTGGTTGCATTATTGATGGCTTGTGAGCCACATGGTGGCAATGCAAATATTCAATTTTCCTGCTGCCGGCCTCTGTGGTTCCAGGGGGAGAGGCTCAGAAGTGCTATCCCAGGATCCTGTGGGATTAGGGCGCTTTGCACTTCTGAGGCCAGTGCTCAGAGCCAAGAGAGAGTGCGAGCCGGGACGGATCAGAGGGGCTGTGTATTGTGCTGGTGTGCTCTATCAGAGCTCTGTGCGTGTGTGTGCGTGTGTGTGCGTGTGTGTGCGTGTGTGTGCGTGTGTGTGTGCGTGTGTGTGTGTGTGTGTGTGTCAGTGAGTATTAAGCCCTTCAGATTTCATGAGTGAATCAATGATGGGAATGTGGCTGGCTATGTGTATGTGTGTGTGTGTGTGTGTGTGTGTGTGTGTGAGTGAGATCTGCAAGTGTGTATGTGTGTGCGAGAGATTGTGTGTGTGTGTGTGTGTGTGTGTGTGTGTGTGTGTGTGTGTGTGTGTGTGTGTGTGTGATTACAGTGGGTGGAAAAAGAAAAAAGCTTCTTCAAAAGCACCAATCAAGGGAAGGATATAAGAAGATTTCAAAGACTTTGAATATCCCCCGGGGCAATGTTAAGTCCATCATAAAGAAATGGAGAGAATATGGAACAACTGTGAATTTGCCTAGAACAGGCTGTCCTCCAAAACTGAGCATCCGTACGAAAAGGGAACTTGTTAGGGAGGCCACCAAGAGCTCTATGGCAACTCTGATGGAGTTGCAGTCTTCCATGGCAGAGATGGGAGAAACAACAGACTGGGCACTTCACAGATTTGCGCTTTATGGGAGGGTGGCAAAAAGGAAACTATTGTTTAAGAAAACTCATATGAAATATCACCAAGGTGTGCCAGAAGACATGTGGGAGAATCTCAAACCAAGTGGAGGAAGATTCTATGGACTGATGAGACCAAGATTGAACTTTTTGGCCTCAACATTAGGCACTATGTTTGGCACAAGCCCAACACTGCGCATCATCCCAAGAACCATATCCCTACTGTGAAACATCGTGACGGAGCCAGATGCTATGGGGATGCTTCTCTGTTTCAGGGACTGGAACACTTGTCAAAATGGCTGGCGGTGTAGTATAATGGTTAGGGAACTGGGCTTGTAGCCGAAAGGTACCATTGTACCCTTGCGTAGCGTACATAACCTGAATTGCTTCAGTAAAATATCCAGCTGTATAAATGGATTGAATGTAAAGAAGAAGAAAAAAATGTAAACTCTGTAAGTCGCTCTGGATAAGAGCGTCTGCTAAATGCCTAAAATGTAAATGTAAAATAGAGGGCAAAATGGATGAAGCAAGATATATACAAATCTTGGAGGAAAACCTGCTCCAGTCTGCAAGAGACCTGGGACTTGAGAGAAGATTTATATTCCAGCAGGACAATGACCCAAAGCTTTCAGCAAAAGCCACATTGGAGTGGGTTAAAAGCAAAAACCAATGTCCTGTAGTGGCACAGTCAAAGCCCAGACCTCAATCCCATTGAGAATCTGTGGAAAGGTTTTTTAATTGCTGTTCATCAACAGTCCCCATCCAATCTGATGGAGCTTGAACAATTTTGTAAAGACAAATGGGCAAAGATTGCGGTGTCCAGATATGCAAAGCTGGTAGAGACATACCCAAATAGACACAGTTGTAATTGCAGGTCCTTCTACCAAGTATTAGTCAAGGGGGGTGAATACTTATGAAATCAATTATTGTCTCTTTTTTATTTGTAATTAATTAAGAAAAAGCTTTTAATTTATTATGAACTTTGTCAACAGTGGCTAATTGGTCATAATTTACTGAACTAAAGTAAGGCACATATCTTTCTTTAAAAAAAAGTCCTGCAACCACGCACAAAGAAAGTTCCACATGTGCGTTAGTGGTTAAAGCAAGATTGCATTTGTTCAGTTCACATCGCGTACCAATCCGAAAGTCCCGCATGGTTCACGTGTACCGTTACACCCCAAGTGTTTATGTGTGCTCATGTGCTGGTATGATCTTTAAGCATGTGTGTGTATGTATGGCCTGCAAGTGTGTGTGTGTGTGTGTGTGTGTGTGTGTGTGTGTTTGTGTATGTCTGCTGCAGGCAGCCTGGGTCCCATGAGGCAGGCTGAATGGCCCACAGATCAGAGCTCAGTTGATATTTGCGTTGTCCTGCATAAGAAGGTCCCACAGAGGGCTGCGCCACAGTCAGCCGCCGTGATCAAAGCCCCATCCGGCAGCTGGGGGTCCATGGGCCAGGGGATCGAGCCCCAGGCCCTGCGCAAGACAGCTGTGCTGCATGCACACAGGACAAAGCCCTGCTCCCAGCTTAAACACAGGCAGGATAGGCAGCCACTCAGGGCCTCGAGACACAGGCTACAACACGGGCTCACTGTTCAGCAGAAACTCGGCCCTCTAAGGGTAACTTGGAAGATTTACAAATGTTCATATCTTGTTCCTTACCTCACACTTTAGTAGGTTTGCATACTGAAGAACAAGAGAGTCCCATCCACAGCTGGTCTGATGTCAAAGTGAAATTCTGTCAACATGATCCTTCAAAGCTTCTGTCTTAAGAAATTTAAGCCATTTATTTTTATTGAAATAGATTTTTTGGTAAAAAAGATACCATTGTTTTGGTAATTTGTTGAAAATAAGCATTCTCCATCTGACTTCATTCCTTTCTGTCTCCTGTGCCCAGTAAAGTGTATTGTTTTGTTGGCTGTGCCCCTTTTCCCTGCTGCTAAAATGAATATGAATTCAGATTCTACACAGTGAGATACAAATCAGATTAGTGTATAATGAGTAGACTACACAGTTTAGCGAAGGGTATGGTGTATTTATTTCTTTAAGTTATTAAGAGTGGGGGGTTTTTAAGAGTGAGTAAGGACATGATATGCAAATGTAATTTGGTACAATCCACTGGGAGAAAGAGAGGGAGGGGTTATGCATTCTGTATATATGAGGGTTAGCCAGAACCCTTGAAAGAATTTTAAATTAGCTTGTAATTCTCAGCTCTGAAAAGAGAAGAGCTATTCAATATGGATGCATACAGTGCTATGGTAAAGGTAAGGCACAACACATTAAATCTGAAATTCACGGTTTTAGAAGTTGTCTTTTAAAAGTGTGCAGCAAACCCACAGTTGTCTGTTACTAGAGCTCTCCATGAGTGTCTTCTGTCATGCATATTTTTAGACCTGCACTAAATATCCATGTCCTTTTTTTGAAAGTATTTGATTGTTTCCATTTGTCCTCCATACATACAGGGCATTAACTTCTGTCCTGGGCAAGATGTGGCCGGTGTGACCACCCACACCCAAAAGGAGCACACCATGCAGCCACTCATCTTCCACCTGGGGCGGGACCCAGGGGAGAAGTACCCAATCAGGCAAGTCTGTTCGAGTGTGAGCAGTTGCCCTTCTGAAAGAATGCTCCTCCGTTAGGAATCATAGTTTGAGTGAACCGTTTGAGGAAGAAGTCTTACTTGTTTGCTTGTTTTGTACAGCAGGGGGCAGGGGGCAGGGGGCAGGGGGCAGGGGGCAGGTAGACTGGACCAATGGCCCTGTTCGGTGAGGAGAAGCTCAGGAGCCACTGCTGTGATTAACTGGCTGCCACCAGGCTATAGGTTTGAGAATATGAGGAGATGATGGTGAAGTGTAGGAGGAGAAATCTATTGGATCAATAGTGATCTACTTCTCTCACTAAGCACAGCTGGGGAGTAAAGTCTAGATCGAGCGGCGCAGTCAGTGCCTGGCTGATTAAGTGTTGCTCTTCGCGAACAGCGTCTTAACGATGGTTGTTCTCCTCAGGACCCATTGCTATAAGCTTAAATTGTTTGATGAAATATAGTTATGGACAAGAGCCATGATTTAACATGCTAATTATTCTGACCAAGGCAAAAAAATAATAGAGAATTGCTCATATGTGATTTAGGATTTCTGGTCCATTTGTTCACACATACACACGCAAACAACTTGATCTCTTAATAATAATAATAATAATATAATAATAATGAATTTTATTTATATAGCACACTTTAAAATACAGAGAAATCTCAAGGTGCTTTACAACAGATACCATTTAAAAACAACAAAAGGAGCAATACAAATACATACAATCTAATAGTCCTATACACATAATAAAATAAACAATACACATAATTTTTTTCCTAAAAAGAGGGGCTGAAAAGCTGGTATGGGTGTTCATTGTGTGGTTTTGTGCAATTTAAAGTTTAGTGCTTTGGAAAAGCAGAGATGAAAAGGTGAGTCTTAAGTTGTGTCTTGAAAGTGCTGAGAGAGTTGGAAGTCCTGATGTGATATGGGAGCTGATTCCAAAGGCGTGGTGCCAGAGAACAGAAAGCCAGGTTCCCCATGGTGTGGAGGTGGGTTCTGGGGACAGTGAGGAGGGTGGAGGTGAAAGAGCTGGATCAGAGGGTTCGGGTAGTTATCTGGGGAGTGAGAAGATTTTGAAGGTAGTGAGATGAATGCATGGACCAGTTTTTCTGCGTCGGGTTTGCTAAGGGATGATCGTAATCTAGCAATGTTTTTGAGATTAAAGAATGAGGTTTTGCTAATTCTGTTGATGTGGGCTTCAATGGAAAGTGCAGAATCAAACTTAACTCCAAGATTAGTGACTATGGCAGAGAGGGGAATGGAATATTAACTGAGATAAGTAGGTTGCCAGCCTTTTTGCAATAAGAATGGCTTCAGATTTGCTGCCGTTGAGTTGTAGGTAGTTATTGTGCATCCATGTCTGGATTTCATTGAGACAGGTGGTGAGTCCTGAAATGGCCAGGTGAGGTCTCCTCAATTGAATTGAATTAAATTAAATTGAATTAAATTCTGGTTGCTTTAGTGGCATTACAGCAACAGTTATGTTGCCACAGAATGTATATAGCAAATGGCACAATCAAACAATAAATGGTATCTGTCTCTCTCTCTCTCTCTCTCCTTCTCTCTCACTCACTCACTCACTCAATCGGAGAACGGAGATAGACAAATAAAACATTAATGCAGTTTTTAATCTGCCCTTCCTCTCCACTCCCTTGAATTCGAGACCCTGGGAAAATCGATAGCGGTGTCGGGAGTGTTCATTTGGCCGAATCCCAGGCGTGTGGCGGAGGTATGTCGGGAGTGGGTCCTCCTGCCTTCCCCCCGTGGGGACCTGGGCGGGCCCGGGGGTCATGCTATTCCAGATCTCAGAGACACCCACCCACCCCAAACCCCGGTCCCATGTGGCATCCACCCCCCCCAGCCCTGTGCTCCCTGGTTGCTCAGCTGGACCGGCCAAGGGTCATTACTCACTGTCCACTTTTAAAGAGCCACTTTAGATGATGTAGGGCCTGTCGCCACGTGTGCCTCCAGTCCGGCCGCATCCTGACGCAGCCACCCGGGCCGTTCTGGTCCCCAAACTCCTGCATTGCTCCACGCGCAGGGAGACCTTTGGAGGAGACGCCTGTGGTTCAGCAAAGTGCGCCTTCGGGATGTGATGGTTAGATATGATGCAACATATCGTCACGGTACCCACAGATCACTAAGGCAGCCATTTGGGAGTCTGCATTGGTTGAAAAATCACTACAGATTCTTACTCCTGATTGCTCAGAAATAGTCATTTATGTCTGATTCCGGCTCAGATTTTTAAATGAATGAATGAATGCATTTATTTATCGAGTCGATTAGTTGGTTTTGAGGTTTGATGATTTTGGTACAAATAGATTTGTAAAATTACAGCACTCTGAAATTGTGTCAGTAGTTCACCACCTGTCCCACTGATATCCGATGGGGAAAACCCGCTCCGTGCCGTTTCAGTTCAGCTCCTGCCGCTCCTGCGTCCGTCACTGTACAATGAGCACTTAAATCCCAGCATGCCTCTGGCACATTCTGGTCTCATCTGCTGTCGACAAGCACTTCAGCCCCCCAATCAATAGTCTTCACTGAATTGCTCAATTTCCACTCAAGACAGAGAAAGGGCAGAGGTATTGGAGTGTCCCTTCAGCTGCCGTGTGTGTGTGTGTGTGTGTGTATGTGTGTGTGCGTGGGCTACCGTGTGCGTACGTGCGTGTGTGCGTACGTGTGTGTGTGTTTATCTGTGTATGCATTTTAATAATTGGGGGTATGAATCACTAATCAGTTGTACACCTGAGCTATGCCCCCTCCCCCTGGGTATTATGCATTATAAATCAAAAGACTTCATTTGCATTTAGTGCTATTGTCATTCCTCATTTTTGCATAGAGAAAGGGGGTAACAATGCATCATGCTGACTGTGGATTTTTTTTTTTACCATGTGTTGGAAAGGGCCTATAAATAAACATTATTGTTGATTATTGATGAAAAATGTAGTGTTGGGGAGCTTACTGTTAAGTTTGAATACTAAACACTGTAAAGCTTATAAGCACAGAGACATGCCACCACCTCTCTTTCTTCAGCTTCCTATACTGTGTTTGTCAATGCCTCCCAGATTCCTAGACCTCACTTTATAACCACGGTGATATAATTACGGCAGCCATAGTTGTTTTTATTTTTATTTATTTATATATTTTTTTAAATTTATTTATCATTTCTTCCCTGTTTTTCTCCCAATTTGGTTGCCAATTATACCCTCCATTTATCTCAATTCCTCCTCCCCCCACGAGTCCGCCGCCCGTTTGAACCGCGTCCCTGACAGGCAGCGCACAACACACTGGACCAAGTGTGGTGCGTTAGACCGCTACGCTATCCGCCAGCCCCGTTATATTAATTTTTTAACCATCACAGTAAATTATGCAATACTGTTATAATACTAACTTTACAATCTTGGATCAAGATATTTGTCTGCGCCGATACCCAGTATTTGTGCCATCTTAAAGATCTGCACATTTTACCCATTAAAAAAGTATGAGATTTTTCTGCCTGATAACAAAGTGCTTTGAGAGAATTCAAAGTAAATATTATATAAACACTGCTATACATCCCATACTCACCGCCACTACACGCAGGACTACATCTGTCCCACTGAGAGCGTAAAAGCAGAGTGGGTCCCATGGGGGAGGGGCTGACTGGTACCAGGCATAGAGGAACAGGGGGAGCGAGGAGCAGGTGCCACTGGGTCCCCTAGGGCGAAGGCATGGGGTTGGGGCAGGAGAGGGGAGGTGTGAGTTGGACAGGGCCTGGGGTTATTACACTAATTGACACTTCACCACACCCTCCCCGGGGGCCAATCAGAGAGCGGGGAAGTGGGACGGCCGATGAGGGCAGAGGGTTGGGGGTGGGGGGCGTGGGTTGGCACAGGTGGAGTGTGCGCCAGTGTGATGGGACGTAATTGGTAATTGCACTGGTGAGGTTTCCCCCTCCCCCTTTACCTCCCCATCCCCCTTCCAGCCATACACACACTGCACCATTAACAGGTCCCATTGAGTGCGGCGTTCCTTTGAAACACGTTTTACCCACTGAATCTAATAAAGCCCAGGGGTGCTTCCTGGTGTCCTTAACAAATAATTGAAAGGGGGAAGGAAACCACAAATGAATCTGCTGGGAAGGGTCATGTATCCCTGCGCATGTGCGTGTGTGTTTGTGTGTGTTTGTGTGTGTATGTGTGTGTGTGTGTGTGTGTGTGTGTGTGTGTGTGTGTGTGTGTGCGTGTGTGTGTGTGTGTGTGTGTGTGCATGTGTGTGTGCATGTGTGTGTGTGTGTGTGTGTGTGGGCATGTGTGCATGTGTGTGCGTGCATATACACAGTGGCTGACTCCTGTCCCATTGTGTGTGTGTGTGTGTGTGTGTGTGTGTGTGTGTGTGAGAGAAAGTGTGTGTGTGTGTGTGTGTGTGTGTGTGTGTGTGTGTGTGTGTGTGTGTGTGTGTGAGTGTGTGAGAGAAAGTGATTGTGTGCGCGTGTGTGTGTGTGTGTGTGCGCATGTGAGTGAGAGTGAGAGTGTGAGTGAATGTATGTGTGTAGGTGTATCCAGTACAGGGACTGATCCCTCTCATCTCTGTTCTGTTCTAAACAGTGTGATGAGTGGAGAGTACCAGGCCATCCTGCAGAAGATCTCTCTAGTGGTTGAGCAGCACAAGAGTGGCCTTGTGCCAGGAGTGCCGCAACTCAACATGTGTGACCTGGCTGTCATGGTGAGATCAGATTCCCTGACATGGCACTGACATGGACCTTTTAGTCTGCATGCACACTTCTCACCAACTCCACCACCACCTCCATGCTATTGAAAAAGTAAGTTTCACTTAAGGCTCATTGTAAGGATGACCTCTATAGTTGCAATATACAAAGGTTTTTTATAAACTTTTTATGAATTTCACTGAAATTGCCAAAGTTAATGTCATTGGTGCTATGTCCAGTGTTTTTCCCCAAGAAGAATGGTTAAAACTCCAATGCCTGCTGTGACATTATTTGTCTCCGCATCCTTTCAAGTAGCAGACACAGTCATCACCTAGACAGCACAGAGTGGGAGGTCACTCATTGGTCCAATCCAGCTATTTCTGCCATTAAACCTCAGATATGTTTACCACAACAATTTTCTTTTGTGTTAAAGAATATCTTGTAGTATTAAATAAGAAAGCATCACAGCATTCCATTATCACTGTCCAATCTCTGTACCTTTCTAAGATTTAGCCTGGCTCTGTCATCATTTGTTTTTTTGGCATTTTTAGCTCTAGAAAAATAATTAAAAAGATTGAGTTACCTATTTATCAATTTTTTTACTTATTGTACATTTTAAACAGATGGTTACCACACAGTGTAACAGATCTCAATAAAATGAGTGTAGCAACAGCGCCCCCAAGTGCCCTCTTGTTGAAAACCATGCAAAGTGACCAGCGTGTTCAGAGCTTGTTTTTCTCTGTTTAGTTGAGTAGCTCCAGCGCTGGCGAATGTGTCTGTGAGCACAGCAAGGTGTGAAGGTGACTGTGTCCTTCCTTTGACAGAACTGGGCCCCGGCCGGGTGTGAGAAGATGGGAAAGTGTCTGAAAGCCCCCAAGTCCCAGCCCTGGAAGTGCGAGTGGCCACACTGACATCTGGTCAGCTGACGTGGTGGAGCCAATGAGCAATGAGGAAAAAATGTTTTTTTCCCCTTTATTCAGTACTGCATAGATTCACTGATACTTTTTTATGAGTGTGACTCAAATATTTTACTAAATAGATTTGTTCTTGTTGTGTGTGGACCTGCTAATGCAGTAGCCTCAATGAATCGGATGAGCCATCCGAGTATTTAAAATAAATAAATAATAATAATTAAATCAATTTTAAAATCAGTGATTCTATGCAGAATGTATGAAATTTGCAAAGCACTGATAAAAGTAGCCCATAAAGTCACACGTGACTACATGTGGTGAACAGTCTGCACATGGGGAATATTGCAATATTATTAACAGTGTTGCAAATAGCACACCCCAATGCACTGGAATTTGAGCCATTCCCATTCTTACTAGAAGTTAGTCTGATGTGCCATTTGGAATAATGCCATTTTCGGTTACTGATTGAACCCACAACCAGTGCACTCTACCTATGAGCCACAGAGCTTCTTGGAAAATCTGGAATGGCTCAAACGAATATGCATTTGGAGTGCTATTTCCATCCCTGCTGTGGTGATCCACTGATTTTGATATCAATGTAAGGATCAGAGATCGAGGACTTTAATGCAAAAGTGCCATAATTTTTTCGGTATTTGTTTGGGAATTTTTTGTTTTCAAGGATATATTCATTTTTGTTGCTTACCTGGAATCTGGAAGCTGGAAGTAATCAGGGTCAGATATATTTTTGTAAGGTTTATGCAATATATGCTGTATATGAGGGAAAATTACAGGGAATTTAAAGGGATCAGATTGTGGAAATCATTTGATCATGCATTGCAATACAATTTAATCACAAGAATGACAGCAATATGGTGTTTAGATTTTGCTTTGTTTCAATGTACATATCTATGCAATTATGTTTTAAATGAAGTGATTAAAATGCATTTTTTCTCGTATATCAGTTTTTGTGGTTACGCAGTACAAACCAATAAAATGTTCCATTTTCAATAATATCGAAAAAGGCGAGAAGGCACACATCATATATACTTGTGAAAACTGCAAATGCATTCCTTTCTAGACAAAACATTACAGTTTACATGCGACCGAAACAAAAATATATAAGTAGCTAACGTTTGCAGAAGTTAGTCGAGAGATACAGTATTTGTAGCCCTCTTGTTTTTCTAAAGCGATTTGGCCCTTTGAGCTTTCCCTAGCGTAGTTCCCTTGTCATGTGACACAAGGGAGTAACGTACCGACGCAGTTACTTAGCCAACATCAGGGCAGCGCTTCCTGTGACAGTACAAAATCCATTCGCGCGGTGAGACTAGATCGCAACTTGGTAATGGCTGGGCGTACGAGAGAAGATAAACTGGAATTAATTGCCCAGAAAATAAAACACTTTCCGGACTTTCCGAGCAAAGGCATCCTTTTTCGGTAAATTGAACATTCAAGTATTCCGTAAGAATGTTTACCACGTGACGGCGTGTGTATCATCGCGCCGACTGCACCGCGTGCTGTGCTCACCTTTTATTTGGTAATGAGCTGAAGCCTGACTATTAGATTGTAGGCAAGTTTCTTGCCGTAAAAAGCCATAGATGACAAGTTGTCTAGCTAGCCTG
Source organism: Aldrovandia affinis (assembly GCA_029706075.1). Lineage (NCBI taxonomy): Eukaryota > Metazoa > Chordata > Actinopteri > Notacanthiformes > Halosauridae > Aldrovandia > Aldrovandia affinis. The sequence continues at coordinate 9,924,460 of JAINUG010000003.1, forward strand.
CTACATGTACATTTATCGGAATCCGAATCATGCCTCGTACATATTTCGCGAGCTTGCGACAACGAGCAAGACTCGATTTAAAGCAATTTTTTTCTCTGGCTGGTTAGACTATAATTTATAATGTAATATTTAACGTTATTGTAATTTGTACTGTAATGTAATTGTCGCTTAGCTTGCAAATAATTGCTTTCTCTGTTTGCTGGAGGGGCTGCTTGTTGTCGTGTCTTGGCCGGTTAGCTCAGTTGGTTAGAGCGTGGTGCTAATAGCGGGTTCGATTCCCGTACGGGCCAGTCTTTTTTACTTTGAGTAAGAAAGAATCCCCATTCTCCCCGTGAGGGAATAGAACCCTGCATGACGGGCTCCCCGCAATAGTAACGAGGCCATGAGCATGCTCACGTCTCTGCCTGAGCGTTTACCATAAACCTTTGCTGCTTTTGCAACACGATACTCCAGTTCCAAGCGACCCAATTTCACCCCGTGCAATCTATCGAAATAGCTCAGTTGGGAGAGCGCTAGACTTAAGATCTGGCAGTGTAGTGTAATGGTTAGGGCTTAGAGGTTGCAGGTTCAATTCCCAGGTGGGACACTGATGTTGTACCCTTGAGCAAGGTACTTAATCTGAATTGCTTCAGTAACATATCCAGCTGTATAAATGGATTGTATGCAAATAAATGTAAACTGTGTAAGTCGCTCTGGATGAGAGCGTCTGCTAAATGCCTAAAATGTAAATGTAGGATCTAGATTTTATAAATCTTTCGAAAGCAGCAAAGATTTGTGGTAAATGCTCAGGCAGGGTTTTTTTAGTTGAGCTATGCACAATCTGGCAGAGCATCGTCAGCCTTTGGTCTCGTTATTCCAAAATCGAGCAAGACTCGATTTGAAGCAAAATTCTTTGCAATCTCTTGCTGGTTTCAATTTAATTTGTCTTTATAATCCACAGAGACATTTGCCCAATACTAAAAGATCCAGAAGCGCTAACTGCGGTTACTGATTTATTTGAGGAGCGTGTAAGGGAAGCATACCCTCGGGTCCAACTTATCGTGGGTAAGTCTCCCCTACATGACGCATGATAAGCGACATCTTGTTATAAGCATTATTGCTAGCTATAGCATTTGCACTCAGTTTGACTGCATGTAGCGTGCATGACTTGAATCCCAGCCCTTGAAGTTGAAGTAGTTGCCTAGCTAACTTACTTAGCTACCCTTAAATGCATTTAAAAAATGGCCAATGCTAACAATTGTCTTATACAGTGGGTAGAAAAAGTATTCACTGCCTTTGACATTTTTCACATTTTCTTTTCTTATTTAATTGGGATTTTTCAACTGATCAACACAAAATACTCTATAGTGTCAAATACAAAAACAACTCCACAAATCTGCACTTTATGGGAGGGTGGCAAAAAGGAAATCATTGTTGAAAAAAACACATGAAGATTTATATTCCAGCAGGACAATGGCCCAACACATACAGCAAAAGTGACATTGGAGTGGAATGTGAATACTTCTTATAACCACTGTATGTGCATATACCTTTGTGCACCTCTCATTGAACTGGTGTTTTTTGACATTCATTATTTACTTCACCGGTGCTTGTGGTACATGCAGTGCCCTCCAGAATTATTGGCACCCTTGGTAAAGATGAGCAAAAAAGGCTATGAAAAATCTTTCAGCAGGACGGTGAACCAAAGCATACCTCCAAATCCACACAAACATGGTTCATTGACCACAGAATCAAGCTTTTGCTATGGCCATCCCAGTCCCCTGACCTAAACCTCATTGAAAACATGTGGAGTAAGCTAAAGAGGAGAGTCCACAAATGAGGACCAAGGACTCTGAAGGATCTGGAGAGATTCTGTATGGAGAAATGGTCTCAGATCCCTTGTTATGTGTTCTCCCACCTCATAATTGTGCACAAAGTAATGCATGCAGGGGTGCCAATAATTGTGATATGTTTTTGAGATTTTTAAAAATATTTATGTTTCTATTCTATATAAATGTATTTATATGTTTTGATAAGGATTTTTTTCTTTGAATAATTTGAGTTCAATTAAAGGTTAGATTTCTCATATTTCGAGTGTAAGATGAGGCCGATGAACAAAAAATAAAATTTTCATAGCCTTTTTTGGTCGTCTTTACCAAGGGTGCCAATACATCTAGATTGCACTGTAGCTTTGATAGCATCCCGTTGTATAGCTGAGCATACTGTAAGTCAGTTTAAATATCTTGCTCAAGGGTAGAACTTTTCTACTCAGGATTTGAACTTGTTCAAACACAGGTTAATTTCTCTAATCACAGTACCACACTGCTGCCGCAACTGTAAAACATTTCCTGTCGTGTAGGTCTGGATGCCCGGGGGTTCCTGTTTGGGCCTCTTTTGGCTCAGAGGTTAGGAGTGGGTTTTGTGCTGGTACGAAAGAAAGGGAAACTCCCAGGACCCACAACGTCTGTGGCCTACACATTGGAGTATGGAAAGGTTAGGTTGGCGAGATCTCACACTGTTTTGTGTCCTTTTGTTGCTACTATAGTGTGAGGTGGGCACATTGTTTTGTTTTTGTAAAAATAATTATTAGGGGCAATCAAGTATACCTTACAGGGAATGATTGGAACTACATGCCAATGTTTATCGTAACATTTTTATATAGAACCTTTGAGTTCTGCTTGAGTAACATTTCATATTTTTCTGTATTTGACTCTGCTTTTTCTTGTTCTTGTGGTTCAGGCTGAAGCTGAGATCCAGGAAGATGCTGTGGAAGCTGGGCAGAAAGTTGTCCTCATTGATGATTTATTGGCTACTGGAGGTAAGGCAAAGACAGCACTGACATCATTATTAATTGGCTCGCCAGATTGTACATTTTACATTTTACATTTACCAGACACTCTTATCCAGAGCGACTTACAAGATGTGCATTAATACATGGTAAGAACAATCATAGTTTGCGCAAGAGATCAGTGCAGTAATACAGCGATTGGCGTCGTTGTAGGCAGCAGCATAACATACCTGTAACACTGGGAAGGAAAACATTAGTAAATTTTTTTATTTTTTTTTTTTTTGGAGAAGTAAGCAAGGATACATATACAAAAAGTATTGAACAAGTAGGCAGTGGTGATGACAATTGGCTAGATGTACAGAATTCAGTGGTAGTGGAGTCTGAAAAGGTGGGTTTTGAGTCTCTTGCGGAAGATCGCAAGTGATTCAGCGGTCCTGGACGATTGCGGAAGGTCATTCCATCACCGACCGCGAGGAGCGGCTGCTGGGCGCCCGGAGGGATGGGACAGTCAGTTTGCCAGAGGAGGCGGAGCGGAGGGGTCTGGCTGGGGTGTAGGGTGTGATGAGTGTCTGGAGGTAAGGGGGAGCAGTTCCTCTAGCCGCTTGATAAGCCAGCACCAGTGATTTGAATCTGATGCGTGCTGCGATGGGGAGCCAGTGCAGAGAGAAGAGCATTGACATGGGGAACTTAGGTTGATTGACCACCAGACATGCGGCAGCATTCTGGACTAGTTGCAGTGGCTTGATGGCACAGGCCGGTAGGCCTGCCAGCCTACCAGCCTGTGCCATCAAGGGCCAAGTGAAATCAAGATTGTAAAGGGCCAAATTTCAGTGCTTACAGTATATGCATTAACTATTTGGGTTTTTACCAGATTGATTCAGGTTCAGTACTGTTCTAAGGGTGCAGCCCATCTGAGATTTCTACAACATTCTGGTCCAATAGTACACAACACCCCAGTCAAAATGTACTGTGCCTAAGCACATATGTTTTTTAACACCTCTCTCAAGAAGCTGCAGTTCATTTCTGATCCTGTGTAGGCACTCTATTTTCAATTAGTGTCAATTACTCAAATGAACATGACCAATTATACAATTAAATGCTGATTTAATAAAAATCTGAGTGTTAGTACAAGGGCGCAAGTCTACGAATTTACATTTCAGAAAGGGGAGTTTCCTCATATGGACAGGTTTTTACCTCTATGACAAGTTATGATAGAGGAAACAACAAATGATCTGAAAATGATTAAATTCAACACCAAAATATGATATATAAATATATATATACATATACACACTCAGTGGCCACTTTATTAGGCACACCTTTCTAGTACTGGGTAGGACCCCCCTTTTCCCCCAGAACAGCCTGAATTCTTCATGGCATGGATTCAACAAGGTGCTGGAAACATTACTCAGAGATTCTGGTCCATGTTGACATAATAGCATCACACAGTTGCTTCAGATTTGTCGGCTGCACATTCATGTTGCGAATCTCCCGTTCCACCACCTCCCAAAGGTGCTCTATTGGACTGAGATCTGGTGACTGTGGAGGCCATTGGAGTACATTGAACTCATTGTCATGTTCGTGCAACCAGCTTGAGATGACGTGTGCTTTGTGACATGGCGCATTATCCTGCTGGAAGTAGCCATTAGAAGATGGGTAGACTGTGGCCATAAAGGAATGCACATGGTCAGCAACAAGACTCAGGTAGGCTGTGGCATTTAAACAATGCTCAATTTAAGTATTAAGGGGTCTAATCTGCGCCAAGAAAACATTCCCCACACCATTACACCACCACCACCAGCCTGAACCGTTGACACAAGGCAGGATGGATGCATGGATTCATGTTGTTTATGCCAAATTCTGACCCTACCATCTGCATGTCGCAGCAGAAATCGAGATTCGTCAGACCAGGCAACATTTTTCCAATCTTCAACTGTCCAGTTTTGGTGAGCCTGTGCCCACTGTAGCCTCACTTTCCTGTTCATAGCTAACAGGAGTGGAACCTGGTGTGGTCTTCTGCTGCTGTAGCCCATCCACTTCAAGGTTCGACATGTTCAGAGATGCTTTTCTGCATACCACTGTTGTAATGCGTGGTTATTTGAGTTACTGTCGCGTTCCTGTCAGCTTGAACCAGTCTGGCCATTCTCCTCTGACCTCTCTCATTAACAAGGGCTGACAGAACTGCCGCTCACTGGATGTTTTTTGTTCAAAATCCCATAAGATCAGCAGTTTCTGAGATCTTCACACCACCCCGTCTGGCACCAACAATCATTCCACGGTCAAAGATCACATTTCTTCCCCATTCAGATTTTTGGTCTGAACAACAACTGAACCTCTACCATGTCTGCATGCTTTTATGCATTGAGTTGCTGCCACATGACTGGCTGATTAGATAATTGCATTAACGAGCAGGTGTACAGGTGTACCTAATAAAGTGGCCACTGAGTGTATATATATGATATAAAATATAAAAATCAAGGCATCCCTTCAATAACAATTTTGTTCTTTATATTTTTATTTTGCCTTCAGGCTGTCACAAAACATTTTCTTTTTGCTTTCAATTGTTTTTATAAGTTTGTGCAGTTTAAAAATATCCACCCACTCATTTAAACATGTCAATTTCTTTGCTCCAGGATGGGCATGATATTGTCCTACAGAAGTGTCAACAGACATATTTTCACAATTGAAAGCAGAAGCTTACTTACAAATAAATCAGTATGATTACATGTGGGTGTGTGCAGGGCAAATGCATTGATTGCTTAACAAGTAGCTTCAGAAAGTCCTCCATCGCCCTCTTGGTGTTGGAGGACAGAACTGCAGGTTCCTGACAGATGGTGAGGCATGCATGTCCTTAACCATACCACATCATCACCCCACAGTCCAAAATTGTACACCACACAGACACACTACTCAAGATATTGTGTGGCAGACATTCCACATAGATATATGTGTACATATAGTAGGCATGTACATAGTTGTTTAAAAACCCAACTGCAGGTCTCATTACCTCTCAGGACTTTGGTATGATTTGTTAAGAAACCTAAAAAAGCACTTTCACATTGCCTGTAATTGGGTGGGGGTGGGGAGTGTTTGGCACATGGTGTGCATGTGTACAAGGTCTGAATCTCACAGGTTGAAATGTGTGTGGAACCAATGGGGTGTGCCATGCAAGGTGTGTCATGTCACAATCCGAGGTTCTCCCCCTCCAGGAACACTGTACGCAGCCTGTGAGCTGATGAAGAAGCAGAAGGCGGAGGTGCTGGGTTGCATGGTGGTGATCGAGCTGAAAGACCTGAACGGGGCAGGCCGAGTCCAACCAGAGTCCGTGTTCTCCCTGGTTCAGTACTGAAGGCCGCCGGTCACGCAGGCCTGTTTTATTGCTTTCTGTTCCCTCCATCCCAAACACATCCGTGCTCACAACGGTGTCCTCGTTGACACGTTTTGTCAGCAGGAGAGAAAAAAAACTAGGTAATATATGTCGCGCTGATGGTAATTCACATTCCACGCACTAACAATCTTTTCATAGGACCCACAACCACGGTTTGGTCATTGAAATCGCATGGGCATGCACATGTCCTTGTGTGTTAGAGCAGTAGTCCTGTAGTAGTCAACTACGGTCATGGAGTACCCCGTGTATGTTGGTTTTCATTCCAACCAATTTATTAAGGCTGTTGAAACCATGTGTTTACATTTCCATAATTTTGTGCAGCAAAATGATTAACACTCATTTAATTCAATGGATTTGGCTCATTTTTTCTTACATTTTTCCAAAATGGTTTAATTTCAATGACCATGTGTCCACATATTCAGCATTTCAGAGTTCAATGATTCGAGGTGTAGGTCTATCAATAAACAAATATACATTTCTCATATAATAGCATGAAGAGGATAGTGTTAAATCATCCCTTGGCTTAGACATTAAGTGTAATTAAAAACATGCCACAGGAATTGCAATTATGGTTGGGATAAAAACCAGCACAATGGGTTCTAGAGGACAGAGGTTGAGGACCACTATGTCAGAAGTCGGTATGAACAGCACGGTGAAAATTCCAAACAAAGGCAAAATGCCCTTCTGCCCTTGCAGATGTGTTACATTACATTACATTACAGGCATTTAGCAGACAGTCTTATCCAGAGCAACTTACAGTTTTAGATTTCTTTATAATCCATTTATACAGCTGGATATTTACTGAAGCAATTCAGGTTAAGTACCTTGCTCAAGGGTACAACGGCAGTGTCCCACCTGGGGATTGAACCTGCAACCTTAACGTTACAAGCCCAGTTCCCTAACCATTATACCACACTGCCTGCCTGTTCCTTCTTTACAACTTGTCATGGATGGCAACTCTGGTCAGATTGGCAGATTATTTTATTTTTTTAAACCTGCAAACCCATTATTATAATTGGATTACTTAGCCCAAAAAAATGGAGGAGTGAATGTGCCCAAGGCAGCCAATTTTACTTTTGGACACTAGAAAACCTGCAGAATTGTAAGACTCCAGGAAGTAGCCCTGCCTCAAACAGAGATGACAGTGGACTTAAGTAATTGACATTTGATTAGTTTAGTGTTCCACTAGAATTAAGATAGCTGAGACATGACCTCACATTACAATAGTAAGATGTAGACACATTTGTAAATGCTGTATAAATAAGGAAGTTTGGAGTCTAGGAACTGTTACCTGTGGACTATTGTATAGTCAAATTTACATTGTCTTAATTCATTTTTAAGTGTAACCCATTTGATTAAATGTAATTCCAGGAATTGCTGTTCTGTGATTTCTTTGGGGGCAAAGGTAAGCTTAGATTTTTTTCGGGGGTTTTTGTTTTTACGTTAAGGTAAATACATTTTTCAATGTGTGCCATTTAAATGGGTTGCAGGTTTTATAATCAAGGGACAGCAGTTCCTAAACAGTTCAGAGTTAGTTGTGATTACTGGCAAAGACCAGTTTTGAACACTTAAATTTACTACAGGAATTCTTCTGTCTTTAAAAACTGTTTAATGGAACGCGTAAATAATCCACTCAGTTCTACAACAATGTGCTGTGAATGTAATGCAAAGATACTGAACACACAAACCCAACTTGAAATTCTCCTGAACAGAACCCATGGGGTCAAACTGAGTAACAGCAAACTTTATGCAAGAAATAGGATCTGGCCTCTGAGCTCAGATTCACAGCCCTCATCGCATCCCATTTATGTTCCAAATCTTTTCACCTGGTCAATGAAACAGTCACATCAAAATTAAAATCAACCACATTCTGTAGGTTTTTCCATGGATCATCACCAAATCCCACTTCAAACACCAAAATTACAAAAGGCATCTTGAATCAGTACAAGAGACTTAAGAAATGGCCTGGATCAGGTTCTTTAAAAAAAGGGTCTTAAAAGAACAAAATCAAAACCCCAGTCATTAGGTTTGCTCTACCTCTTCGGACTGTCAAAAAGGGGTTGTTACTTCCCAATGCCAATTTGATTATGGATGAACTGGACCTTATGATCACTACTGTCCACCAATGTCACACTGATCAGCCAAGAAAATTGTCAATAAAAACAAAAAGTGCAGGAGGGCTTGAGTTTAGAGCTTCTCCTCCTCCTTGGACTGCCGGTTCACTTTCTCCAGAACCGTACTTAGGTCCACCCTCTTGTCCAGTTTCAGGTAGAAGTCCGTCCTGATTGGATGAATGGTAAGCCACTCAGGAGTAAGCTCTGCTAGGAGACGGAGGTGCCGCTCCATCTCCCCTGAAATAAAATGTAAAAAAAGTCTGGTCAGTTCAGATTCTTTTCAGTACAATAGGGGGGTGAACACAAACACTATAGGGTGCATTTGTGCTTTTGAATTTAGGAAAAAGGATTGTGTTTGGGGGGGTTGTAAGGATGTTTTGTGGTCTGTGCACTAGACCATGCCTAGTTAGGTGCCACAACACACCTTTTCATTTTGCATTCACAGCACACTACACATGAACTTCTGCTGTGGCAAGACTAGAAAGCAGTGCCGTTGGCTCACCGGTGCTGAGGGTGGAGCGATAGCTGGCGACCATGCGGCTGCAGGCCACCTCCATGATTAGGGCCTGCTTCTTCTCCGCCACGAACACGTTGCGTAGGATCCTGGCCATCTCCCCGAGCCGTGATATCATCCGCAGGCGCTCTTCCTGTTTGGGGTTGCGGGTCATGGCTGCCTGGACCTTCTGAGCCTCCTTTGCCCGGATCTGAAGAGGAGGAACAGTCAGCACCGTCACTGCTCAGCTTTTCACAGGGAACAATTTGGCAAAGGTTTACGCAATGTTTTTAATGGTATTCTCTGGAGGTTAGGAGTGGCCGTCCTTACCCTCTCCAGCAAAGACTGGGACACTCCTTTCAGGCTGCTGGGGGGGCTGGGTCATTTTTGGAGGGGGCTTCTGCTCTTTGTGTGTGCTGGCTGTCTCTGCAGTCTTCAGAGCAATGTTGGCAAGGGCCTTCTCCATCTGAACAGGGATGGAACCACACAGGGACATTGTGGCTTTAAGTTGTATATTAATTTACAGCAGGTTTCACAGCAGATTTTAATTTAGAAAAATGTAAGGCTTGATTTTAATTTAGCATAAACATTCAGTCAGGGTTTATGCATTTCTTTTATCGTTTTTAAATCGTTGTTGCATACAGGTCCCACAACCAAAACATTCTAAGTCAGGAGACATTTAATCATATACACTTTATTTTTTTATTTCAAAATGTAATCGTCCTTTGTTGCATACAGGTCCCTGTCCCAAAAGGGATTGGAGAAATCTAATCACTTCCAGTGAGACATTTAATCATGGCCAGTTAAGCGCCATCTTTTTTTTTTTTTTTCACAGGGCTACAAAATACAGGGTTTAATTGGCTTAAAATAAGGGTTTAATCGGCTACCAAGAAAATGGGATAAAATCTGAAATATTTTTTTATCAAATAAAAAGTCAACGCTGTAGGAACCCCTTTATACGCAGTGAGGCGTATGCACAACATATCTTAACTTGAGATTGGGCAGCAGGTGGTTTACCTTGGGTGTCATCAGGGAGCGGGCCTTGTCCAGCACCTCCTGAGCTGTGGTCATTTTCTCGGTCTGTGGCGGCAGTGGCAGTTCGCTGGCCAGGATGTTGGGCACCTCGTCCACGCTAAAGCGAGGGTGCCAACGGGTCAGCTTATCATCAGGCACACTCAGGGCAGGATTCACGGAGGCTAGGAACACCTGGGAACAAATCACAGAAGGAATCAGTCGGACAATGATTCACAGCAGCAAATCCAGATAACACTCAACCTTCCTAGATAAAGGAATCTCCAATCTCCCCAAAGGTTGCATTTGCACCAATAGGAGGAAACATGCATTATGCGCAAGGAGCAATGCAACGAGAGCATGTTACTCACCTTGTGGTGCTGCTTCACGACATCAACCAGATTACGATGGAAGATACGTCTTCTCTCCAGCAGACAAGAGGCAGACAGCAGTGGACGCACACCACTCTTTTCTGGGGGGGGCATTAAACGAACAAAACATAAATGCAGCAATACTGCTTATAAAATTGATTGATTACACTTGATAAACTAAAAACGGACCAACGTGGTATAGTCCAACATGCATCCAGTTGTTCCATGAATATTACGTTTTTCCAAGAAAAATGAACATGTAGCCTAGAATGAAGTTATAAACGAAATAATAAATGCAGATTTTTTTTAGAACGACCCTTTAAAACAAACCCTTACTTTCAATATCAGGCTCCATAGTCAGCTGGTAGCTTGACTTGTTTGCGGTTGCACTGAAGGTGGGGATATTCCTCTCCTGGCGGAAGGTGTAGGCCGAGGGGTAGACTGTCTTAATTTGGCCCACGTGACTCTCCTCAAACCGCCTGCACACAGGAAGGCCCATGACAAGATTAACAATGAAGCAAAATCGTAAACGTTGACAACCTGCCACACACGGAACACTACCATAGAGCTCTGGTGCCAGGACCCAGAATGCTTTGCAGTCTTACTTGTGCATCATGTCCTGGACGGCCTGCTTGACCTTGGCAAAGGTGACAGTCTCAGAGCGGTTGAAGAGCATGCCCACGATTGTGTCCATGCTGCGGAACATCTCAGCCAGAACCTTGTACTTGTATGGCAGCGACAGGCCCGGTGGCACATCCTGGGCAAGAGTGTGGTAGCGCTCATACGCCGGTACGTTCTCACTGTAAAGAGACAGGCAAGCAGCTTTCAACGTACTAGCTAAACCACGAGAAGACCTTTTGGCTGCAAATACCCCTAATGTGGATCGTTTTTACAGGGCAGAGGAACCGCTCTCCTCTCTAACAACCCTGAAACAAGTGTAATGGAATTGCCACTGCACAAAAACACAAAAACCCTTTGGTCCTAAACTGTGGGTATTTTCACCCAATGGGAAATGGTTTTATGGATTGTTTGTGAAGTCTGTAGTTAATCAGTACACTTAACAGGCTAAAATGACATCGCAGCCTAAAAACCATTAAAATATTTATAGTAACCCTTTCAGAACAATGCCTGGATCTCAGGCATGGGCCAGTCTGGATTTTCAGCTGGCTTTCTGGAAGAGGGGCAGAGGCCCGAGAAATACAGAGCAAGTAGCCTGAGACTCGGGAGCTTACCTCTCCTTAGCACCAAGCCCAGTCTCTTCGTTTGCAGATTGGGCCTTCTGGGCCAATTTCTCCTCCTTGCGGCTCTGTGCCCTCTCGCCCAGCTCCCGGGCACGGGCAAGTCTGCCCTTAATCTCTGAGAAAGTGGGGCGGGGCCCCGTGGGTGGCAAGGACGCATGCTTTCCCTGATCCTGGATCTTCTTAAGACGGGACTTGAGAGCCCCGACATCCTCTTTGGAGAAGGTCTGGCGAAGAGGAGGAGAAACTGCGTTTCAATCATCACCACCTCCACCATGACTGACACTAACAGCTGAAAGGAGTTTCTAAAACGTGTTAAATTAAAGAGGGCATGATGCAGGGCAGTACAACATAATATCTTAAGGTAGCACCATCCATATATGGACGCACAAACGTTACCTTGCTCCTAGGAACGGTCTGCTGGGGACAGAACACCATGCCCGTTGCCAGCTGGCGAGGAGCTGTCGCTGCAGTTCACCAGGCTCTTTGTCTCCTTGTCGTTAGGAAGCGGACAGGACAGTCGTGAAGTGGGCTTATCTGTATGCCTGGGTGCCTATAACAATGATTAAACGGAATTATCCCCGACATCCATAAAGTTTAATACGTACACAGATTTCCAAAGCACAGGGATTCAGATCATTTTCTAAGCAAATAAGGTCCAATCCACAACTTAGCGAAGGCAAGCTACCCGCCGCTGCGTTCTCGATTGTTTGTGGATGATTAGCTTGGTTAGATTCTACCTAATCATCGGTTAGTACGACAAACAAACATGCCCTCGCTTGTTGTACACCAATGGCGTTAAGCATCTTAGCCGACATAAATAAATTATAAACAACATTTTAAAGAGCATAAACTAGCCTTAATAATCTAGCAAACATTAGTGACCTGCTCTCCGTCTTTAAGAAGAACAAGCTTCTTCCTGGCCGATCTCTCAATTTTCAGGTTTGGTGTTCTCGATTCAGGGGTAGTGTTAGCCTCTTGAGCCAACTCGACCCGAAGTCGTTTTTTTGCCGAACTATGTCCAGCGGTAACAGAAAACAATGCCGAACCGAGATCAAATTCGGTTTCAGAAGAATTCCGCTTGGGGGTGCGAGGGCTCTCGGAGGTTTGTTCCACAGGTTCTGCGGGTGCCACGTCCGTAGTAGACACAGTCACCTCATCCACAGAGGTAGCCTCGTTCGCGACTTTCTCTGGACTCTTCTTCAGCTCCTCCAGCAAACATTTTTTGGAACGCGTGGATCTGACTGTTGCGGTTCTAAATTTAGTTTCAGACTTTGGTCGAGTTGCTCTTGCATTCTGCTTCTTTACGACCACTACCCTCGATGGCACAGTGTCAACAGACACTGGTGTATTTTGTCCTTCTTTTCCCCGCAAAACCCTATCAATTCCACCTTTCTTGCTTTGCGAAAAGAAATCGGTGACTTGAGCCTGCGACATAACAAAATCCAAATTCGCAAATGTGTATTTCAGTCAATTAACTTCTAATAACTAAAACTGTACGCACAAACGCTAGCGATGGTCCTACACTACAATTCGGATCACAGCGACATGTTCTTTTCTAGTTCTCTTAAGAACAGCCACCAAGAAGGAAATAGAACAAACTTTCGCGCGAAACAGACCCATGTGATTTTTATCGGCCGTCCCATAGGTTGTTTGTGGACTATACACACGCCCTCTTTAACACAGACGCCCTGTCTGGCGGATTGATTTTAACCAATGGGCTCTTTGTTTCTACAGTAGTTCCAACAACTGTGTGTGTGTGTGTGTGCATGTGTATGTGTTTGTCCTTAGCATAGATAAGGTGTTGGCCTTAAATTTGGCCAAATTATTACAATAACTCACATACTGCAAATAAAATAATAATTTGCTCTACTAAAAAAAATACTAACTATATTTTTTGCAATACAACCTGTCAAGCACTCACAAAAGACACTAACAGTTGAAATACATTATGATATTTGTTAGTAAAACACGTTTAAAAGGATTCTTGTTCAATTCCATGTTTTTTCCTTTCAAAAAACTATCGCCAGTTTAAAATTGGGCAGTCTGGCAACAGGTGAGATCGCGATAAAACTACGATGAAAGAAAACTAGGGCCGTTTATCACAAATAAAATTGATACATCGCGGACCTTTTCTTTCCCATTGATCTGTGTTTTGCGACTAGCTCTTCCACTTTTTATTAACGAATATTTAGTAACGTCAAAATTCACATTTATGTATTTTGGGCTGGCGGCTTGAGTATTCTGCACGTTTTATTTACATGCTTTCCTTTGGAAGGACGTTTGTGCAGAACGAAGGTAACTTTTAAATAACCATTTCCGCTCCTGACAGAATGAAAGTGAGTTAAGCACATATTCCATTAAAAATAAAATGTACATTTTGCTTCTGTGGTGTAGCTGAAAGGAGGTTGGTAGCCTAGTGGCCCTTTTGGATGAGCGGGGTCATTTGGCTTCGTTCACCAAAAAGAGCCCCTCGTTCAGTAGTATTTCCAGTTTTTCTCAATCAAAATAATGACTTCTCATTGGTTAGTATGAACATTAAATCACTGAAATCCAATCATTCCTGATTGCTGGCATTGTTTACAAAGGAACAATACAATGCATGTGTTTATTTAGGGGATATAAGATTTTAATTAGCATACTTGATTTTTTTACTTTGATTTTCAGACTATTAACAAATTATGTGATTTCCTATTAAAGAAAATGGATATATGTAGTTGACATTGTAGTTCAAATAGTTTATTGGTGTCTGTAGATACGCAGTCTGATACACATATAACGCGTGGCTCTTGCTGAACGCAGTTAGTGGCGGTACATGATTATGAACGTGCCACAGATCGCTCCCTCTCTGTCTCATGTTTCTAGTCTGGATACGATCAATTGTTCTTGGCCATGATTGGGCTTAAATAGGCGAATATACGTTGGATCTGCTGTTGTGCTTGTCAGTCACTAAAAGCAATGTAGGCGGAGAATCGGCAAAACGGCAAAAATACTATCCCTCCTTCACTCTCAAAAACGTAAACATTACTGTAAAACTGTAAATTGAAATGGCAAAATGTGTTTCCGTTTGAAATTGTATTCAAACACCCTTTTGTCTTGTATACCTCCATGGACTACATCCCCCTTAAAATAAAATCCAGTTGCTTCATCATTTCTCTCTGCTCTTCCTTTTTGAATGACATTGTAAATACTGTAAAAACTGTCCTAGTTTATATGACATTACTTAAAGGGGAACGCTTCCAGATTTCTATAGTTTGATATATTTTTCAACACCTCAAAAAAATATGGCTAGGTTTTTTTGGGCAGTCTCACAGATACTCCAGTAGCCAGAACGGTGATGTAAGGCCAAGCACAGTTTATATAATTCAGAAGAGAAAGTCCTGCTTGCTCCCAAGTGAATGAATGGAGCTTCCCTGAGACTTTTGCAATATGATGTAAAAAAAAAAAAAAAAAAAAACGAATAGTTGTCACCCATTTTTTTCTCTGGTATTTCTGTCACAATTTGTATTACAAGGTCTTAACCAACAGCAAATTAAGATTAACATCTCTGGTAGATATGAATATCTACACATATCATGTATTCTAAAAGTGATATAATGTATTCTGTCACTGATTGAATAGAGTCTGCCACTTGTGACAACCGTCAAGGTTCCATGATATGGGGTTGGTTTCCACAATGCTAGAAATGTCTATTTTTATGAACAAAATTAAGTAAATAAAGCCTGGATACAATTTGCCTAAATTCTAAATTGAACAGCCTATAATCTGAACTTGTTTTTTCTCCAACTTAATTTTAGACATTTCTGCCATTTCTGCCACAATTTCTGAACTGAATTTAATCTGAGTGAAACACATGTAACAACCAACCCCCAAATCAATGTGAGGGTTTTTCCAGACCTGACCTTTTGATCAATTTGATTTTCATGCCCACAATATTTTTCATAAGATATAGCTGTTACATGCCTCAACTCATCATTGTTTAAACTATGTGGGCACTCCAATATAAAATGACATGTAATATAAAGAACAAGTTGCCAATTCTTCTATTCTATTGATGCTATGAAAAATATCCAAGCTGTCCTCACCTCACCTTGTATATATACAAAATGGATGCTCTCTGGTAAGGGATACACTTTGTAGTATTCAATCTGTGTTGCAGTTCCCTCTAGATTAAAGGTTATGAGCTCTGTGACAACCAACCCCGGTGTCCCCTAAAATTTCTACCACTGGTTTTGGTCTTGATCAGTTCAAAGCATGGGATTCGAAGATTATCTGATTACAGTACTTTATTTTATAGTTGTACAATGTTTTACCGCTAGATGGCGTTATTCTACAATAATATCGATATTTTTTCGATTTCAACGCTCTAGGACAGGGGTGTCAAATTCATTCCATCGAGGGCCGAGTGTGTGAAGGTTTCTGTTGTAACCAATGCATTACACCAGGTGATTTCAATTAGGTTCCCTCCTTGGTTGAAGAAGTGAGCTAATTAGTGAAATCACCTGGTGTAGTGCCTTGATTGCAACAAAAACCTGCACACACTCGGCCCTCGATGGAATGAGTTTGACACCTGTGCTCTAGGACAAAGCAGATTGTATGTATGGGGGCACGAACAGAGTTCGGATGCCATAAATCACCTAACAGCTCTGACATGTTTGACGACGAGATCATGGTATTCTTAGTGCAGAAAGAATATTTCCAGGTATGTTCAAATACAAAGGCAGTTTTTCTAAATACTACAGAATTTTAAGTTTAGAATCGTTTATATAAAGTAGTTAATCAAAGTAGGGACGTTGATCTGAAGACAAGTCAACATTCACTGTTAAAAATAATTCGCGTCAGTTTTTTCTTGAAATTGAAAGCGCCGAGGTAACAGTGCATTGATTTAGTCCTGGGCCGTTGTTTTAACACCAAGGAGGTAAACCTTATTGATCACACACATTGATTATTGTATTACTTTCTTACACTTAAATTATAAAAGACACAATCAACCCATTTCATCTGTTGTTTTCAGTTAAGCGTTCAATAACTGCCAGTCAGTTAAATTAATAACTGGCAAATGGAAATGTATCATCCAGCAGCAACTTGGTGTGTTATCATGAGGGTAGCCTACACTGCAGCGTCAAACGCCAACTGCCCTGCATTGATCTGTTGAAGAGTTCTCAAGAAATTATTGCGCGTGCAATCTATGCCGACTTCGATTTAGTTTTGGAGAAAGTTGAAGTGGGCGCTCCCTCGCTGTGGGTGTAGTTAAATAGGTCCAAAGTGGGAGTTGCTGTAGTAGGTAAGGGCACTTGCAATGAGCAGCCAGTCAAGACCCGCGTTTTAAACATAAATAGCCTACAACTAATAATTCACAAAATAAATGTTGAGGAAAAATGCTGCAAGACCAAATTTGGTTGGAAGCTATATCAACATCATGCATGCTGAAGACAGACACGCTGAAATGTTAAAGGGGTGAACTTTGAAGTGAACTGAATTACTGTCCGACTGTTGGCGCCCTGGTGAATCACTTTTTCCATGAATATACAGTTTTACGGGTAATATCCAAGCGGCTTTTACAGAGGAAAAAGTTGCCTTTACTGGGGCTGTTGTGGGAGGCTTGTTGGCATTTTCTACTCGAATGAAGAAGGCTATGCTACGGACAGAAACACGAACAGGTGGAAATGTCTTCGGAATGTATAAAAAGATGCGCTGGATTTGAGAATTTAGTTGAAATATGTGACGTGAGCGTTTACTTCGAGGTAGTTTAATTTATAAAGACTTGAGGGACTCTGTGTTTCAGTAAACTGCACCTCTTATCACTTTTATTTTAAGCTTTTAACATGAACATTTATCTCGATTTGTATCGATTTGATCTGATTGACTGGCATTTGCCGTGTCGCCGAGGAATACTGGTGAAGCAATAGCTTTTGGAGAACTTTTCGGACGCGCATATGGAACTCCAGGTGGTGTGCGGATTGCTCTACTGCTTTCTCCTCCCGACATTCTTACTCGCAGGTAAGAGATTTGCTTTGTTAAATCAGTACGATTACAAATAGGAATAACTTTTTTAAATTGAAATTTTAACCGCAAAAGTTGTAAAATATTTTATTTTTTTATTATGAAACCCGTACCGTTGACAGAATGTAATAAAAGCTACTTGCTGCTGACCTCAAAAAGTCATCATCAAAGAGTGTTCTGAAGCTATTGCCACCCCGCGGGAATTTTTGGTTGTATTATGGTTGGACAACCTTTATTTTGTATGACTAACCTAACGTTGATATGAGGTTACACCAAGGTTGAAAATGTCAATGCGATGGTTCGGGAAAAAAGGACACTTCTGGATGACGTGAGAATTTGATGCTCATCATCTGACATTGGTTTTGAATCACGTGACGGTTGAAAATGTGTCTTTTAGTTGTGATTAGGGTACACTCCAGTGCAGAGCACTGGAGTGTGGCCTTTGCATAGCAAAAGGCACTCTATTGTTCTTCGCCGCCATACTTATTTTTTTTTATTTATTCTTCCGTACAAAACTTTGGCTCGCTACTAGTCTCGCACCGTTGCCAGCACAGACGCACGAAATACATCAAAACGTGCGGCTCGGGCGGGAATCGTGTGCTATTACTTTTCTTAGCATCGCGCTTGACGTTCGCGCACGAAGTGCGGAAACGTCCCTTCTTTGGGCCCATTGACAATGCATGGGAAACTGGGAAAAAGGGCCAAATTAGAAATACTGTCTTTGTACTCTCTGGCCTTTTGGGCCCTTTATTCCAAAACCGTGAGGCCTATTTCAATGGAATTTACATTGGATGAGAGAGGACAAAAATGCCTACATTTTGGTGCATAAATGGGCCTGTACAATGGAAGGGTGTGGGAGTTACATGATAATGTTTGGAAGATTTATTTATTAAAAAATGTCAGATTCCACTTTACATTGAAGTCAATGGACACAGCTAGAGTGGGTGACGTCACAATGGCCTCTAGCTTGACCAGGTGCAAATTTTATCAAAAATCTCCCAAACATTATCGTCTAACTCCCACACCTTACACTCTACCGGCACAATTTATACACCAAAACGTAGGCATTTTTGTCCTCTCTCTTCCAATGTTACTTCCATTGAAATAGGACGCACGGTTTCTGAAAAAATCGCCCAGAAGGACAGAGAACGCTGTGTCAAACTCGCATTCAATCCCATGTTAGGTCAAAAAAATATATTACAAAAATAAGACCTGCCGATTTATATTTGATCACAGCTCATTCATTTTAAATCACACCGACACCATTCAAACTTTAAACGGGAGAGGACTACCTCTATTAAGACGCCTTTTTACAGAATGTTTATGAATGTTTATAGAGTTTGCTGATGTCCTTACAACTCCTTCATTTTAAATCATTTCAAACTAAACGGGAGAGGACTACCTCTATTAAGACGCCTTTTTTACAGAATGTTTATACATGCTTTTTGGAAACCAGAATGTTTTCAAATCGTCTAATCAAAAAAAAATTTTTTTTTTAAATGAGTTTATATTTTGATGTCCACAACTCCTTCATTTTAAATCATACTGACACCATTCAAACTTTAAACGGGAGAGGACTACCTCTATTAAGACGCCTTTTTTACAGAATGTTTATACATGCTGTAATTTTTGAAACAGGAGCCGTTTATGTTTTGAAAGCGTCTAATCGCATTTTTTTTTTTTTAAAAGAGTTTACCAGGCGATTTCGATGTCCTTACAACTCCTTCATTTTAAATCATACTGACACCATTCAAACTCTAAACGGGAGAGGACTACCTCTATTAAGACGCCTTTTTTACAGAATGTTTATATATGCTTTACTTTTTCAAACAGAGCCGTTTCTATTTTCAAATGGGCTTGATATGCATTGCAGAAGAACGGTTGCTAAGCAACGGCTTAACTTTACAGAAAAAGTCAAACCGCTTCGTTCCGACATGTTTTACACAACTTTCTGGACCGATTTGAACGGGGAAAAAGCCTAGTTATTGAGGCGGGTATCACAGCGAATACATTGCGAAGTTTCACACTGGTTTAACCGCTAGATTTATCGCTACGTTACAAAATGTCACCGCAATGCTAGCGCGACCATTGTTTTTAATGGGTAGCATCCTAGCAACGTTTCAGAGTTCATTTACACAAATTTCTCGACCGATTTGAACGGGGAAAAGGCCTAGTTATTGAGGCGGGTATCACAGCGAATACATTGCGAAGTTTTACACTGGTTTATCCGCTAGATTTATCGCTACGTAACAAAATGTCACCGCAATGCTAGCGCGACCATTGTTTTTAATGGGTAGCATCCTAGCAACGTTTCAGAGTTCATTTACACAAATTTCTCGACCGATTTGAACGGGAAAAAGGCCTAGTTATTGAGGCGGGTATCACAGCGAATACCTAGCGAAGTTTTACACTGGTTTATCCGCTAGATTTATCGCTACGTAACAAAATGTCACCGCAATGCTAGCGCGACCATTGTTTTTAATGGGTAGCATCCTAGCAACGTTTCAGAGTTCATTTACACAAATTTCTCGACCGATTTGAACGGGGAAAAAGGCCTAGTTATTGAGGCGGGTATCACAGCGAATACATAGCGAAGTTTTACACTGGTTTATCCGCTAGATTTATCGCTACGTAACAAAATGTCACCGCAATGCTAGCGCGACCATTGTTTTTAATGGGTAGCATCCTAGCAACGTTTCAGAGTTCATTTACACAAATTTCTCGACCGATTTGAACGGGGAAAAAGGCCTAGTTATTGAGGCGGGTATCACAGCGAATACCTAGCGAAGTTTTACACTGGTTACACCGCTAGATTTGCCACTGCATTAAAATCATTTTTCCAACAAAAAAACTAGACTTTTTGGAACATCTGAACACTGTCTCTAACACACTGAGCCAACCTTACCAAACCACACCACACCACACACACACACACACACACACGCACTCTCTCCACACTCTCACACACACACACTCACAACACGCACACGCACTCTCTCACACGCGTGCACACACGCACACACACACGCACACTCACACGTGTGCACACTCACACACTCACACACACACACACTCACAACACGCACACGCACTATAAATTGCAAAAACGTGACTTCTTGGAACATCTGAACACTGTCTCTAACACACTGAGCCAACCTTACCAAACCACACCACACCACACACACACACACACACACACACACACTCTCCACACTCACACACACACACACACACTCACAACACGCACACACACTCTCTCACTCCCTCTCACACAAATGTATCTCTACTCCTTTTAACAAGCCACACCACACACTCAAACACACACACTCACACGCACACACTCACACTCTCTCACACGCGTGCACACACACACGCACTCTCTCATACGCGTGCACACTCACACACTCTCTCACACACACTCTTTCTAACACACTGAGCCAACCTTACCAAACCACACCACACGCACACACGCCACACTCTCCACACTCACACACACACACACACACACACTCTCACACGTGCACACACACACGCACACTCTCATACACGTGCACACTCACACACTCTCTCACACACACTCTTTCTAACACACTGAGCCAACCTTACCAAACCACACCACACACACACACACACACACGCCACACTCTCCACACTCTCCACACTCACACACACACACAAACTCACACACACACACACTCTCTCCGCACACTCTCATACGCGTGCACACTCACACACTCTCTCACACACACTCTTTCTAACACACTGAGCCAACCTTACCAAACCACATCACACACACACACGCACACACGCCACACTCTCCACACTCACACACACACACACTCACAACACGCACACGCACTCTCTCTCTCACGTGCACACTCACACTCACACTCTCTCACACACACGCATATCTCTCTACTCCTCTCCTACACATCTGTGTGTGTGTGTGTGTGTGTGTGTGCGTTATTGCTTGTGTGCGGGGAGAAGGCACCCTCAAAATTTCTGTGGAATTTTTTCTAGTTTAACGTTGGTGTTGTGTCAAATGAATGTTCAGTATTAGTTGAGAAGTTTTTTGACGATGCGATTTTGTGGTCATCTTCTAACTGGTATTCTGTCACATCAAAGTTTAAAATGAAAGTTTTTTAGACGTAGAAATTACAATTTTGTGGCGAAATGTTCCACACTTGCAAGCGAACATTATTCGACTATTATTAAAATGAAGACTGCATAAATTGCTGTAAAATAACATCGATAAATTAATTAAACACAGTTCAGTTCTGATCCCAAGGTTGCACATACGCAGCCTGTGAGGGTGTGACAGTCTGCACGACTTCGATATCCTAAACGTGAAATGTTACACCCGAAACGGTGCTCATTGACAAGAGGGTGAAACTACCCATCCTGTTGAAATTATCCAAAAACATGGCAATTTCTCGACAGATCGTTTTTTTAAACCAGAAACTGGATGTTGGTGACATTTTGGTAAACACCGTTATAGGCGTGCGTAAGAATTCACACTGCTATACGTCATTATGATAAGATATGATTTATATTAGCCTATATTAAATATTACAGATGCAGTGTTACTTTATGATAGTATTAACAACTCTTGTGGCATTAACAAAGACTTTAAAGAGAGGCTAGGAGTAATTTCTATTTGACGGTCTAACCAGTTGGAATTCTCAACATCTGGATTCAAATGTTGGGAATTCTTCTGCAAACAGACTTATGGCATCTTTGTCTAAACGTCATTCCAAAGTTATATTTGTGAATTGACCAAAAGGCAATCAACAACCAAAAGGCGCATAGCCCCCCTATACATCTTTTTATTTTTATTAGCCTAAGTAGCCTGTAGAAAGGCTGTAGGCTACACTCGGAAATGCTAGCGAGTAAACATATATACTGTGCATTCGCATGACATCAGAGCAGTTATTTCTATCTGAATGAGAATTACAGCCAGGCGCTGCTCTGGGTACAGTCCGTGGCCCTAATCGGTGCATACGGATCCAGAGTCAGATTTTTTCCCCTTACTAACGAAGCAACTGTTCAAAGTAAAATTAAAACGGCATTGTAAGTCGATGGGCTGTGATGAATATGTGCTAGCTGTACTAGCAGTACAATAATATTGTAACGAACATATGCGAGGTGATGTATCAAGAGGTCACACAGAGTCCAGCTGTGTTGCAAAAATGGCTACGCGAATAGCCACTTTATTAAAAGGCGATAAATATCCGTGTTCCATACACTGCACAACCCCGGATAATATCGGTGGCCTCTTGTGTCCTTCTAAGTGTGACAGTGTTGGTTCTGCCCGCAGCGAGTTTCGAACCAAGGGATCCCGAAGCGACTAATCGCACTCTTATCCACGTCACTCTGCAGCGGGCGCTCACGTGAGCCCATCCGCTACATAAGGACTCGGTAGACCAGCAAAAACCGCCATTTTAGGCAACATCCGGGGTTGTGCGGTGTATGGAACATGGATGCTTGCAACTGATATTACCCATAGCTGAGCGGTGTATGGAGCATGGATAATTATCACTTTCTTTATTAAAGTGGCTACTCGCGTAGCCAGTTTTGCATTCTACCTGGACCCTCCTTCCTTGATACACCACCCAATGCATTCTTGCCACATTGGTCAGAAAAGGGCATGTATCAAGAGGAAGTGAGAGCCATTCGTGACGACATCCTCCGGATGCAGCATCAGCTCGAGGGATAAATGGACCAGGGTCCATCCGCCGGATGTGGCGACCGCGGGAGGAGGGAGTGGAGGAGGCCAGAGAAGTTTCCGATTATGCCGAGATGGACGCACCATTCAGCGGGGAGTGGCGCCAGGTGAGGGAAGGAGGGCCGGAGACCGGAGAAGCAGAAGCGCGCCCGGATGGGGCTAGTGCTAACCGCCCATGCTGCTCCACGTCGGAGCCCAGGGGCGCTCCCAGCAGCCCCGCTGCCTCGTGACCCATCACCAAGCTGCCGAAATATGACGGAACAGCGGAGCTGACATCGTACTTTTCCCAGGTACAACCGCAGCGGATTACAATGGATGGAGCGACACCATCACATTAGTATGGTTCACCTAGCCCTAGCCCTGGAGGGGAGGGCCCTGCAGGTGCTACTGGACCTTTCCCCGACGGAGCAAAGCAGCTATTCAGCATTGACTACAGCCTTGGACCGACACTTCGGTCGACGGGTCTTCGAAAGTCACAGCCAAGAACAGCTAGCTAAACGCACTTGTGAGGGATAAGAAACGTTGAGTGCTATCGCCGTGGCCATTAGCTATCATGCTAGGCTAGGCTACTCGACTTTTCCTGTTGCCGTTCAGGAAGAGCTAGCACTACACGCATTCCTGCGTACCCTAGCTCTGGAGGAACTGAGCCGACACGTCCGCCTCGCTGCCCCAGGCACGGTAGCTGAAGCTATCTCCATAGCTGAGCGAGCAGAAGCGGTTCTAACACCCCCTCCTCGATTCAAGTGCCTGCTCGCCACCCACGGGACAGGATAGCCACTGGTGAAGACGGCGACATGGAAGGAGAAGCGGCCCCAGTATGCCAGGTCCACCCTGCCCCCCGACGCCAGTCTCCGCCATCCCGAAGGCGTCGACCCTGGGTCACTGACCAGTGCTATCGTTGTGATGAACCGGGGCACATTGCACGGGATTGCCCGGCACTGGCACCTAGGCCTCACCCCACCGCTGCAGAGGGAAACAAAGTCCCTCTCCAAGGTTACTGCTCGTTGGCTGGCCAAGTCAGCTGCATCCGAGGCCTCTATGCAGCGTGCCTGCTCGACGGTCAGCCTTGCCCTGCACTGGTAGACATGGGGTCTACCATCTCACTGGTCCGACCGGGGATCCTGCCTGGCACCGCCGGGGCACTGTCCGCAGCGTGGACCCTCACCGACGAGCTGATGCAGACTGTGACAGGTGAGCGAGCCAGCATGCGGGGGAAGAAGAAGATACGCATCTGTCTCGGTGAGCAGGAAGCGGTGCCATTGCTCGGTGACAAGTTCTGGCTGGCCGATATCGACAAGCCATGCATTATTGGCCTGGACTTGATGACACGATGGAATGCATGCGCGGATGTCCCTCGGGCGGCGCTCCGGCCGCCGTTGGAGGCAGGCCCGCTGTCAGACTGCGGCCTCGCCCATCGCCGCCCTGCCTGCATTGCCTGCCATCGTCCAGCGGTTATCTGCCTGCCGCACTGCACCGCCTGTCTGCCGCACGGCACCGCCTGCCGTCGCCCGGCAGCTGCCTGTTTGCTGCGCTGTGCCACCCACCGCTGCTTGACAGTCTTCTGCGCCGCCACTGCGGCCCGGGCCTCCGTAAGGTTGCTTGTATTAAAATGTGTGCGCGGTGCATTCTGGGGGAGGCGCTGCTGTAACTTTGAGCGTCTCCCCCAGCTAAACTGTTAAAATGTTCTGTTCCATATTTGTGTGTGTTGTTTAGTGGAACTGTGTTGTGTTACTAGCTGGTCTGCTGCGTTGGCGCGACCAGAACACGCTGTGTGTGTGTGCCGTCTCCCGAGTTCCAGAGGGAGAGTGGTCATTGAGCCATGTGTGGAGTGAACTGCTACCGTCTGACTGGCTGGGACATCTGCGGAAGGCATTTCGGTGGTCTCTTGTGTCCTTCTAAGGACTCGGTAGACCAGGAAAAACCGCCATTTTAGGCAACATCCGGGGTTGTGCGGTGTACAGATGCTTGCAACTGATATTACCCATAGCTGAGCGGTGTATGGAGCATGGGTAATTATCACTTTCTTTATTAAAGTGGCTACCCACGTAGCCAGTTTTGCATTCTACCTGGACTCTGTCTCCTTCCTTGATACACCACCCAACGCATGCTCGCCACAGTATTTTCATTTTTAAGCAGTAGTATGACTTCAGTTTTGCAGTGCTTTGCAGTGTGTGTCCATTTTAACATTAAATACAAGGTATGTGATATTGAGAAATAAATGCATACAATTACCATGAATCTAGGAAGATGAGGTACCAGCACAGCTTGAAGACTCAGGGGCAGGACAGGAGACTGTTTCTCAGGGGAGGCGAATGGATTTAGTGATGTGTACAACACAAGTTTGAGAAGTGTGGTAATGTAGAATGAGTCAATGATCCCCAAATATTCTGTGATAAATAAATGCATGCAATTTTTGTAAATGTAGGCAGATGACAGGAGATAGTTTCCACTGGCTTCTTGTTGGTATTAAGCTGCTCCAAAGATTAATAACGATGCAGTTATGAGCACAAGTCACAAATACTTATTGAGGCTGTGATGCCACATAAATAGGTGAAATGAAATAGAGTGAACCAAAGATAAAATATGTATTTACACCTTATATGATGCCTTTAATGTATTCCATCTGATGATGTGGCAGGCTCTGTTACCCTATTTGCCTAATCTGAATTGTTAACAATAACAGCATATCATATTGAACAGTTAGCGCTCTAACAGCAGAGTACTGGGTGACTCCACAATTGGCACAACAAACAAAGTTCTCAAGGTTTAAATCAATTAAAACATGCACTGACATAAAATGATAAGATAACTTTTGCCCAGAAGATAAGGTTATTTTCTCTGTTTTACCACTCAGAAATCACTAGGGTACTGTAGATTTAAGTTTTATCATGTACATTTTTTTCTCCCCTTATTTTTTAATCATCTTTACTAATGTTCAACACAAAATGACAGTCCTGTATTGACGTTTGGTATATCTAATAATCATCTCGCGCTGGTCTTAAAATTACGATTATGTCACGGTGTAACCATGTTGTTTAATTATGTTTCAGCAACATCTGAATTAATATGTTCGGGATTTGTATGTGAATAAACGTTCTTGTGACATATTTGTCTGAACGTCACTCCAAGGGTATATTGCGACCTGACCAAAAGGCAATCGACATCAAACATTTGGCTTGGACCTCCTACTGACGTTTGTAATGAGACATTGTCTGGTAGTACATTTGAAATGGTTTAGAAATTAATCTGTATTTTAATTTGAATGTTTATGGAATGTCTGGATTCAGACATTGAGAAATTCTTGGTCACAACCAATATACAACGAAAAAACCATAAGCCAACGTTAGTAGACCAGCAAATGCCCGCCAGGCAGGCCTGTGATTATGAAGTGATTATAAAGTGATTGTTTTAAACCTGTATTGTACTAGCTAGTCTGTGGATTTTCTTTGAATTATATCCCCCTATTGACTCTCTCTCGTATCAGTAGCTAGATTCGTTGGCCTTGTTGAAGGCACTTGTTAAAGCACCTCGCTGTAGTTGTGATTTACGAGCTACGGAAGACAAGCAAATCCACTCACTGACTGTCACTTTAAACAGGTTCATGTGTATGCCGTATATTTGTCTTTCACGTCGTAATAATACTAAGCACACATGAGACATGAGATATGTTCTAAACTGAGATTGTTGCACTCAGTAAACCACATTCTGCCAGTTTTCAAAGGTTGTTTACAGCACTCATCAAGTGAAAGTTTGAATACTCTGAAGGCCAATGTACACCGCTCTTGTCCCAGCAGCAGTACAGCAAACCACACTCATTAAAACGGTGGTGGATGGGGTAACCTACACCAGAAGCAAATGCAGTGCATTACGGGAAGGGTGCTGGAGCAGCGCAGCGTCATCTTTCGCTTCTGTTCTATTTTTGCTGGTTGCTACGCAGCAAAAAGAAGTGTTTACAGACATAAATTGGCTCTAAAATGCTTGGTATACATGATGTGATTGTTATAATTACTCCCTAATTCCCTCCTGCACTTGTGGAGAATATCAACGGCAGATATTTTAAGAAGTTTGGGGAGGCAAAAGGTGAACTGCTTTCTGATTTTGTGGGGGGGCATGGTGATTTTTTAAATAGACGCTGGGCAAATGACATAGAAGTGAATGCACAGTCCCAAATACAAAATTAGATCTCACTTTGACAGTTGACAGCTTGTTAAAAACTAAGCCTCCTAATGTAATAACGTGCATTACCTGAAATATGCATTAAGGACCATAAAAAGGGAATTAAATAATTGTAAGGATAGTTTGAGAATCGTCTGGTCATTATTTAATGGCACGTGGGAAAGGGGGAGGGAGGGGGAATTAACCGTGCATAACTATCACCGTGCAGGATAATTCAACTGAGAAGGATGTACAAGATCATGTATAACATGAGGAACAAGCGACAGTAAAATTAGCCTTTCTTTACATGACTTAACGTATAGAAAGGAGTAATACTTGGTCGTAGGAAATACATGGTAACTTTTTTTAAAGTGCATTTAGACTGCGCTCATGTGATAATGTTAACATATATTTCCCTTCACAAGGAGTGTTGCTCCTTTCATTAAATTTGCACGCAGAATTAATCAAACTTGAAATTCTCTATGCTTTCCCACTGCATACTGCTATGGCTACTGGAACACAGAGCTTTGAACCAGGGGTTTCAAATAATATTCAAAGTCAAATTTGGGTGTTGCAATAACTGAAAGTAATAATATCTTTATTTAAGGTGGAAACAATTTAAGATGTATAAGGTTTGCTATGTATTGGCATTCAAGCATATATGACTATATTTAGCAACTGGGAGGCGAGTTGAAAGACAGACCAAAATGTGTCAGGCACAGTCAGACACTTCTGGTGTATGTGAAATGAACCTGAAGTTGATTAATGTTGAACTCCAGGGTGTCTTTCAATTTGACAACCTTGTGCCGTGAGCACCCCCTCCCCCACCAACTGTGGTACAGCTGTACATAGATGAAGATAAGTGGAGAGTTGTGGTTCTATTGCTTTGGACTGTGAGCACAGGAGAATCATGCCTTTCAATCTCTATTCAGAACAATCTTCTGTGCTTAAAGTCCACAGTCATACAAATCACAGCTCTCAACTATAGCTTACGCACTGTGTAACACATTGTGGTGCCATTGCCTAGTGCAGGGGTCGGCAACCTGCGGCTCCGGAGCCGCATGCGGCTCTTTCAGCGTTATGTTGCGGCTCCGCGAGGTTTGGGAAAATAAATAATAAGTATCCAATTGAATCGGCCGCAAAATTGGGTGCAAACTTTTTCGCGTAGCACCCCGTCGACAGAAAATGCGGCTCCCAGTGTTTTCTTTTCCGTGGAAACCGGGTCCAAATGGCTCTTTGAGTGTTACGGGTTGCTGACCCCTGGCCTAGTGTAACATTCCAATTTAATTCAGAATGGAAAATTCTGGAAAATATTATTATGATGTGCTGATGTGCTGAAGCGTTTCTAGGGAAAAAGAAAGGAAAAATCCTATTGTTATGTGTGTCAATTGTTCCCATGGTCATTGTTCTAGGACTG
Source organism: Aldrovandia affinis (assembly GCA_029706075.1). Classification (NCBI taxonomy): domain Eukaryota; kingdom Metazoa; phylum Chordata; class Actinopteri; order Notacanthiformes; family Halosauridae; genus Aldrovandia; species Aldrovandia affinis. The sequence continues at coordinate 9,953,142 of JAINUG010000003.1, forward strand.
TGATCTGTGGTGACTCCTACTGTTCACAGTCCTTTGGAATGACATCAGAGAAGCTCCTTTGATTTCATTGGGTTTGTTGGACAGTTACACCCTTACTCACACCCCACTTCCACACAGCCTCTCACAGTTAGACGGACCCTGTGTGCTCCCACTGATACTACATCACACACAATCACACACAAATACACATTGCACTTGATGGAATCAGACTGTTAAGTTTAATCAGATTTACTTCTTCTGGGGATTGTTTCACTGAATATAGAGACCTTTTAAAATTGTTTTGAATAGTACACTTTTAGCTCTTGTCATCTGCTGTCTTATAAAGCTGTCTGTAGTAGTCCTACTGTACAGGCTATAGTCCCTGTACAGACGTGTATTTTCATATTAAAGCATTTAACCAATCACATTACATCATAGTCAGACACTCTCTGACTATCCAATCAAAGGGTGTGAATACGCTGACGTTACCTAGGCCTTTTAGAAGGCCTTCGTGTCCCCAACTCAAAATCTGATTGGTTGAAGCAACAGTTTGATCAACACTTATTTTATGCTACAGGGCCTGCAGAACTGATTGTGAAGGCCTCCAGGCAGATTTCTTTGACCCTGGCAACAAATGATGGCTGAAATGTGATTGGTTAAATGCTTTAATATGAAAATACACGTCTGGATGCAGCGCAACCAGGGGAACAGCTATGAAAGGAAGCGAACAGACCATTTGGAATTATTTAATAAGTATTCATGGACAAAATATAATTAACATCAGTCTGTGATTCAGATATTTTTTAGGCCAGCAGAGAAGGCCTTGCAGGCCCTGACGGCCCACCACTGGTTATGGTTGTGGTCAAATAAAAGCATCAACCTATTATGTGGCCATACCGCAACTTCACAAGCGCAACGGCAGAATCTGCAAGGGCAGCCTGAAGAGGAGGCTTGGAACGAATACGTTTATTTTTCTTTCAGGTAATCTTGAACTCCGGCTCCATAAAGTCATTAGCCTATTGTTACTCATTTGTGTCATTCACTTAAAAAGTTATAAAACATGAGACAAGCGCAGTGTGCATATAGTTGTATTTATTAAAACAAATAGGGTGTGTCATATAGAAAAACTGTTTCGACCAATCGAAAAAAACGGACGACTGTTGGTCGACCAAGATTTGTTTTAGTCGGGGACAGCCCTAGAAAATTGGATAAAATTGGATAAAATCAGATACAAATTAAAACAATGTCAAAAAATGGATCAGACTGAATGGGATGCCATTGAAGATCGTCCCATGCGATTCACCAGAAACCAAAAACCAAGAGTGCCTCTCAACTTCCGACAAGTAACACATTTCTTGGCCGCAGTGTATCACAACTCGTTGCAATGGCTGCACTTCACATAAACATGTGGTGAAAAGGGTTCCCACAATGTACAAATGTTGCTGCAATTTTGCAATTTCCAATTCTGCAAACATTTGAATCCTGATCAATTGCATTAAGGAGTTGCATTAACAATGCTAGGAGTGTTGAGAATATACAAACATAGTAACACCAGAGAATAAAAATAGAGACAAATAGATAGATACATTTTATTGAGGAGATACGTTGACATTTTTGATATATTGTCAGTTTCCATGGGATCAACCATCTAGGCTATACCGTAACTGAGATTCAGATAAATAATAATTTTCATATTCCATCTTACTGTTTTATCTTTGTTTTGTTCAACAGGTTATTTGTGTCTGTCGCACATATAGGTTTTTTGGTAAGATACGCACGCATGATGTATAACTCGATATCGATGTCAAAATGTTGTGTAAATGTAGTGTGACAGTGTTTACTGGTCAATGTTTAATGGTTAGGGAACTGGACTTGTAACTCAGAGGTTGCTAGTTTGATTCCCAGGTGGAGCACTGCCGTTGTACCCTTGAGCAAGGTACTTAACCTGAATTGCTTCAGTAAAATATCCAGCTGTATAAATGTATGTAAAGAAATGTAAAACTGTGTAAGTCGCTCTGGATAAGAGCATTTGCTCAAATATAATCTCTAATCTCTTTTATTAAGTGTAATGTCTGCTATGGCTGAAAAGCATGCCTAGCACCTGTGCTAGTGCCAGAGCAAAATATAACCATGAAATGTTTCATTGGGTGCCTATACTCGAATTGTGGTAAAGGCTTTTTAAAATAGAAAATGTTAATTTTCGTATGGCTCCTTGCAGTCTGCAGCACATTAAAACGATATCTGCTCAATTCACTTACAGAGATAGAGTGAAAGAGAGAGAGAGGAAAATTAACCATGCCAAAATGTCAGTCTTGTAAAATGTGCAGTTGCCACAGGGAACTGTAGTGGCTTTCTCCTACAGTGTTCCTATTCATTTTCTTGACCGTACTGAACGCTTTGGAAAACCTTGATTTGAGACATCAGCTAATGCGTTTTATTCAATACACGGCTTGCTTCCTGTTTAGACTGTCACCGCAGTGCAAAACTGCAAATGGATAGCAAGTTGTCACTCCCTGTGAACTTTCCTTCATGCAGTGGCATAGAATAGAGCAACCTTTCTGTGCCTAATGCTAAACAAATTTATTGGTGTCAATGAAAATGTTCTTCCGCTGTACCCCCCCGCCAACTCCATCCCCCGACCCCCATATTTCCTCCACTAAAATGGATCCTGCCTGATAAAGTTAGCAGTGTAAATTTGACAGCAACAGAAGTAAAGTGAGTAATCATTGATTAGGCCTGAAAATGGTGGAGTGGAATGGGAATGAGAAGACGTGTGTGTGTGTGTGTGTGTGTGTGTGGTGGATGGCAGGAGCAAACATCCGGTCATGTAAGCCCTCTTCCTTCCCTGCTCATTAAATAAACATCAGGCTTGTTCGAGTCAAGCTGCGTGGGGCTGATAAAGATTCCCCCTGCCTCTGTGTGCTATTAAGCACCTGCAGCCTGCCGAAGACCTCCTCGTCTATCACCATTTAATGACACCTATTAACAGGAATTGCATTCTGAAACATTGTTAATGTCCAACAACATTGTGGATAAAACTGTCTGGGAAACAGAGTGTGTAAATGTTGGGGATGACGTGAAAAATCCTAGCAGACTTCTTTTTTTCTACAGCAGCATCTTCACAATGACTAATTTACTCCAGTGGTGTAATTAACAGCCCTGAACCTTTGCTCTGTTGTGAAGCTGTCTGACTCAAAGTCTCCAAAAGGAAGGCCAAAGTTGTGCCTATTCTTCTTTTTCTTTTTGTTCTCTTCATTGGCCAAAGGTTGCGGCTCCATTAATTAATTTGCTCTCTGAAAGCGGTAAATATGATCTGAAACCAGGAACCCTTAACCATCGTTAACCAGGTGTGAGTGAGCATGTAAGGAGTTCCTGTTGTGGCCTGTTGAATGAGATGGGCCCATTGGAACAACCAGAACAACACATGAAGGAAACGAGAAAAAGTGTGAAATGTGACAAAAGGCAAAGTAGAGCCGTTTTTTCCAATGTGCCAGATCCTTCTAATCTTGGCACGTTGAGCATGACCTCATTCTGTGATTTAAAAACAGGCATGGACTCCACACAGTACACTGTGCACCCCTGCAGTTAATCCTATCTATGTCACACACTTTGTGATTCACTCAGATTGGCTTTTTCAGACATTAGATAATTGAGTGTGGGTGTGAGCATAACCCATCACTATGTGAGGTTTTGCTCCTTTGGTAGTCCTCACAGGTTTTCTCTCTGGGAAGGTTGGAGATTGGAAAGACAGGCTTATTGTGAAGCTGGTTGTGTGTGTTTGTGTGTGGTTCCGGTAGTAGGATGGTCATAGGCCAGCCAGGAATGTGTTCTCTCGCTGTTAAGTACACAACCCTCAGGATGAGGGCCAAGCCTAAAGTCAGCGGGACAAAGAGGGGGGACCCGTGTATTAACAGGAACCGCCAGAACGGCCGGTTGTAAATTATATTTAGTTCCATTCACACTGATTATGAATCTTGGATCCATGTTTGTTTTAGCACGCTGGGACGTTAGGCATGGCCATGCCGCTGAGTGGAATTACAGCAGTTTTTTTCCCACAAAAACAGGATGCAGGCATTGTGGGGTGACCCCAGTAGTTTCGGTGTGTTCCACTAACAATAGACTTTTCTTTTCCTTTTTTCCCTCAAATGGACAATCGCTACACCTTTCATTCGGCTATGTAAAGTCTTTCACATGAGACGAAAAATGTTGACAACAGTTCCATTGTAAGCAGCGCATTTCCACTGCAGACAAACTCTGAGTAAACACAGTAATATTGATACATAGCTGCAGCTAATATGCCATACTATTTTGTACACCAAAATGGTCATCCATTAATGACTGCAATTTGCTAAAAGCTATGGACCAAAGCAGTATATTTGTTAGCAAAGACCTCTGTGCTACACATGCTCTGTAAATGTATTTTTAAAAAAAAACAAAAAACCTGCAATGTGTGTAAGGCTGGTTTTTCTTGTTTTTTTCAGATTTCAGTTTACACTGTCTTATCACGGATCACAATGGTTTCCTTATTTAAAGGAAATTTAACAATAAATGCAATTTGTACTCACAGCAGCTTAGCCTCTCACAACTGGGTTAAATGTCAAACAGTATAAATAAGAAGTCACAGCCCAATGATAAGTCAAGATTTTTTGTGCTGTGTAACTGATTTGGTCCATACATTTCTACATGGTGACCTGAGACTGAATGACTCCCCACAGCCTCTGAAGAATAAAATAAGCATTTATTTATTACCTTTTGAACTTATTGTTCAATGTGCCCTTTACAAGTCAGAACTGCGGTTAAACAACATCTGAAAGAGAAAATAATTAATCAAATTAAACAGAGAGTTTAGTTTGGGGCTAGCGTAACTGTGGGTGTTTGTATCAGAACCAGAACATGAACAACACTCAAGCCTGGATTCTGATGCTCTAATTTCAATCTGGCTGTACAGGGCAGACCATTCAAATATATGCAGTGTAAGGCAAGGTTTGAAATTGTACAGCAGAAATTAAGAACTGCCTCAACTAGTTTATGTAGCTCAGTTCAATGTAGACATTGCTTGGACAAACATAAATCATCAATCACTGCCAACAGACACATTCAAACATGAGACGCCTTCTGGACCTATTGTATCTGTTCAATGAAAAAACAATAGAGCACGTATTTTGTGGAATACTTTATCTTGAGACATATGTTAACTCAGCCATCAGTCATGGAGGAGAGGAGTAAGCATTAGCCCCTCCCAAAATGAGAAATATCCTCCACATACAGGGCCTCAAACAGATTGTGGCCTGGTGTCTAAATGCCTTTTCCATGCCTGAACCAGGAGCCGCTGGGAAGAGTGCATTGCAGGAGAGATTGCTGGCCAAATGTGCATCTGTTTGTAAGTCAATGATAGGAAAGCCAGTTTGGTCTGACTCAATATTTGGAGTTTTATCAGCCACAAGATGGACGTGAAAAATCGTATACATGTGTAGTCTCTGTAACCATGGAGGAGAAATGACATTTCAGTTTGAAATGATGTAGCAAGAAGGAACAGATTAACAGGTTCTTTTAGCGTTACATAATAAATCATGGTGAAGCATCAGCTGCGATCACGGAAAAATCTTCTGTTGTCCACGTGGAACCTCATGAAATGAAATACTACAAACAGAAAGGCAAGAACCTGGATGTAAAATTCTGCCATACCTAACAAATCATTAGTGTATTTTGTTTCAGGTTGTCTCAGTTTGACTTTGAAATAAAATTACATAAACATACATTGTAGTCTTTCCATTTATGTAGCCGTTACCATTTATTTACCAGGAAAATGAAATTTGAAGTAGCAGGAAGCATTGAACAGCTGGGCTATAGTATGTTCCTTACTGTACAAAATGACAGGATTTATGGTTTCAGGGGGGCTTATTCTGTTAAGGCACGTGTTCAGTGTGGTGATGTGCCATGCAGTCCATAATTGAATCCTAACCGTGGCTCTGGTGACAGAGGCCAGGAGTCACATAGGGCCACGGCAGAGTATTCTTATTTTTACTGTGCAATAGGGACTTGTCCGGTCGAGTCTGCAGGCTGCTTCTGCTTCACACACGTGATGTGCAGTCCTCCGACACGGTATAGCGCAGCTGCCCAACAGCAGCATAAGAAACTGCAGCAGGCTTCATGCTGGCTCTTATTCCGTGTTGACACGTGTTACGGTGTGACGGGTTTACAATGTGACTGGGCATTCCTTTGGGTCATAAAGGACAAATAGGTCTTAAAAAAACCAGACAATCTTTTCCATTTAAAGAGCGTTTCCCATTTGTTTGCCTGCCAAGGAAAATTATGATTGAGGTAACAGACATTAGGAACCGTGACAGTGTTGTTTTACCTTCCCTACATAAAGACAGGATTTCCCATGCAACCTAGCCCACTACAAAATGATACAATATGTCTTTATATTGCAGTAGATTACAAAAGATACATAAGTCTTGTGGCAATATTGTTTGATTGATTTAATACCACCTTCCAGCAGGAAACAGTAGGACAGTGTTGGGGAGCGAAAATGGTGTGACACCAAAATGTGTCTTCCTATATGAGTGAAAATTATGGCCTCAATTTGGTTCATGTGAATCAGTCTTTGAGCTATTATTTATTTAATACATATTAGACTACATACAGCCTAGCTAGGACCAGTAACCTTTCATTATCATATCTAGCCAGATATTTTGTAAAGACAGATGTTCTCTTAAAGGTATTCTGCAGTGCAAGGGATTGCAGCGTAGCAGGCTAACGCACCCGTATTTAGCTGGTCCTATACAAGTGTGAGCTGCCTATCAGGGACGCAATTCAAAACCCGTCTCTACCAGGCCGGGCCTGGCCAGTTGCCCCAATCAGGGGCGGCATTCAGCTGTCCGCTCCTGAGGGAGGGGGGAGGGTGGTCGGCACAAACTCACTGTGAAGCACGTAAGGGTGTCTCCAGAAAGGGGGTTGGTGAGTTCTGTCTCGAAGGACGCGGATCATCGCTGGCCCCAGAGAGTAGCTTGCCCCGTAGACAGGTGGCGACTTTGTGGGGGAGGGTTAATCAAAATAAATAGAGGCTTCCAAACTGAAAAATCTAACAAAACAAAAATGTAGAAATTCTAGTTGTAGAACATAACCCTTTCCCTCGGCTTGCATTAGCTTCCTCTCTTCATAACTAGGACCTGTATGGCCTTGCACTAGTTTGAATGGCTGTCTCACGTCATCTGGTTAAACATATCAAAGAGCATTTCTGCCCAAGTTTAATTCCACTCTTGCTGGTTATAAAGTTGTCTGTTGCTACAGAATATTTCAGTGGAAATTCAATTTTGTATGAATGGTAAGAAATATTGTGGATTTTATTATCACTTTTCAGTCCCCAGCCCAGTCCTCATAATTGAAAGCATCTATAGAGGAAATCTAGAGTTGTTATAACCAAAATAATTAATGTCTTCACCAGACTTAAAACATGAGTAAAACATCTGCCCAGACAACAGTGGACCCTTCCAATGCACACATTCCAGTCATATGAAGTAGCAGGCTCAGTTTAGTTTCACTTCTGTGTTCCTGCAGGCCAATGTGCTGAGGGTGCTGCCTAATGCCCCACACTCCTGGATGCTGACATTCCAAAGGTGTGTCGTGTATGGTCGCATCCTATTCGTCAGCTGGCCAGCGCCATGGTTTTCACCTGTGTTCATCCTGCTTGTGTCCCCATAAGGCTGTAGTTTTTTGTTGATACCTCCTAGGAGAAGTTACCAAAGTGTGTGTGTGACCTGATCCATACATTTCCATCCATACTGCACAAACCCATCCCCTTGGATGGCAGATTTAAAAAAATCTTTCTACAGTACATAATTACAGCACTTGAAAAACATTGTGACAGCTAGAGTTGTCTTTGTGTGTGTGTGTGTGTGTGTGTGTGTGCATGTGATTGGGGCCTAGGAGCGGATGATGCGATGCCCTCCCTGGTGGGTTTATGATTGGCTGGTCACAACAGAGCGGTCTGACCACAGGTTCAGGATGGGCCTGCAGTGAGGGAGGCATTGCACAACCTTTATTAACCCATGGCATTACGGATGCCGCTTAGAGTCCATGGCAGACAGAGTAGAGCTGGTTACATTCCAGTGCCAGAATCTTCAGGGTTCTCTTCCTCCCCACCCCAGATAAAGAGACTAGATCACAACTTTTAATAAATATTTTTTCCATCTTTTTAACTTTTTTGATCTTGTTACCTATAAAAGCTTAATGTCTAGTGACTGATGTCAGACACTGCACTTCTACAAACAATTCTGTATATCTGGTATTGCATGCAAATTGTACGTGGTCGTATGAAAACTATAAATATATTATCAGGGTATTATATAATTAAGAAAAGATCAAATAAATCAGGACAGTCCACAACTACCCTGTCCAGGAAGCCCCCTCTTCCGTGCAACCAGAGCTGTCTGTCACCAACCAACACCTGAATATGTGTGTGTGTGTGTGTAACAGAGTGTCTCAGCTTCTGGCAGTTACCTTCACCAGGGGAAGATCCTAGTCTGGCTCCCTCACCCTGCCTTTCCTGATGACAGCAGCTCCAAACAGGACACTCTGCTATAGTAATAAAGTTAGGTTTTTTTGTTGCCTTTAACCCATTCAGACCTGGAGTGACGTTTAGGTCTCATCGATTTTGCGATTAATGAAATGCGCTGTGATTCGCTGAAATAGACGGGGGAAATGAAGTGCACGTTGGTGTCGGCTTTTTTTTAGAAATTTTTTTCCAGAAAACCCTCAGGTTTTAAGAGGTTGTGTAGAATAATTGCTTAGGTTTTAATAGGCGTTTTTAGCAGGCATTTTAGGTCTGAATGGGTTAATCAGTGCTCACATGCAAGTGGCAGAATTTGTTAAACCTCATTTGAAAGGTGCTTTCACCGTTGATCTTCCTGAAAAGCAGTCAGGGTGGCTGCTTTCGCTGTGAGCGTTAAAAATAGAAAGAAGGAAAACAGGTTGGACAAAAATGTTGGAGGTCTGGGCTACGAGTGAAAAGAAAAGAAAGTTGTGAAATAAGCTGAGCGAGGCGAGGCTTCATTGACAAGAGAATCAGGAATATAGTCTTATATTTTAGACATCACAATTATGTTACCCCACAGTTATGTTAGTATTCTCTGTATGATTCCATTACATGTGCATTACGAAAGACGTTTCTCATGATACATTCCAGACTGAATCAGAGCTTTTGGCAAACAACAGATTCCTTTTTTTTTACATAAATGTCATAGGGGCAATATGTATATTTTTGGTTCTATTTCTACATTTGATGCACAGTGGCATAACATTATTCTAATTTAAATCATGTGTGACCTGTTTCAAATAAATGGGCGTTTCAGACCAGTACACATGTTCTCATTGGCTGTTTTTCTTGATGACCATGAAGCTGCTGGTTGACTGTTTTGTCCTCTGAAAGCCCGTAAGCCTGCTCTAGGACAGAGGGAGAGAGCCTGAAGACACAGCTGGTTGAGCTCAGAGCCACAAACTGCCAAAAATAGGAAAAGACACCCACAGTTATGGGATCTGGATTTATTTCAGAACTGGACATCACATCACATACATAACTTCAGTGCATTATAAAAAGGGGTTTGGTCTCAGCTGTTGTTGGTTGATTTGGATTGGGTAAAAGCCCTTCAACTTGTTTTTGGAAGTCTTCACAGCCGAGTATAATCTGATTGCATTTCAGGAAGGCAAAAATCTTACATGGTTCAGCTGTAACTCCTTGGAAAACTTGGAAACATATGGAATCATAGCAACACTACTGAGGTAACACAGCTGTGACGTCTGAAATATAAAATAACCATTTTTATCGCATTAGCTTAATGCACAAATAAAGATTTAGTATAATCATTTTGGAGTCGGTAATTGAGCTGGTATGACTATGGTGAGTGACTTTGCTCTTTATGGGGAAGTGTTTAGAAAGAACTAGCACTGTGCAGAAGATTTAAAACCAGGTTATTCTGGTTTTTGTTCAATAAAGTAATGGAATTGCCTACCATATACTGTAGGTTTATAACAAAAGAAAAACTAAATAACCCACAATATTAACTATTAGACTGTATGAGAATCTTGAATAGATGGAAGTGGGGGATATGGTTGCTTAGACTAGTTTTTTTCAATCTCATGATGGATGAGGCCTGAGTCATAGCCCCAGGGAGAGTTGTTTGTGTTGGCACACAGAGACGCACAGGGAGGTGAGAATCCTTCCCTGCAGTAGTTGGGCATACCTCTGCCATCCCTGGGCCTGAAGCATCAGTTCACGTGCACCAGCGGGTTACAACAAGCAGGCGCACAGAGAAAGAAGAGGTCCACAGGCATTTGGGTACAGGGGCAGGGTTTACAGATAATATTTGAAGGAACTATACCCATGAATATGCAAACACACTTATGCACACATGCATACATATGTGCACATGCACATGTATGCACGCACAAACAAAGCAAAAACACAATCTATACATACACACACAGGTGCACACACTGACAAGTGTGTGACAAGAAGAGGCATGCTGCAATTCAATCCACATGCACACACAAAGACACACGCGCGCACACAGAAAATGCCACTGACCAGTGGTAATGGGAATTGCAAGGACCTGATTGGCTTAATCCTAAGCCTTTCAGACCATTACTATTAGTGAGTGACAGCATGGTAACTCAAGTCTTGGAGGAAGTTCAGCCACATGCTCACAATGGCCTCACGAACTGGCCACAGTCCACAGGAGGTGTGGAAGTTCCAGGGGGATATGCAGCAGAACTATGGTATGAACAGAAGGTCTAGCTGTCTCACTGCTAGGCTGAAATTGGACACACATAATTTCAAAAACACTAACAGACTCTCCACTGGCTCAGTTAGTAAAGTGCAGGCTGAGCACTACAGCATAGACAGGGCTATCTCATTAGCTGACTATGACTGGGAGTCCACTGCAGTGGGTAAGATTGGCTAAAGCTGACAATCTTCTGATTAGCGCTCCCCCGGGCTACTCACCAGTAACAGTGAACAGAGCCATAGTACAGTACAACTGGCAGTTCTAAACAAAAAACAAAACAAAAAAAAACCTTTCTTCAGGTATACAGCATAAACCTCTTATGACATCCATTACATGTGTCTGGCCCTGAGAGCCATGTAAGTTGCTCAGGATAATAGTGGCAAACAAACAAATGAATACATTAATAGAAAGTGAGATGGAGCATGCATAGGGTAGTCCCGAGAGGTGACCCGCAAAACGGGCACAAGATGCAAGAAAGGGAGGCCGAGACCAGAGGCCCTAGGGCTCTCCGAATTCAGTGTCACCCCTAGCGACCCAATTGCAAATATATCACCCCCTTGCGTGACCTCACCTGTAGTCAATAGCCATGCTGAGGGATAAGTCATTGTCAGAATGGGGAGACAGAGGTCATTAAAAAGCAGACGGGTGACCGTAAACTCACCTTCTCGAGGAGAAGAGGAGTTGCTGTTTTTCCGATGGCATAAATAAAATGATCAGATTCGAATTAGTGCAGATGGAGGACAGGTGTACGAGAAAAGGGTTGCACTTCGGGCTTTGCCCGCCAAAGTGTGAACATGATACGAAGGGAAGCAGCAGGCGTTAAGTGGAACTTTTTGACAGTTCAGAGTGGACATACCCTGGCTGGTAACTAGAGAACGACTGTCTTTTATGGTCTGGGATCGCTGACATTAGCTATAGTGAAGTGTTTTCTGACAAGGACCCGGGGACAGGAGGTCAACACCTGTTGTGCTCGTACCAAGCTGCTTTTAGAAGTGCTGATCCAGCTGCAGTCCGCTGCCCCTGCTGGCTCCAGTGCTTGTTTGCTTGCTGCTCGGGTTCACTGGTGTAGCATGTAGTTTTCTGTGGCATGTGCCCAGGAGCCAAAGAGCCTGGCACAGCATGCATGTGAGAGGGAGAAGAGGCCTTCATTTTTTAATTTAAATATTGTATATTTGTCTTTCACACTTGAGTTCTGTGAGTTCTTCACAGCATTGTGATAATGAACAGAGCTGTGAGGCTTCAATGACCTGGACTATATAACTTTTTTTTCCTTTGCTTTTATGTTGAAATGCACCGTATGGCTACCACAGTCAGGCAGTGCTGTCAGGACAATCCATTTCAGATGGGCCTGAGATGGTGCACCACTAGCGTTTATACCACAGCTTGGTTAAATACTCGATTCTGCTTGGTCAAGTAGGTGTCACGGGAGGTTACGTTCTTTTTTGACATGGTTTACCCTCTCTAATGTTTTTCTGAGCCTTTGTAAAGCAGGGTATCATTGGGGCTGTTTTCTGGGGACTTCAAAGGCAGGATATAGCTACAGTGCTATGGGAAACACATTGAATCGCCATGGAAATGGCAGTATGGTGTGAAGGTGGCACTAGAAAGAATGCGACGCAACGTGTTCGATTTTGTCTAAGTCTTGCACTCCTTCACCCACTTGCCCTGGCAAGTCTGATTTCACATTTAAAGTCTTACCTTGCAACGAAAGGATGACAAAATGTTTCCGTAATGAACACCATGAATAGTTCAAATGAGTTGAACCTTGAAAGAGTAAGCTGTATTTTGGAAAATACCTGGCTCCACCTTCAATACCCCCCCACCTCCATCCCCACATCCTGTGTTTCTGGATATTATATTCTGCCTGGCTTTTACCATGGCTGGCTCTGCTGTTTGCTCCTCTTGCTGAATGCAACTTTCTTCATGGTCCACTTCATAGTAAAGTGTTTCATTGCTGCAGATATTGAGGGTTTGAAATGAGATGTTGCAATATCCTCCTGGGTAGATGGAATCAGCCCACTGCAGCTGATCTCTAACCAGATAGAGGGATGGGAACAGCAGTATATTTCTATTTCAGCTTGTCGGGGGGCAAGCATGAAAGGTGCAAGGCACTCTATTGCTATTGTATTATTTGGGGCCATTAACCAAAGGTGCAAGGGACCAAATTATTGTTGTGAGGGGGCAAAGCATGGAAGCATTGTCATTTTACTTATTATATTTCTTAGTCTTATGTTTCTATAGCCCACAGATATTATCTAAAATTTCACCAAATTAAGCAGGGTGGGTAAGGACCTTTTCCCAACGCTTAATCCACCAGTCTGGGGCTTATCAGATGCTTAGGATGCTACATGTTCAAAAAAAGATAATAGAAGTCAAGCTCACTTCACAACAAACCAAACCACAAATCAATCATTCCCCTGGCATGTATTTCACCTTGCAATAACACAAAGCCTTTGTATACACACACAAGAGCATCATTGATAGTCCATGGCTGATGACAGCTCCACAGCTGTTGTTGTGTCTTCATGATCTACTCATGTGTGTCAAACAAGAACACCAATTCTCTCATACATGCCAACTAGGGCGTTCCCACAGAATGATGTCCCATGATTATTTGTCCAGGATCCTGCCTCGACAAAACCAAAACAACATTTAACAGCCTGTCTGGACCCCTGCCGAACAAGGTGCATATTAGTACATTTCCATACACACTAGACAACATAAACCGTACATAACATTACTTTTGTAAACAGAATTGTGCAACATATCTCAATCTACCATAAAATATGCCCAGATATATATTATCATGCACAATAGTCTTTAGTCAGCACTGGAAACAATCAACATGAAACAAATACAAATTACTTCATACAAATTAATTATCTTGTAAGACAAGTACTGTGTCCAATTTATTTAAAAAATGTTATAATGAGCTATTAATAGGCATTACTAACATGCAGGCACGTGCACAGATAGGGTCCAAGGGGGCTTGAGCCCCTGCTCTTTTGCCCTCAGAGTCAAAAAGTGCCCTTTTTTTGGCTGGTGTTAATTGTATTACATTTTTCTTTATTTGTTATTGAAATTCTATCAAATATAAAGAGGGAAATGTATAGTAGTATCCACGAAAAAATACACCTTATCAATTTAACAAGTACTCCGCTCTCCAACCCCCCTTCAAATGGTTTTGTCTCAATCAATCAATCAACATCGCATCTTCCGACATTCCGAATACAACATGTCATGAAAAGCACCGCATTCCCAGCCCCAGTTCGGTTATGGTGAATGATATCACTCAGGTAGGCACTGTTTTAATTATGAAACCACGATTAAACAACACTTACTTACTATGAATGTTATATATCCGTTAAAAAAAACTATGAAGTAGGTCAGTAGGACTTCACGCTGTAATTTCATCATTACTAGCCTCGGTACTCGCGAGCAAGTAAGCTAGTCTAATTATCATTAAAACGACGTTATCTCCGTCATGCAGGATAACTTACAACTGGACAATTTTGAAATGAATTTCTTAGGCAGGTAGTTACGTTTTGCATAATTTTGCTAGTTTAGTGTAGTCACCCCCTTTTCTTTATAGCCAGTTTTCTAAAAACGTGATGTTTAAAAGTGTATTATTGTTTTGGCATGTAGCAGTGTGTTTCCCTGTTAAAATAAAACTTTCAATCAATCAATCCATTTTGATTGGGAAATAAGAAGCAGCATAAACACTGCTAGAAGAGGCAAATACATCTGTCTCCAATGAAAGGCAAAATACTTCTCACCTCCCTGACCCTGGATCAGTTTTTCAGCCATATGCATATATGTAACAAATATATGAGTGTGTTTAAGTTGTGTGTGTGTGCGTGCATGCGTGCGTGCATGCATTTTTAATATAATATAATACTGTGGTTTCTTTTCCTCTCAGTGTGATGTTCAAAAACATGTTATTAAAATCAAACTGTAGTTCAGTAGTTGTACCATATGTCTCATTTATAAAATATATGCAGTGTAACAAAATGATACAGAACATGAAAACAGAAGGAAGTTTTGAAACCCCAAATTCAGGGGTCTTATGTATCAAGCATGTCAGAGTAGGACTGCTGATCTAGAATCTTAACATTACTTATAATGAAAGGTAAAACAGGTCCCAGGTTCTTTCTCAAAGAAACCACTGATCTAATGTGACTGAATTGGTCTAAACAACTGAACACTGACTGACTGCATTACTTACACTGACTGACTTGCATTGCTACATCAAATATGTGGTTTCTTCATGGAATAATATGTTTCAGTAGAATTTAAACAGTCCCATGTTATGAACATAGTGTGATTATGGATGGCGGCGGTGTGGCAACATCGGGGTGGGAATAGTGCGTGTCGGTGGGGTGAGTGCCCTTTTTTTTTGCTTGAGCCCCTGCCCCCAAAATGTCTGTGCACGGCCCTGCTAACATACATTGCAATCACCATTTAATAATACCTTTACATCTCTCCAATGACTTATTTCCCCCGGGCAAATTATATCATTTGAGATTAGCCACATACAGTTGTATACAGTGCTTCACTGATTATTTCTGTAATATACGCCATTTAATAATATACGCCATTTAGCAGACGCTTTTATCCAAAGCGACTTACAGTAGTGAATGCATACATTTTCAGTATATGTGGCCCCAGTGGGGATTGAACCCACAACAGCGTTGCCAACGCTGTGTACCAAACGCCCTAGTGTTTGGTAGCTAATAGAGAATTATAACTAAGTACAAAATGTCTCATACTGTACATATCAACGAATAACAATAAGCCAGTGACTATTTTACACCGTTTTTGCATTTTTATGGTGGGTTCTCTCTTTACATGTACATGCTATGGGTCCACATCTTTGGTTTAACAGCAATACGATATGCAGCACGCCATGTGGTTGCTGATTTGATACAGTGCTGGTGTTGATTTGTTTGATGCGATATGGTACAATTCAGTTTAGGCCTGGATAAAGTTTTTGCATCTTAGACCCTACTCTCACTTTCTAAGGACATTTAGCTACAACTACTACTCCTGATACCTGGGCCGGCCAGCGGGGGAGCCCTGAATTTCTTCCCACTGGGGAGTTTTGTCTTGCCGCTGGGAATCTTTTGCCTCATTTTCTGCTTTTAAGAGGTTCAGGCTTGGTATTTTCTTGTTTTCATATCTTCTATTTTCTGCCACTTGAGACTCATCAGAAACGGCAGTACTGGCTTCCCAGAAAGGACGCACTCTTGCTGTCATGTCCAGGAGATCCAAACAGAACCTGCGTTTCACATCAAAACATGAGCGGCGGCTCAGAAAAATCAGAAGAAGCTCTTCATCCCTGCAGACTTTACCCACTGACCTTTTGAAATGTTGACCTATATTCCAAAACATGACATATTTGAATGAAATTCAATTATCCGGAGGGAGAAGAAGAGATTTGGAGTATTGCTTTGCCAGCACACAGCTCCCTGTCAGAGCCTGGAGGGAGAAAGACAGGCTGCAGATGTTTTTCTCACTGAGAAGAGATATGCAGAGGTTTAGTGGGTGAAAAAGATCTATTTTGTCATTTTATGTCTCATTGTATTTTATGTCTGTAATTTGATGCAGTGTCATCAGCTGCCTGTTAAACAGTGCATTGTTTACAAGGTAGCAAATACTACATATAAGGCCTTAAATGGCAAAGGGTTCCTGCCTTGAATAATTATTAGCACCTTTTGTGCCAGCTTGATTCCTGGGCTCAGAAGGTGAGGGATTACTGGTGGTACCCAAGCACCATCTCAAGTCAGCTGTACTGACATCCATCCTTTATGCCATGCTCCCAAGATGATGAACTCTCTTCCAGCTCAAGATCTTGGTTTGCCTGACAGATTACAGTGACATTCGTGCAGAGCGATTGAGCAGATTGTTTGTTGCTGTTTCTGTCATTGAGACTATTGGGATTGTGTTTTGTATTGTTGATTGTGGTTTGTCATTGGAAAGGGTAAAATAATTTTAAGGTAAACTGTCGCCGTTAGGGGACAGAGAGGGAATTTTCCATTTTTTCCCCGTCTAGCTTTGGCAAGCTTGTTAAAAAGCTACCAATTCGGCATTACACCCAGCTGACGTGAGGGTTTTTGTGTTTTTTCGACCTCTTGGAAGCAAATCTAAGAGCAGGGGAATATTCGGCAGCTAACTAGCTTTGTTTGTTCAATTTAAGCATTTAACTTCAATCGTTGAGATATAGCCTTTTCGCTTGGCTGCTGCTAGCTCATTCGCTACAGGCAACCGGACCAAATGTTTTCTAGTTAGCTTTAAGAGGGGTGTTGTTGCCATTTAGTCATTTCTGCACCTGATTGTTCGGAACTACCTCAGTGTTGTTTGTATTTTCATCGACTTGGTGTCTCTGTTTTGGCAGTAATGAGTTCAGTGCAGGGAGAGTAATAGACTAATGCTTAGGGCTTAAAATGTGGCCATCGGCAGTGCAGTGCGAGTGTTGCAGGATGATTGTGTTTCTGGAAGGAGACGTCCAGGAGGGTTTCGTCTGCGACCATTGCCAGCTTATGAAGCATCTCGAGAGCAAGATTCTTGATCTCGAAGCCCAACTTGCTGGTCTCGACTGCCCTGCAGAATTTGTAGAGTTCCAGGAACTAATTAGATTAGATTAGATTAGATTTATTTTATTGTCATTGCACAGAGTACAACGAAATTGAGTGACAATCCTGACGGTACATTTACAATAACAAAGACAAAACACAACAGAACAGCAGAAATAAATTAAGATTCTAAATATAAAATTAACATTAAATAAATAAATAAAATGAAATGTGAATATTTACTGTTAAAAAGTTAAAAGTTACATTATTTTGACGAGATATGAGATATTGCACTTCCAGATTAGTAAACCCTTGTGACATCTGGAGGAGTTGAGGAGGGGTGGAGAGGGCTGCTCCTCCTCTGACTGCTGTCCTGGTTCCTCCCACAGCCTGGGAAACAGGATTTCAGATAGTAGCAGCCTCAGCTACAGGCACACACAGCTGAGGTTGATTGGTAATCAGCTAAGCTGCTACTCATTGACTTAATCAGGCTCATTATAAAGGCACCATTTTCTGTGCCTTTGGAAATAGGGGAATGTTGTGGCTAGTGGGGAACCTCTCTCAATTGGTTTTCTTGGTTTAGTTTTTGGAAGTTGTTTTGTTTGAGCTGCAAGTTTGGTATTGGTTTTGTTATTTTCGCACCTCGCACTAGAAGAATAAAACGGCCCTGGGCCAATCCACTACCTTTTTGTCTCATTTCTGTCCACTCACCACCTGGCTCAGTGGCCTCACCTGGCACTGTGCGACACCCTTTAGAGAGTTAGCATGCATGCCAAAGCTGGGTAGGGGGGAGCCTCTAGAACAGGTAGAGAGAGAGAGTTGGGTGACAGTAGGGCGCAAGCATAGAAAAGGGCACGCACATGCAGGGGCGACATCTCCAGAGCTTGTGGTGTCCCACCGATTCCAGCTCTTGCAGGAGTGGGAGGACTGATGAGCCCTTTGTGAGTGGGAGGATTGATGAGCCCCAGGGCACCCTTGCGGCCATGCCACCCAGGAAAAGGGAGTTAATCATAGTGGGGGACTCAATCATTAGAGGTATAGACAGCATAGTCTGTTTGCAGGAAAAGGAGTCTCGCATGGCATGTTGCCTGCCTGGTGCTCAGGTTGGAGACTTCCTGGAACATGCGGACAAGCTCCTGGCCAGAGCAGGGGTGGATCCAGTGGTCATGGTCCATGTTGGAACCAATGACATAGATAACGGTAGGTTTGAGGTTCTGCAGGACAAATTTATAGAATTAGGATCAAAGTTAAGGAGCAGAACCTCCACGGTGGTCTTCTCTGGAATTCTGCCAGTACCAAGCAGAAAGGCAAGCAGAATTTTATATGGAGATTTAACACTTGGCTACAAACCTGGTGCAGGAAAGAGGGGTACAGGTTTATGGGGCACTGGGACTCCTTTTGGAACAGGGATGACCTGTACAAGTGGGACGGGCTACACTTGAACCGGAGGGGTACAGATGCATTGGGCCAGTGTATGCTTAGGGTAGTGGAGGAATATTTATTTTCGATTTTTTCCCGTTTTTCTCCCAATATGGTTGCCAATTATACCCTATATTTATTTCAATTCCCCACCCCCACGAGTCCGCCGCCCATCCTCTGGGGCAAGACACTCATTCCGGGCCGATTGTTCCCGCCTCTTCCGAGACGGAAGTTCTTCCACGGACACCTTTTACCTTCTTTGCCTTCACCTTTACGGACTCGTGCCGGCTCACCCTCCCCCATCCCCCGGAGGCGGACAGCCAAACGCCACCTCTGATCGAAGCTGACGACCAGGGCCGGTCTGGTAGACACGTCTGGTTTGGAACCGCGTCCCTGACAGGCAGCGCACACCACACCAAAGTGTGGCGCGTTAGACCGCTACGCCATCCGCCGCCCAAGGAATATTTAAACAAGGGACTGAAGGGGCAGGGAGGGAAATTAGTAGTAGTATTAAGGATAGGGAGGTACAGACTGCCCAGATGGAAGATACCAGGGCGGAGTATAATAAATCTCAGGATATAATTAATGAAAAAAATTTAGATCATCATGTGAATAGAGGTGGTTTGGCACAGTTACTGTATGTGTGGAAGGGAAGGACAACATAAGTGTGAGTAAGGCTCTGAAATGCATGTGTTTAAATGCTAGAAGCATAAAAAATCGTCATTCCACTTTATTACACATAACTTTATTTACATATGGACTTTAATGTTTCTATTTTTTGTCTGGATTTCTTGAGTTAATACCAAAGTCTGGTGCAAATTTCACTTGAATGGCCTCATTGTAAATAGATTTACTGGGAAAAATGTTGATGCGTTCAATACTTATTTCCCCCATTGTAAATGTCAGGGTAAATGTGAAGAGGAATTTTTAGATGTGGTCAATGACTGCTTTTTGGTACAGTCTGTTACTCAGCCTACGAGAGGGAAATCAATACTGGATCTGGTTTTGTGTAACAATCCTGACAGAATTTGCAGCACAGAGGTAGTAAAACCACTAGGGACAAGTGATCACAGTGCAGTTACTTTTGATATTTTTTGGCAAGTTAAGACAGCCTCTAACTCTAGAATTTTTAATTTCAGATGAGCTGACTTTAATAAAATGAGAGAGAATTTAAGTAATATAGATTGGGTAAAACTTCTAGATTGAACTGTGAATTCTGTGTGGCTCAGTTGGAAGAGCATGGTGCTGACGATGCTTAGGTTGTGGGTTCGATTCCCACTGGGGACCATGTATACTGAAAAACGTATGCGTTCACTACTGTAAGTTGCTTTGGGTAAAAGCGTCTGCTAAATGGAATATATTATGAATAAAAAATGGACTACATTTAAAAGGGTTATTGTAGATAGTAAATTCTCAATCTATTTAAAACACTCAATCTATTTAAGCTTAGCAAACAGAGACTTAGGGGAATTTGATTGAGGTTTTTAAATTCCTAAAAGAGATGAACAAAGTGAACTACCAAAGATTATTAAAGATAAGTGGGGTCAGCAGAACAGGTGGAAATGAGTTCAAGGCAAATTCCGCACAGATATTAGGACGTTTTTCTTTACACAGAGTTGTCAATGCCTGGAACAGCTTGCCAGGTTGGGTAGTAGAGGCAGACACTTGGGCTATTCAAGTCTAGGCTAGATGTAGTACTAGATACTCTTTAGATTAGGTCATGACGAGCCTAGTTGGGCTGAATGGCCTGTTCTCGTCATTATGTATTCTTATGTTCTTATGTTCTTATTAGAAGTGCTGAAGCGATGGCTTCCTTTCAAACCATTTGACCACATTTGTTTTTGACTGCTTTTATGTAACTGTATGTATCTTGACTGAGTTGTGCATTACCTTTGCTAATTGCTTTGAACTATTTTGTGCCCAGGGACACCTTGGTAAAAAATAGAATGTAGTGATTGATTTGTCAGAATTTTTCACTTGGAATGGTCCGTTTAACCTTTGACTTGAGACCAGTAAACGTGTTATTAATATGTTTGGCATGCCACTCGCAAGGCATGGAGCACGCAAAGGCTCCGTGTTAGTAGCATTTATCATCAAGAAATATACTAACAACAAGTGGTAAATGGCGAGGAGCTGGATGAATGTTGGAGTTCTGAAGATGGTAGATAGAGAGAGATGTTGGCAGACACAATGTATTTGGCTTGGAGTCCTGGAACAACACACTGTGGGTGGTCAATCCCCCAACCTAGGGAACCTAAATCCATAGGAAAGGAAGAGTGGTCCTTCCAACCAAACTTGGAGAGCCCCTCTCAATCTCAACGGAATCTTGGGAAAAAGTGCGATTGCTTTTCATTTTAAACTTTTGAGGCCTAAAACTCTTTCAAGGGAAGTTCAAATTATTCAAGTTTGGTGCGATTTAGCCTTTTGTCTTTCACACACCCACTCTCTCTCTCAGCCATCCTCTTGCGAGTGTTCATGTCCGTGGTCAGACATCCATTAGAGCAGCGGTTCCCCAACCTTCAGAGCCCATAATCCGCTTAAGGGACGAGTGGATTCCCCCCCCCATTCTTAAAGTTTAGCCTGACTGACACATGTTGAAATATGGAATTCAAATTGTGTTAACACATCACTGCAGTACCAGGGTGCTGTGTGTACAAGTAGTACAGCTTGTAATTTGACTGGTGTGAATGTCTGTGGAAATTGTATAATATACAGCTATTCCTTTTTTCAGATGTATCACATGACCCAAAACCCCTCAGGATTGTAGTTCGGAACAGTGGGTCCTGACCCTCCGTTTGGGAACCACTGCATCAAGAGAGAACTACTGTACAACACAATTCCCTGTCCTCTCTTTGGGTTTCCCTTCATTGTCCGACAATTTAAATGTACATTTTTCTTGACAGTGCCTCAATAAGGCTGAAGAATTTGACAGTGTGCATTCCAGCAATATTAGATTAGAAGATTATAAAGCAATCCAGCTTAGTCAATTAAATCAGTTATGGGGCAGTTGCTTCGTTTGGGTTTGTGAACAGCAAGGTGTGTTTTTGTAGTGGCTGCAGGATGTCCTGAAAGGATAGGGGGGCAGGTTTGGTACTTCTGGAATCCTTGGGCCCCTATTTTCCAATACCAGCGTACGGGGCAGGGACTGGGAGCATTCTTTCTCTTTTCCGTCCACCATTTCTCTTCCTCTCAGAATGCTTTTTGCAGCTTTGAGACAGCGTGCCATGTCTGTGCTGCGTTGGACTGATCACAGGCCTTGGGTTGAGTCTGCCAGAACTCCCCGTCAGGCTTGAAAATCTGGCGCAGCCCACTGTCCTGGAACTCCATCACACACAAGTTATGTTGGAAAGGACCTGCCTGGACCCATAGTTCTGTCATAAAGAATGTTTTTTTAAATGTGAACCACAGGGATCAAAACCGAAGAGTAACGCTTTGCTTTCATTCTTCTTTCCTGTGTGCTTGTCAGGGCCCCTCCCCCCATTAAGAGAAATGCTCTGTTCAATCACAAAAAAACAAAACTGAGTGTGACTTTGTAAAATAATCCCTCTCTTTGGAAAGGTACAGGAAGTATGGTGGCAAAGTAATCAAAACATTGGTGATGATATACAGTATATATATATATATATTTTTAAATGTATAGTTTCAAATTTTTCCATTTTTTCTCCCAATTTGGTTGCTAATTATATCCTCTATTTATTTCAATTCACCCTCCCCCGCAAGTCCGCCGCCCATCCTCCGGATAACGAGCCAATTTTTCCAGGCCGGTAGATCCGCCTCCTCCAAGATGGAACCTGACCCTTTTTCCTGCTCCTTGACGAACTCATGCCGGCTCACCCTCCCCCCCTTCCCCCTGGGGCGGATAGCCAAATGCCGCCCTCGATCGGGACTAACGGCTAGGGCCGGTCTGGCAGAGACGGGTTTCGAACCGCATCCCTGATAGGCAGCCACACTCGTATCGGACTAGCTAAGATACAAAGTGTTAGACCGCTGCGCTATCCGCTGCCCTCATATATATATTTTTAATTGTGTTGCCATTCCCTTATTCATTGATTATCCAGGCCGCTCAGATTGACTCAGTGTTAAAATGCTATTTCGTGCATGGGTCATTACTTTTAGTGTGGAGAAGAGCCAGAATTTACTTTTAGCCTTACCATCTGTTTATCCACATTAGATGATGGATCTGGACTCTGACCCGTAGCCTGAACCTAAGCTCTTGAGATTCCAGGGCTGTGATCTGTTTGACAGTTGGAATATCACTTTTTCATTTATGGCTTTAACAAAATGTTGTCTATCTATTTTAAAGTTCAGGTTGTCCCTAGTAATTCCATTAAAATGCCTGGAGCTGTAGAAGAATGTGTGGATCCAGCATATGCTGTGAAATAGATGTGATCCAAGCATGTGTATGGGTGCGGGTACGTGTGTGCAATTATGTGTGCAATGTGTGAGAGCGCACATGCATGGATATATGTGTGTGCTTGTGTTGTGTGCATGTGTGTGTGTGCTTGTGTAGTGTACATGCGTGTGTGTTTTTGTGTATGCATGCATGTGTGTGCATCTATGTATGTGCTTGTGTGCATGTGTGTGTGTTTGTGTGGTGTGCATTTGTGTGTCTGTGTGTGTGTGCTTGTGTATGTGTGTGTGAACATGGCCATATGGGTCATATGGGAGTAATGAGAGAATAAGATTTGTTGAAGGTGGCAGATTGAGGACAGATCCCGTGGAAGGTGGCAGTGTGACTCACTCCTACCAGAGCACCGAGCCAAGAAGCCCAGATGATTCCCTGCCTCTGGGCTCCATTTTTCTTCAGGGCAGCAGAGTCCCAGAGCCAGTGCATTTCAGGCACGTTGACTTCCAGGGTCATTTAGGACCCCAGGGGAAGACACACCTCAGAATGAGAGAAAGAGTCCCTAGAGGGGTCCGCACTCTGGCATCATGCTTCACATGTTGGGTGTAGCTAGGCAAGACTCCAGACTGCAATTAAAAGCTCTGCAGACTGCAATTAAAAAGCATTCCATCCTAAGCATCTCTGCTGGTGTATTATCACAGAGCCTGAAAAGACGTAGCCCATAAATCTGTGTTATGTAGCCAGCATCCTTTAAGCCTCCAGCAGGATCCATGCCCTTGTCCCTTCTGTTATTAATAGCTGGACACTTCAATTTTGGGGTTAGCGTCTCACTAGGGTTGCATAGACGCTTCCCTTGTCAGCACCACATTTGTCTTTCTCAGTGTCTTGGGACCCTGGCCACCAATTCCAAAAAAACAGCACACCCCAACACCCTTGCACTATCCCCCCTCATACCCGCAACCATTACATCACCACTGAGTGACAGAGTTGTGGAGAGGTCAGAAGTATTCCAGCGTTGATTGCAGGAGCACGCGTGTTCAGGGGGAAGCCAAAAAAGGATCCCTTCTGACCGTGCTGCCACAGACATCGCTCTTCTCTCTTCTGGGTGGCAGTGCTGTCCCTCACCTTGTTATGTGTGTGCATCTGGTTAAGGGAGAGCACAGGCATCGCAGGGTCATGTTTAATGGGATCTGCTGTGGGCACAGAGTTCATAGCAGGCCATCATCTCTGTGATACAATATGGGTATACTTTTGTTCCTCAAGGTACAGATGTGTTCATTGAACATTCAAGGGTACACATAAGATCCATCATGATACAGTTTTGTACATTTTCCTCATAAAAAAGATACATTGTGGAAAGATACAGATTATGTACCAAGGTAGTCACACTGGCAGCCATATTGGAATGAAAATGAGGCTTCTGGTGCAAACAACATTCTTTTTCTTGGATACATTTATGTTCTTCTTACCAAAGGTACAATTCAGTACCCTACAGGGGTACTGCCACAGTCACAATCATTTGTACTTTAGTAGGTACAACATGGTACCTTTTTTTCGGAGAGTGTACTTAGAAATTGCGCTGTCGGGATACAGTGGTAGTTCTGAGCATGCTATACTCTTTCTGTTCTCACTGGAGGAAGTGGGCAAGGCAGGGCCATGGTACTGCAGTGTTTGTTATTGTTATTGTGCTGTGACGGAGAGCGTGATTCATCAAGGCCATCGGGGTGTGTATCACCTTACTGCCAACTCTCACGTTCTGGCTTCCAGAAGCGGCCGGGCACAGCCTCGGGCCACACCCTGGCAACCCGTGTCCATGGGCAGAGCCAACTATAGGGAGGGGGTTGATGTGCGGAACTCAGACGCGAGCAGACCGGGCCACAGTCCGTGGCCTGGCATTTGATCAAGGGGAAATTCTACCACCACCACCTACCATGCCAAACAACTGCATCACTCAACTTTACACTACATGGCATGCAAAACTCTTCCAGTTGGTGGGAATGTGTTGTTGTGCCTGGAGGAAAGGCCTCAGGTCCGTTTGGCTGCAGTGCAGCGGTGGGTGGTTGAGGTCTCCTGGCCTCCTTCACACCAGACAGCAGGGCATTTTAACCCTCTCGGGACAGCATAGCCAACCTGAAACAGCTTGCAAAGAACTAGTGCTGCTTGTTTTTTTCAATATTATTCATGAAAGCTTCTGTGTGTGAGAGCTGACCAGGCCAGTCTTTTAGTGTCTGCCATTGTCAGGCATGCCAAGAGCCCTTATTGGCTGGGACTAACTAACCACAGAAACCAAATCTTCCCTCAATTCAACCACTCACTCACACACACTGAGAGTGGCTCCCCCTGTAGTAATGGCACTGCTTAGGAGTTATGGGAGAGGTGAGGTTTTATGAACCCCATAATCGATGGAACAACCATCGATGTGATGTTTGAATCAATCAAAAGCAAAAGAGATTGGACATGACTGGTTCAAATAAGTGAGTCATAGCCAATATATGATAGATAGTTCTACCCATTTTTGGGCACATGAAGCCTCAATCGCTACTGATAAGGGGAACCAGATAATAGCCACAGCCCCTGCTTTGTTCTTGTATAGCACACATCATGGATTCAGACAATAAACACACTGTAATCCAAGAAAGAATTGTGACCTATCTGGACTGATGTAAGACCAATCCACTGTTAAGACATTGAGTATGACCCGGTGAAATTATTTATCCTGATGTGAAGGGGGAGAAAAGAGTATTTGATGCAGCAATTAATTCAATTATCAGAGGGCCTGGTTATTCAGCCAGCTCCAAAATGATTCACACTCTTGATAAAGATGATTACAATACAAAGCCATTCTGAGTGATCACCTTCATCCTATGGTGAAGCATTTCTATCCTGATGGGAGTGGTCTCTTCAGAATGACAATGTCCCCATCCACAGGGCACGAGTGGTCACTGAATGGTTTGATGAGCATGAAAGCAATGTAAACCATATGCCATGGCCATCTCAGTTACCAGATCTCGACCCAATTGAACGCGCCTGGGATAGTGTTTTCCACCACCATCAACAAAACACCAAATGATGGAATTTTGAAGAATAGTGTTGCATCCCTCCAATAGAGCTCCAGACACTTTTAGAATCTATGCCAAGGGGCATTGAAGCTGTTCTGGTGGCTCATGGTGGCCCAAAGCCCTAGTAAGACACTTTAGGTTGGTGCATAGTTATGGGATGCGTGTGAATGCAATAAATCATATCTAAAGTTGGTCAGACTGATGATGAATGCTGTAATTGGTCACTTTATAATGAGAGAAAGAGACTTGTATTGATGTTTTCATTAGTGTGTGAAGCTGGCAGACTATGTAGCATTTAAAAATACTCCAATTTGTGGCTTAAAGAAAATATGAACACATGATAGTATTTGACTTTCCTGACGAGCTTTCATATATATATATATATATATATATATATAAACAATATTTGAGCGCATTCAAAACCACCTGACGGTAAAACAACAATTTTCTCTTTAACAAATAGAACATTTTTCTTTATATCCAGTTTATATTTTCCTTGTTAACCTGACAGTAATTATATATGTGGGAAGGTTTACAGGTTAGAAGCAATTTCAAACCATGCGTCCCCTCCACCACCCACCTCTACAGCACTGTATGAATCTCCAGCTTTTCTGTGTTCAGTCGTACTTTCCGTAGGGAAAATGGCTAACAATGAATTCTCTGTCATTTCGTACAGGCTAATAGGCTCTAATTTGTGAATATTAGGGAGGGGAAAAAATGAATGTTCTTTCTTTTTTAAAACTGATCCAAGTAGGAATTAATGATGTAATGGTGAAATATTTCAATAATGTAATATTCTCATCTCTGATGACCGTAAGGTACTTACAATAGCGAGAGAGGAGTCTATGTCCACTGTAGTGTCATCCAGCAAGAGGCGACATATTCGCCTAATTCAGTGGGGGTGCTGTCACACTCAATCAATCAATCAGTCAATCAATATTTATTTTGTATATATATATATTTATATATTGTATTTGTGCTGTTTGCAGTCAGATTGTGATATAGCTCCACAAAGTAGGAGGTCAAAAGGAATGAAATTAAATTAATTCATTAATTAGGCAGTGGATAAAAAAATTAAAAAAATGACAAGTGTAACCTTGTGGACTGTCCAAGAACAGTGTTGGGGGGTTAGGGTTGTTTGCAAACCCTAACGGGCAGTGGATAGAGGGGATTCCAGTCTGTCATGACACTGCTGACTGTGGGGGGGACATGGCTAAAAGGTTTTACTGTTCTTCATCGGTCATGTACTGTAAAGGTAATTTGCACCAGAGAAAAAAACACGAACAAAATAGCAGTATGGCTGAAAGTATACGTCTGTGCGTGTGTGCACTGTGCGCATGTGTGCGTTTTCTTTCTAGGCACACAAACACAAGTGTCCATATGTAGACATCATCCAGAAACAGCTACATTACTATATACAAGAGCATTGGTTAATTCATTAAAGTATGTGTATCTGTGAGTGTGCACATGTGAGCGCGTGTGTGCATTTTCTTTCTTGACACACA
Organism: Aldrovandia affinis; assembly: GCA_029706075.1. NCBI lineage: Eukaryota > Metazoa > Chordata > Actinopteri > Notacanthiformes > Halosauridae > Aldrovandia > Aldrovandia affinis. The sequence continues at coordinate 9,980,805 of JAINUG010000003.1, forward strand.
AACATAAGTGTCCCTTTGTAGACGTCATCCAGGAACAGCTACATTACTATATACAAGAACATCGGCTAATTCATTAAAGATAAGTTTGAGACTTATTAGCCTAATTAAAGCTGATGTCTGTGGAGAATAAATTATCCGTCCTCACTGGCCTGGACATGGTCCAGGCAGCTTATGGCGTGTTACGGAGGTTAACACTCAGGGTGTAAAAGGCAATCTTTCAGTCTGCTGTCTTGTACACACCTCCAGTGTGTTTCACAGGAACGCGTTCCGGCCACACGCTGTTGGTTTTTCCGAAATGAAAAAAAATCCATATTTTCCTGAATCTGTCGAGTGCAGCACTGCAGTAGCATAGCGAGAGCAGTGCTGATTGTGGTAGGAAATGGACAGTAGTAGGAAAAATAGGCTTCACGAAACCAAAAAGGGTGAACTACCGTATGCCATTCATATATCTATATGCTTACTGATTTGAACCAATCATTGTGGTTTGCTGTAGAGAGCAAAACCATTTGATTGGTTCAAATACGTCAGTGATTGACAGGTTAGTTATTGTAGCTCCACTCTTTATAAGGTTCATGAAACCTCTCCCACATCACTTGAAATAACAAAAGAGATGTTGCCCGTATCTTTTTATGTTAACTGTATGCATGACAAACAATCAAGTGAATTTGGGAGAGGGGAGAGGGAATTTTTTTAATCACTGGTGCTGGCTTACCAAACCGCTAGAGGAACTGCTCCCCCCTACCTCCAGACACATCACATACACCCCAGCCAGACCCCTCCGCTCTGCCTCCTCTGGCAAACTGACCGTCCCATCCCTCAAGGCCCCAGGCACCCACTCCTTGCGGTCTCGACTTTTCTCGGTCCTGACCCCTCGGTGGTGGAACGATCTTCCGCACTCAGTCAGGACTGCAGAATCACTGGCCATCTTCCGCAAGAGACTCAAAACCAACCTCTTCACACTCCATTACCATTTAAATCTGTATATCTAACTAATTGTCATCACCACTGCTTACATGTTTAATACTGCTTTCTGTATATGTATCCTTGTTTAAAACGTTCTCAAACAACAACAAAATAAATAATTGTATAACCTTTTCCTTCCCGGTGTTATAGATATGGTATGCAGCTGCTAACAATGATGTCTATTGCTGTGTTACTGCACTGATCTCTTGCGCGGACAGTGAGTGATCATACCATGTACTAATGCACAGTTTGTAAGTCGCTCTGGATAAAAGCATCTGCTAAATGCTTAAATGCCAATGTAAATGTAATTTTAACCGGCATAGCACAATTAACTAGTAGTGTCGCTGCTAATCCGCTTTTGTCCTTTCTCTGTGTGGCGTCATGAGCCTGTCTGGAGAGCACGTGAGGCACGTTTGTGTTCCGCAGGGATCGCGACAGAGACTCAATCGGCTTCTTTCAACGCCCGAGTAGTTCGCCGCTGCCATTTGTCATGAAGCCTAAATTAATCGCCTGCTTTTCTATAGAGAAAAAAATGATTGATTTGTAAAACCAGCCAAGCATGAGGCATCCCTCCATCAAAAAAATACTGTATTTTTAGCAAGCGGTCACTCAGTGTCGAAAGGATTAGGTTTACTCATGTTGAGGTCAACGTCACGCTCGGCTAGGCAGTGAGTGACGATGTTAATGTAACACGTGGCTCAGTTATTGGAAGCTTTGCAGTCATGGTCGTGAAAATCAGAGACTGGTAAAAATTATGTCTCCGGGTGCCAAGTTCTGCATTCTCTGTGAAACGTACTCTTAGCCACATTATCTTATTACATGCACAGAGCCTCTTGTTGTTACTGAGGGAATACAAATGTCAGGTCAAGACAGAGAGTGGCCCTCGTAGTGTAGTTAAACAAGCACAGCAATCCCAGAGATGATTAGACAGCTTCTGTCAACTGAAGTGCAGCAAGACGAGGAGAGGAGGGGAATGGTGGGGGGTTGTGGTTTTAAAGTCTGCACATACTCTGGCAGCAGTGGGCCAAGTGAATGCCCTGGTGTCGCAGTCCACTCGCTCTGAAGGTGTGATGTTATCTAAGGCCTGCAGTTTCACAGGGGATAGAGAGCTGCGTCCCTAGTGGTGTGGAATACCAGAACTTTTCAACTGCCTCATAGCGCCCGGTTGGCTACTAGGTGGATTAAAGAGATAGTCGGAGGTGGTTTAGATTGTGAGGCGGCTCTGATTTTTCACCTCATTTTCACTCCAAATTTGGGGGTGTGGAAAGTTACATTTCCGCTGAAGATCTTTTCCGTTGCAAGCCCAGGTGTTGGGTGTTAACAAGGTTTTTTTTATTATTACATAACGTTCCCTTACGCAGTAAGTAATGCTAAACAATTTCTTGGTTCAAAATGTTTATTAAATCAGCCAACTAGCTGACATGAGAACTGATGAGCTTCTTTTAACTCTCCTACCACAGTTTCTCCTACCATACTTGGGTGAAATCTCCCTGGATGAACTGTATGAATACTGAAAATGAATTAAACTGGATCTAAGTAAACTTTAGGTCACATTAACTGTGGAGAATTTGTTCAGATTTGTATTTGTGTGCAGAATCCTTTGAAAGCACTTGACGCTCCCTTCTAAGCCTTATTGAAGGCAATGTAAAGAAGTCTGCAGTTGTGCACTACTGAGGATGCATCGCCTGAAATGATAGTGAGGTCTGAAATTGCCTGCTGGTCCACAGGGTTATCTGACTTGAGAGCGTAATTGAACAGTAATTTTGCGTGATTAAGTAAGCAGCTGCTTCTTAAGGGCAGGTGTCAGTGAAGAAAACAAACAGTGAAATCCACCACTTCTCCCCTTGTCCAATGAACGCACAATTTGTTGCTGGAGTCTGACCACGCCTCTAGGAGCTGTGGACCCTGGCTGTCGTCTACTACATGTCCTGACCTGGTCCAGGGGTGGTTTGTTGGGCCGTTATTGATCGTGTTGTTGTCTGTCTCTCCCCAGCCTGCCTGTTTCGCTACAATGCCCTGTCCCTTGTTTACCTACTGTACCTGCTGCTGCTGCCATGGTTCCTCTGGCCCAACAAACGCACGCTGCAAGGTAAGTAAAATGTCACTTGTTCGCTTTTTTCCCCTTGTTTTTAACAGTTCTGAATTTAACTGATGTTTGTCCCTAGCTAAAACCGGAGAGTTTCATATTCAGGTATTAATTAAATGTGGAAATGTAGAAATAGCATTGCTGTGGACAATGAGTAACCTTACCTGTATACCTGTCCTCATGCCATTCATTCCACAGGTGGACAATGATAGAGCATCTGTAGCTATGTAATTAAATGTAATTCATTATGAAGTCTGTCATTCAGAATAAACCACAGTAATTCATCGGTGCATACCTGCACGTTAAAAATAAAATGCATGGTCCGTATGGAATGTAGAGGCCTGTCCAGTGAGTCAAGATATTTGGGTCACAAGGTTAAGGGTTGAATGAAAAAGAGTTCAACCTGGTAATTCTGATAATGCCCTTCTGTGGCTCCATTTGAACTAAATCTTTCTAGTTCAAAAAAGACCAAAGCTTCGAATTTGGAATCAAATGCTAAAAGGTCTTGGCTGGATCGTTTTCATTTTTGTTTGTTGACAGCCAGGTGGCCACCAGGGTAAGGGCTTGAACACTGCCAGGGGAAGCAGTGAGGTTGGCTCATTACATTTGCATTTACATTTTAGGCATTTAGCAGATGCTCTTATCCAGAATGACTTACAAAAAGTGCATTTATACATGGTAAGATTAATCATGTTTAGTGCAAGAGATCAGTGTAGTAACACTGCAATAGACATCATTGTTGGCAGCTGCACAAGAAAAGTTAGTAGTTTTTTTGTTTTTTTTAATTACATTTTTAAACATGTAAACAGTGGTGATGGCAGTTAGTTAATGTACGGAATCAGTGGTAATGGAGTCTGAAGAGGTGGGTTTTTTGTCTCTTGCGGAAGATGGCCAGTGATTCCGCAGTCCTGACCGAGTGACAGAGTGAATCAAAGGAGGAGGAGAGAGAAGATAGCAGAGTGGATGAGGCATCCTCAATAGGTAGTCGAGAAGGTATCAGTAGGGGGAAGAGATGATAGAACAGTATATGACAGGGCTGTGGGGGAGAGAGAGAGTGGAGGTTGCGACGGACAGAGACAGTGGGGGCAGGTGAAGAGGGTTTGGGTACAAAGGGGAGGGGGAGGGAAAAAGACAGAAAGCAATGGTCAGATACATGAAGAGGAGATACTGTAATGTTGGGTGAGGTGCAGTTCCTGGTGAAGACAAGGTTTGGTTGGTTGCCGGCCTTGTGGGTAGGTGGGGACTCTGCCGTGGTGAAGTCGAAGGACTGGAGAAGGGGAAGTGGTTCTCTGTGGCTCAGTTGGTAGAGCACAGCGTTGGCAACGCTTAGGTTGTGGGTTCATTTCCCACTGGGGCCACATATACTGAAAATGTATGCATTCACTACTGTAAGTCGCTTTGGATAAAAGCGTCTGCTAAATGGCGTATATTTAAGAAAGCCGGAGGACTGAGGGGTGTGCAGCTATTGGTTGATGTCACCGAGGAGTAGGATGGGAGTACCATCCTCAGGGAAGGAGCAGAGTAGGGCATCCATCTTGTCTAGGAAGTTCCCCAGTGGACCTGGTGGACGATACAGAACAATAATGTGCAGTTTACATGGGACAGTGACAGTGACAGCATGATATTCAAAGAAATGAGGAAGAGGAACAATACCAAATCTCCACAGGGGGGAGATTAGTATACCTGTCCCTCCACCTCTACCTGTGGGCCGTGGAGTGTGAGAGAAGGTGTAGGTGTGGAGAGAGCAGCAGGGGTGGTCGTGTTCTGAGGGGTGATCCACGTCTCAGTGAGCTCCAGGAACTGCAGGGGGAGTAGGGAGGCCTGGGCTAGGATGAAGTCAGCCTTCCGGACCACGGACTGGCAGTTCCATAGCTCTCCTGCTGCTACGAAGTCTACACCTGTGGATTTGGTGGGTGAATCAGATTGGAGAGATTTTGGCTGTGAGTTGCAACTCTCTTTCTGGGAAATCTAGGAGAGGAGACATGGACAGGGATAGGGAGTTTTCACTAGGGTGTTAGAAGATGTAAAAGCAAAAATTACTAGTTGAAGAGGCCAATTATGGTACTTACCGTGCAGCATAGAACCTCCCTCAGTGTCCACACGCAGGTAGACTCCTCAGTCTTCGTACAGTGAGGCACGGAAGGTGAGGCTGCCATGGAAAACTGCCGCTTTACCAGAACTGGAGGTACTAATATACTTACACATGGGTAATTACTTTGCACCGACTACCAGCTGCTGACAATACCCCGAAACCACTTAGTGAGGGGTACCGCCCACTACTCAGGAAGCAGGCAACTAATAAGATTGAAGCTAATAGCGAAAACTTGTCTAAAGTTAGAATTAAAACAAAACAAGGCAACAGTTTGGTTATACGGATCGAAATTACAAGAGAACTGCGTAAACGGATAACAAAGTACGGTAACACAAATTGAAACTAACTGTGAACACTTGTCTAACTGATAATAAGCGAGTCAGAATTAAAAACAAATCCAAGCTGCAACAGTTACGTTTTAAACTAATAACAGCTACTGCAAATGAAGTAGGCCTGATTACTCACAGATCCTGGATGGCAGCCGATTATTAAACACAACCAGAATAGAATGCACACACAATTGATTATGTGAGATCTCAGCTCTAGATTTGTTTGTGGCCAGGAAGAAATTCAGAACTTGCCAAAATGCAGGGCAGGTGCTAATAAAGCTGTTTCCTTTAGTATTACTGAAGTGTTAAGTGGCACTCAACAGGGCAGCAGGCTGCTTGCTATCTTTCTATGATCAGCTGCTTGTTAGTCTTTCAGTCTAAATGTATTTCAGTCAGGAAAAACGTTTTAATTAATGAACGTTTGTCCGTTTTCAGCTCTGCTCATAGACATGGGTAAGGCCAGAGCCTGCCATGAATTTGGAATGAAAATCCAAACAGTACTTTGCAGTGACTAGGAATTTGCTTTGTTTTGTAACTGTAACCCCCCTTCTCTTTTATAAAAGTGATTTCAGCTGTTGTTTGTTTGATTCTGACTTTTTATGGACTTGACCCTGGCTAGGTGATGACATGACTTCTAAATCAGGTTGATATAACTGTGTATTTGTTTCTAGCATAATTTGTTTTTTAATCCTTAGCAGAAACAAAATGATCTAAAAGAAACACATGGCAGTATTTATTTTTATTCCTGCTATGTAATTCATGTGTTAAAATGGAAAATTATAATTTTAACTGTGCTGTTTTTAATGGTCAATTACAGAGTCAGGCAGTAATGCAGGGAATTCATTTGAAATTTACACCCACACCAATCTTGAGAAATTGCCATTACAGCAACAGCTTAATTATCACTGTTCACTTTTGGGTGAAAGGGTGCATTGTTGCAATTTTCTTTTTTGGCTTTTTTTGTTTCTTTTTTCAATTTACGGACACGACGTTATGGTTTAGTCATATGGGGGTTTGAAGCATCAGTTGTTGAGTTATGAAACATAAAGAACATAAAGCTGGATAACATTTTTGCATGACACTGATAAAAAACTAAATCTTTTAGACATGTATACAGTAGTGTCGTCTTAGCGGATATTTGCAATAGAACTTAGAAATTAGACATGAGAACCTAGAATAGAACTGTTCTATTACCTTTTTCACGTATGTGAAAAGGCACTCAATAGTGAGGGTTTTATATGACCTAGCCTTAGTGAGTAAGCTGTTACTTTTAGAAAACTTGGATGAAGAGAGTCAGTGATGTATTTAACATCAGTATTACATTCATTTACATTTACATTTACATTTTAAAGCATTTAGCAGACATTTTAACATTCATTTAGACTAACAAATCTCTCTACATGTTCTTAATCAAACACTAATAAACACTGGATATCTTTTCAGCTCTGAAAATAGTTTTTCCCATTATCCGGCCTACTTCAGGTCAAGGCATGAGTGATCTTGGGCTGCTGTCGGAGGAACAATACAGAGTTTACAGACCCACACACCCAATACCAGAGTTTGTTTGTCCAAGTTATAAACCCGTTCATGCTCTGAAACCATATGGACCCCATCAGTTCCTCTTTGCGATAAGGCCCAAAATGAATGGATCTCCATTGTACTTTTCCTGCTTCCATCAACGGGAACTCCGCTAATTGCAGATTGTTAAGAAAACAGTTGAGTATTTTTTTTTTTACTTAAGTGAAAGGGTTTGCAATGCAATAGGTGATGGTCACGCTCCATGCCATTGACTCACAGGATTCAGTGTGCTCCACTTAAATGGGGCGATTGGAATGTCCATACAAAAGGATGTGATGTGTAACTGGAGTCCACTCTTTGGGGGCGAACGCGTGTACATTCTGGGAGCTTTATTTTGGGATTGGGAAACTGAAACCAAATTCCCTGTAGGAAAATCCAGAGAGCTGCAGACAAGCCTATAAATGCAATACCTGACAGCAAACGGTATTATCGTTTTTTAATTTAAACCATATTGTTTATGTCGTATTCCCTAAGATTACTGGTGGTTTTTGGTCTGGGACACTGGGAAGGCCAGATGCGTCTAATTAGGAGCGTTTCGGGGGGTGGAGGGAGGGGGAAAACCCAGCAGCGGCCGCAGGCAGGAGCCACGGGATACTCAGGGACTGAGGTCTCTCAGGTCTCTCAGGTCCACTGGAATGGCCATGCCCTGGCTTTCTAGTGCCTCACCTGGGTAGGAAATAGAGGTGTTTAGACTTAAACCAAATACCAGCTACCTTTATTCTTGTCAGTTCTGGTTTTCCTTTCATTTTATTTCCATTTTCAAAAGGATCCGATCATCACATTCCCTGTTAATTCCATCTGGGTTTGGGATTTTCAATCTACAAAATGATCTTACATTTTATTCATATATTTTTTTTTTAATGCATTTTCTTTAAACAGAGTAGATAGTAGTGAGCAATTTTCCCAGATGGGTTGGGCATGTGTTTATACTAGGGCTGGGACTTTAACGCGTTAATTTCGATTAATTAATTACAGAAAAAATAACGCGTTAAAAAATTTACGCATTTTAATCGCACTATATTTTTGCACTCCAGACACCACGGAACGTTTCTCAATGCTAAACATGTTGCAGCTAGCGTGGAAGCCAGAGCTAACGCTGATCAGGCTAACGTTAGTCCTAGTACGAGCAAGCAGAGTCGCCAACCCACACTCGACCAGATGACGGGGTTCAGAGCCAAGATGAGTAAGACCACGTCTAACAAAGTAACCAACTCACTGACTCACTGGATTGCCGTGGACTGTAGACCACTTTGGGTGGTCGAAGATAAGGGGCTAGAAAAGGTGCTACAGATTGCGTCGTCTGACACAATTTATGAACTGCCATGCAGAAAGACAATTTCGAAAAAAAAATCCAGCTTCTTCCAAAGGTCCTTTGCACTATCATATTCCTAAAATTGCTGCACTTTGTTAAAAATTGCACTGGTCTGTGTAGTAGCTAAAATAAACAAGATTTTGCTGCTTAAACTTATGTATATGTCTATTCATTGATTCACTCGTATACCAAAATCCATTTGAATTGAAAAATGTTGCTTTCGTGTCAAATATTGATATGCGATTAAAATGCGATTAATTTGATTAATTAATTACAAAGCCTCTAATTAATTAGATTAATTTTTTAATCGAGTCCCACCACTAGTTTATACGTGATGTGATCTCCCGCTTGTTCAAACAGCATTTGCTGACTGTTTCATCATTTAACCAGGATGTAGTGGGGGATTTATTCAGCAAAATCTCTCTCTCCATCCTTCACACCTGCTGTCTTTAACAATACCCTTCTTCTGTGCCCTGCCAACGAATCGTACACCACTGTGGCTTCTGTAGCATGGAAACCAGTCCCAAGAGAAGTAGAATAATAAAGGATGATCCTGTTTGTATCAAAGTTTACATGTGGCTTTCATTGGACCAGAATCAGTCGCATCCCTCGCCGTCAGATACTGTCAGTGCTGATTAATAAGGTGGTGTGAATAGAACAGCATTAAATATATGCCAGACCTGGCTGCCACAATGAATACTCAAGGCCAGTGACAGCCTACAGTGGAAAAGACCATGTAACAGGATGTTGAATAGACAGCAGTTTTACAAGCCGTTTTTGCTGCTTATGACGGCAATTAAAATGTTTTGTTTTTTGTTTGGGGGGGGGTTCCAGAAAGACAAGAGGACAATGGGAGGACCGAGAGCACTTACTTATGTGTTTTCTGTTGTTGACCCAGAATGCACAAGCAGACCTCCAACAGTATCTTGCTAAATCCCCAGGATTAACACTGGCTGGAATTAGATTAAGTAATACCTTTCGGTACATCCAATTCATTATTAGACTTGCAGATATTAATGCTCTGTTTAATTTTTGGGAGCTGATCACTTGTATACCCAGCTAATAACTTGAGTAGACAGGTAAAAGCCAGAATAAAAGAGGATTAGTTTGTAGTCAGTGTCACTCAGTGTGTTTTTTATTTATTTATTATTTTTGCAGCTTTTTCCCCATTTGTCCCCCACTTTTTAGTATCCAATTCCTTCTCTCTCTTTTTTCATGCCAATTATCCCTCCCTTGTATGAGAACTTGCTGTCGTAGTCCAGCCAGTAGCTTCCTTCGAGCCAGTGCCCACCTAGGCCGAAGCCTGTCACCGATGCACAACCACTCATAAACACCAGAAGAGTGTTTTTTTAACTAATTACTATCCCTCTTCGTGAGCAGCTGACACAGGTAGACGGTAGGTGCCTGACAAACCAGAGGAGACACTCTTGTAAGAATAATTGGTTGAAAATCCTGCCACCCAGGAGGCCCAAAATGTTTCCATTTAAGGAAAACCGAAATACCCAGGCGATTTATTTCAGAAACAGAAAATATTGATGTTCATTGCCTGAGCCGTAAAGACAAATAAATCATAGTAGATTCCGTTTTTGTTACAGTCCGCCCTTGTAAATGATGTGAAATCACTCAGTAAAGGTGTTGAACCAGAAGCGAACTGATGTTATTCGCACAGGAAAAGCTGATATCCCTCCCTGTTTCCACACTAACACATACCCAACCTGACTGAGAGAAAGTGCCTCCCGCCCAGGCAGCGTTATTCAGCAAGGATGATGCTCTGAATTGTGATCTGTCTCTTTCTGTTTTTACAGTTGTTTCTTTTAAAAGGTTGTTTTCACACAAAGCTGCTGCCCTTTTTTTGAATTGAGAGGAAATGAAAGGACAGAAAGATAATCTGTGTAAAACGTGTGCAGGAAGTCACTGTACAGTCATAGAAAAAACATTTAAAAAATGTCTGTTGGGCAGGATTGAGGTGTGGCCGTCTCACAGTTTATGAGGCATAAGTCCTGGACAAGAAGCCAAACTCTGAAGTTATGCCATCGTGCTGTGGAACAGGTACATTTTAAGCATTGTTATAGGCAGCACATTTTGACTGTCATATATCCAGGATATATGGATACGGGTCCTCATTGCTTTATTATTTTCCCCCTTCACATTCTAACCATAACAAAGGCCAGGGTATCTGATGCTGAAATGCAAATTCATTTACACAGTATGGTCTTGCCAGGGTTTTAAATATGACCACCAACAAGAAATGTTCTATTGCTTAGTAAGACATTAAAATCAATATTAAATGTGTCATGTTCAAAACTGAATCAGAAACTCAAAACTCTGAGCACTTCGTTTGGTGACGGAGCACCAAACCAAACGTCTTTCTGATCTTAACTTATTAAGGCAAGTTAAGCAAAGCAAATGCAATAATTAAAACCACCAACAATTGGGCTGGATCGTGATGTTAATGTGATCGTCAAAATATTGCTTTTTTCTTCTGATATCACATTCTGGAAACATCGGCTTTTGCTGACGCAACATTGATGGGAACCTCACAGAAAATGCAGCTTTTCCTGTTTTGCAGCATCACCAGACAAATCGTGATTATGACGTCCAATATGTGTCATCCCGGGTGAGGCATTTCAGCTATTTTAACCCAGAATGCTCTGTACATCCAGAATCAGCTGATGTGGTAGCGAGATATACTAATAGATGATAGTTTCAAGTTTCAAGTTTCAAGTTTTTATTGATCACGTACACATGCGTACATGGCAGTGAGATTTGTTGTTCCCATATGGATCTCTCTTCACAACACAACACAACAGTACACAATAAGAATAACAGTAATAAATTGTAAAAAAATAGTAAAATAGTAAAATATAATATAATATAATAAAAATAATATAATATAATATATATATATAATATATAATATAATAATATAAGATGGCCATATTGATTGTGCCAAATTGGATCAGGACACTGGGGGTACCCACTCACTCTGAGTAGAAAGTGTGAACTGCTAATGACAACAGTGAGTCAGGACTAAGGTTTAGTATCGCGTCCAAAAGACTTGAGATTGATCACATAATAGGGGCAATCCCACAGGATTGTGGGTAATCAAGTGCTGGACTGGCAGCTGTTTTACCTCAGCTCTCCTATCAAAATGGTGTGACAAATGCAGAAGGATGACAGAATACATACGGAGACAAAAAACACCTTCCCCTTAAGAACAGCTCTGAAATGTAAGGTGGTGAGGAACCGTGGAGAACCGTGAATCAAGTTTTGGATTTTGTTATGGCGGGCAGGTTCAGCTATAGAATCTGTTTATGGGAAGCTCAGTTCGTGAATTCATTGCTTGTACAACATTGTCCACTGCAGTCGATTTCATGAATTCTGATTTAAATACACATATTTGGAAGGTGATCAGATATGACTATTTTTTTGGTCAGGGTTTTTGTTGGAAAGTCGATGTCCCCTTTCACTCTACCGGCTGTTGAGGTCTCCCCTCTCTAGTACTGGCTACTACTGAGCCCGCGGAACTCCCTCGTAAAAACAACCACTGTTTACGTAAGCTGCCAAAACCAGCATGTCATTCTGCGGTTCTTATTCATGCGCAATTAAAATGTAACTCTGCACCTCCCAAAGATTCACCTCCTCTTTCAAAACATGCCTAATCCAATCTAACTCCAGGACAATTTCCTGTACTTGCTTTGAGAATCCTGTGGAGTTAAGCTAAGACGCAAAATGTATTGCATGTTTTTCTTTCCATTAAGCCCAAGAAATTTACCGCTGCGCTGCAGCCCCCTTCGGGCTTGAGGTGTGCCACAATGTCAGGTGCATGAGTAGAGTCAAGTAGAGTAAAGGGGACTAGAGTGGAGTAGAGTAAATCTTTATTGTCCCAATGGACAATTAGCTTTGCAGCATGTCACATTTACAAGTAACATGCAGGTGATACAGGTAATGAAAAAATGATCAATTACATTTAAATTTAAATATAATAGAAGCACAGTAAGACTCTCAGACTTGTTAAAGTGGTGGTCGTAAACCTCCCTGAGATCACCTTTCACGGAAAATCCCATAATATCCTCACGGTTGCTGACTTTGTTTAAACTTCGCAACAACACACCGATGGTGGGGGAGCAAAGAGGCAAGGGGAAAGGAGACCCACGGGAGCACAGGCGGCTATTTACCGACGTCACCAGCAGGAATTTCTGCCCGTTCCTGTAAAGGCAAGCTGGAAAGAAAAACAAGTCCCAGGAAAGACTTTGGTCAGAAATATTTCACGCAAACTCAGCATCCTTCTACACCTCCCAGACTACGCTCACAGGTCTCCCCACTCCAACATTTACGCTGAGAACAGGCAGTCATTGCTATTACCTGTTTGTTTAGCAGACAACTTTACCCAAGACTTCTAGAGCTACCATGTTAGTTATTCATACTGTTGCGTATTTATTGAAGCAGCTTTGGCTAGGTGCCTTGCTCAAGTGTACCACACAGTCAACTAACCAACTCAGTTGGCAGCCAGCGAAAGTACTATTTTCCAGTTACAAGCATACGCCCACATCGACGGTCATTAAAAATGTTTCACAAAGCACTTTGTGCCAGTGTTTTTCCAATTTTGGATGATTAGTTATTTGATTATTTACTGACTCAATCCAAAATGGCCTAGATGCGCCATGTGACACATCTGAGCCAATAATCAATGAGTGCATGTGGCATTCAATGAGAGGAACAGTGCGATTCATGACAGTCATCGATCCAGTTAGCCAAGATCACATATGCGCCCGGTGCAGAGTGAAGCTAGACTTGCTTGTCTCCAGACTGGACCCTGAGGCCCTACCATCAATTTCTATAAATACTCTTAAACTTCTATAAAATCAAGAGCTGCCTTGTGCTGGAAATAAGTATAGGAATGATCATACTCCGTCCTTTCTTTCATAATTTCATAACATCTCTAGATTGCGTTACAGCATTTCAGTCAGGGGATTGTAACCTTGTATCTGTAGTTCCACAGTCTTGAATATTTCCCTCTTGTGTCTGAATGCTGAAATACTAAGCCCCTGGTCAGACTTAATTGATTTTTTGAAGAATGTGAACCCATGACAGGACGTGTGAGTGAGTGTTGATTCAGCAAGCATTTGAATGAGAGTAAACAGTGAAACGGATCCCTTCCATACTCAAGATTGTTAAAGTTTGTTTAAAGCCAGGTTTGACATAATGTTTCATTTGGGGCAAATAAAAAAAGGCAGAGGAATAAACAAGTCAGCTGCTCTTATTACCAGTCCATTTACACAACATCTTTTGATCCGGTACAAAGCCGAGAGACGTTATTGCCGATGTTGGATTTTCCTTTAAGGAGATGGGGCGCCGGTGACAGGGCAACAGCTCGCGGAGCCACGGCCGTACCCAGTGCTAGGCCCAGGCTCAATCCATCTTCTCACACCTGGCTGAAGTCTTCATCTGCAGGTCCAGGTTGCTGTTGAGTTGAGGAGAGGGCAGTAAATCAGAGGGACAGGAGAGGAGCTCCTTGCTTGGGCCTTGGCTGAGTTTGATGTGTCGTGTCACATATTATTTACCTCTCTCTTGGATGGCACATCTCTTTCCAAAATATATCTTTAAGTACCATTGGCTTCATAACAGGTGTGAATCTCTCAGGGTTACTTGATGCTGGCCATCCCTGAATATCATTTATCAGTGTTTCAGGGCATCATTTTCAATTTAGACCTGGAAACGCAAACGCACCTGACACACAGGAGTCATTATGAATTCAGTTGTTCTCGGCTAGGGAGCAAAAGAAAAATAGCCTTAACCGCCAGTTAGGTTCAGCAGGTCTGATGACTTGGGGCTTGTGGAAAAGATAAATGAGATTGGAATAAATTATTGATTGTGGAGGGAGGGGTGGTGGAAAATGGAAGCTCTCTGACGGAAGGGAAAAAAAAACATGAATTTCCAGCTGAGTCTAATTGTAGCCATATGTTTTCCCCTCTCTCCACATTGTTGTTCAAAGAAGTGACATCATGGGTCACTTCAATTGCAGACCTTTGTACCAAGGATGTGTAATTAAAACATTTTAATTACAAAAAGGTTTTGCATTCCAGTTTGAATCCGCTCCAGTCAAAATCAAAGCAAGCCCTTAAATATGAACTGCCCGTTTGCCTTTTCTGTCTTTCTTAATTCTAATAAAAAATTAAATGATCTATAAAACTAGCCTCAACTGGCATCAAAATCCAGCCGATCACACACATTCTGGGGCTGCTAATTCCCTTGCACTAGCCAGACTCTCGTAAAAAAAAGCCCCCAGTTACTTCAGGTTCACTTTCCTGTGCCATGGCTACAATGAGACTGTTTGTGCATGTGGTTTTACTAATTATGTTTTCACAATAACAATAGGAGCTGACAGTTTTATGGAGAGTTGTGTCAAACTCTCCATGGCCTGCGGTGAGTGAGTGGGTGGGGGGAAGGGGGTGGGGGTGGTATTACACGGCCAGCGGTTTTTGGCATCACAGGACTTCCAGTGCCTCCATCAGGTAGAAGTGGAGCTCCCAAAATTTTGTGTTTGCATGATTAGGCCCTGCTAGCTTGTCTGGGTCATTCTTGTATTACCTTTTGCCTTGTTAATGTTGTAGAAATTCACACCGCTCCCCAATGACGTGCCAGGCACCCACAGGCCGTCAGTGAGAGATATGCCATTCAGAGCAGGCTCCCCTGTAGCACTACGTGGCCTGAAGAGTGTAAAGTAATCACTGACTCACAGCAAGTGCCTCCGAGGTGTTTAGCCTGAAGAAGCTACATTTCTGATTCCAAATTGGGGAGAAAAAATTTCAAAAATTTTGTTGCCATTGAATTTCTAAAGCTAAATGTGCAGATAATTTGGGACAACTACGGGGGTATCAAACAGCAAGGACTTGATCCCAGCCACATCCCTTTGGAGTACTGCTGTACCTTTATAACCAGGCTGGTCTCTTTTCCTGACCTTAATATCATGTATGTTCAATATACGCCCTTTGCATTTAGGAGATGGCCTGGCCTCCACATATGTTACTTGTGACTCACTGACCTGTCTCTCTGTCTATCTTATCTTTGCTTCTGTCTCTGCTGCAGGCCACACAGGACGTTTCATCAAGGCCCTGTTTGGCACCAGCCTGCTTTTCCTCCTGGCCCATGTGACCTTTCAGATATGCTTCTTCACCATCCCAGGATTGGACGAAGAGCTGGGAAGCAACTGTGAGTGAACTTTGACCCGATTCTAGGATGTAAAGAAGTAGAACCCTCGTGAATAGAAAACCACATTCTCTGCATAATGCAAAAAGAGTGGTGTACAAACATAGAGAAGTGTAACTGTGGAGTGCAAATTGAAGTGGTTACAGAACCTGATGCCCATAGCTCTAGAGTCAGAAATGTGTATTTTAGGGCAGCCAAGTTGCTCAGTCCATAAAGGCACAAGCGCAGAGTAGTCCAGCCTCTCCCAGCACAGCATGCCTCACCATGAGATCACAGGCACACAAAATCATGGGAAAGTCTCAGAGCACTGAAGTGGGTTTTTCACTGAACCGTCATTTACTCCACCTCCCATTGCTGGGGTCAGACATGGATTTGAGGAGCGGTCACAGTAATAACATGGTCATTCTTGTTCTACAGGCAGTTCAAGGGAGACTTTATCGAGACATGTTGGAGTATCCAGGTATGTTGGGAATGCTGGGAAATGGGCTGGGCGACTGTCCAGAACATCATGTTAAGATTTCTTCATCCCACCAGAAAATGATCCCAGAATTCAGTCAATTTCAGTCATTCAGTCATTTCTAAAGGAGCTCTGGTTGAACTGTGTGCTTTGCTGTACCTGATGAGTGGTGCATAAATCCATTCCCCACAGAGCAGGTTTAATCCCCATTTTTTGACGGTGACAGGCAGAGAGAAAGAGAGAGGGAGATGGGAGTGGAATAATATGAGATAGACCACTGTTGACAGATTGTTCAGTGCTGTACTTGCATGCAGTATATGTTCACCATGTATGAACTTTTGTTTGTGTTTTGTTTGTGTGTGTTTATGTGTGTGTGCATGTTTGTCTGTGTGTGTGCATGTGTATCTGTGTGTGAATCTGTGTGTGCGTGTGTGTGTGTCATTGTAGACTGCCTCTGGACAGCCCCTGGAACTCTGTGCGGCTGCTGGTCCCTGACCTGGGTGTTTTCATCATCTCTCTGGTCACCTTGGTGCTGTGTAACCGGCTGCTGAAACAGAGGGATAATGAGCCAGCCCAGACTGAGGGCTCCGAGTCCTCGGAGGAGGTGAGCCAATCAGGATCTTCCCTGCCACAGATACTCTACACTCCAAGACCCCTCGAGGCCATCTACCTGCTTGGCCTGTGCACTTTTTTTAACATGTTGCACTGTTAAATGATGACTTTATTTATCACCCTTTATTTAAACAGGGAAACCCCACTGAGAACAAAGTTCTCTTTTTCAAGAGAGCCCCGTGAACCAAGAAAACAAAAAACAAATAATACAGTACAATAAAATGCATTTCAATAACAGGAAGAAAATTAAATTAGTAAATGCAATCAGACAAAATCAAATAAAACAATAAACATAGATATCTTATGTTATTATATAAATATTACTTCATATGCGCATATTTCCCTACAACACCGGATTTAGGATCTACATTTATAAACCATGGTTGTGTTCTAAAAGGAGAGAGCAGGGAATGGTGAGAGAGTTTATTTCTGAGCGTAATTTCAAACGGAACATGTTGAGTGGCTGAGCGCTGGATGGCCATCAGAGGACAGGCAGACAGACAGACGGTCAGTTGTGCTTGTGTTCCTTGCACAGTGACTCAGTAATAACAGTGTCTCTGTTTGCTCAGGAAATGATGGAAGCTGATTCACGGCACACCAGATAAACCCATCAAATATGGCCCTTCTCCGATACACCAGCACAATGTTCCATTTCTTTTTCACATAAATCAGTATTGTGTGAGTGTTCTGTTTTCCAAATCGTAGTCACATGTCAGGAATAAGCATTTGTTTCGGTTGTGTCTGCTTCAGAAATGTTCCCAATTTTCTCTTAAGTCCCACTGATGTCTTTCATACCATCTCTCTGGGATTTCATTTTGGTAAAATATAAATCTAAGAATTGTCTTTGATGAGACTTATTTGTACAATTTTCTTGGCACGTCAAATAATGACTGTTTTTAAAAAAACACCAATTTTTTTACCTCTATTTTGAATACCCAATTTCAACCATAAGGCTTGTCCCATCCTTCTATATAATTCATTTCTCAATTGTTTTGTGCAATTGTATTGTGAAATTGTCATTTAATCAAAAAAGATATACCGATTGTGAAGTATTGTAAAATTTTCATTGGTATTTCATCACAGTTTTTCAAAGCCACAGGAAAATGCTTGTTGTTACACAACTGCCCAACACAGCAATAACTGTGTAGCTTTTCTGTGACTATCGTGCAATCTTGAATTATCATCGCTGTAAGGAAGAGAACTAAAAAACCTGAAATCTTCATCTCTTTTAATTTAAAATGGCCAGTAGGGGCTGTTTTTCCCCCACAATTGCCAGTCTTGTAGAGACTGTTTTAGTGAGTTACTGTACTGGTTTTGTTTGTGTGCTGGTATGTTTGTTGTAGTGCGTTACAATAATGATGTATGGCCATAGTGGATTGTTGCTGCGGAGGTGAGTTTTACTGTGCCGCGGTGAAATATTATTGCACTGGTGCTTATAATGTATAGATATGTTCATCTTGTGATGTGTTGCTGTTTTGAATTCTTAATGCTGTTGTGTGTTAGTGTAGTTATGTGTCTCACTGCAGTGGTGTAACTGTAGTGATGTGTCATTGTAGCGGTGTCTCACTGTGGTGGCGTGTTACTGTAACAACGTGTTGCTGTAGCAATTTGCGACTGCCTAGGTCACATATCCCATTTCACCTTGTGCTCCTAATTTATAGATGCACAACTCACTCATTGCAAACTGCAGGGACAACATTGATAAATCTCTCGTGATACTGGAAGATTTTCTTCCTCTCCTGAATCTGAAGGTCTTGATTGCCATTCACACTCCTTTCCCTCCCTCCCTCTGTCATTTTCTCTGTCATTTTCTCTTCTTTTTCTCTCCTCCCCTCTGCCCCCTGCACACGCTTTGTGGCACTGGTGAGAGTTCTATAGCTTCCCTTTTCATCGCCTTGGCAACCCCACCAACTAATACTGACCCTAACCCTGATTGTTGTCAGGGCTGAGAAGCAGAGCCTTTATTGGATCAACTAACAAACGGGGGCTGACTCATCTTGAGCCCGGTCCACTGTATACTGAAATATGCCTCCAGCGGAAACCGATTAAACCTTATTTAATTTTTTTTTTCTAATATTTATTCTTTGTTTTGCTACAAATTTCAGTCTGCCTTCCCTGTTGAAATGTGTTATGATATTGGGGTCTGGTTTTGAGCATGTCAAAATGCTGATTAAAATAGCACCCTGAATATCTATGCTGAACAGATAATGGCAACATCTAGTATAGTCACCCCCCTATGCCCTGCTGCAGCTTTACATTGGCATCAGGTTCAGGAGTCTCCGTTCTCACATAACCAACCCCCCTGACTCTTCCCCAGGTACAGGGTTCAAGGCCGGGATTATGGGTCACATACCATGGAGACTCAGAGAGGCATAGCCATGGTGTTTATGGCTCATTTCTTTTCCCCTGAGCAAAATTTGGCAGAATTCATTTTCAAATGACAGTTTATAGAACAACATCATTTACAGTGAGGTCAGATTTTCCACCCAGTACCAAAACTAGTGCTAAAATTCGAGCTGCTCACAGAACTTACATACGATGCCAGTTATTCCCGTATCCATATTTTTGGGGGAGTATTTTTAACTTTTAACAATTCCATTTAAATGTCCTTTTAAAGGGGCAGGGGTTCGAGAGGTGCACAGAAAGGTGGACCCCCACCTAGTAAAACGAAGCCTTCTCACAGTGTATCCACCGTCATAGCAGGGGCAGCGTTATGTCACAGCCACACCTCGAGAGCGCCACCAGGTGGAGAGGTGCAAGGAGAGCAGGCGGCAGTTGAGGTAGCGGATCTGTGTGATGCCTGTCGTGGACCAGCCGGAAAAGCAGCAGGCCGTATCTGTAATTGCCACCATCTGTGCGCACGGCCGGGCTTTACCGCGACGAGGCGAATAGGCGCAGAGACATCCTTGTGGGGATTGATCGTCCCTCCTGCGGGATTTCGCTTAACATTCCTTATGCATGCTGGGTACTAATGGAAGGCATGGTGATTTCATGACATAGCTTGGCGTCATATTTCATCAATGAGGCGGCAGCGATTTAGCCCTGCAAAGTATTTTAAATAAAATTGTAATACGGAACGGATATGATTGCGTAAAAATCACTGATGATTTTGTAAGATCACTTTATGAATGTGAGGAAGAGGTGGTTTTCTCTGTAAAGCAGTGCGTCCGTGGCGCTGAGAGAGAGAGAGTCTGTAGAGAGGGTGTCGTTTTTGCTCCGGTCTCTCCCGCATTCCTCTCTGTACAACTCCTGCAGTATGCTGCCCTGCAGCTCTGGCCATGATTCATCAGTGACACCTCGTCATTCCCTCCACGCGCGCCCTGCGCAGGTCGAGGGAAACCGCGGCGATACTCCGCAAGCGCTGCTAAACTAAACTGAACGCTTCATCTCAGTGGGGAGGTTTTAAAACATGGTTTGATTGATCGAGACAGGTTTATAGCCTCCTCGACTGAAACAAACTCAAGTATGATACGCAGTATTTAAAAGCTATGCTTGTACAGTACAATGTTATGTTAATACAATCTCTTGCTATATGTACTATAGTTAAAAACTTTAGTACTTTTCTCTTCCTGTTTTATAGGTGTGGTGTGCATCTGTCTACAATGGCATCTGCTGTATTATTGCTGTACTGATCTCTTGCTCTAGCTGTGATTATTGTTGCCATTTTAAATGCACTTATTGTAAGTCCCTCTGGATAAGAGCATCTGCTAAATGTCTAAAATGTAAATGCTACTGCATAGTTTTAGGAAAGAGTAGAAATGAAGGGAAAACAGTGGGACAGCGATGTGTCCTGTGAGAGTGGTGTGTGTGAGAGAAGGGTGTTACTGTGGGGGTCCCGGCTGAGGAGAAGACCTCCGCACTGAGTCTTTTGTGCATCAGGGAGATTCATATGCAGGGGTGAGACACAGGATCTGCATGGGAGGACTGGAGGTTAAGGAGGTTATCCTGTTGAGTGAGCATCGCGGGGGCGAGACAAGGACTGTTGATTATTCAGATGGGTCTGGGTTTCAGCTCAAAGGCTGACAGTTATACAGCGTGTTTTCATTTGATGGACGGATATTCTCTATTCTTATACCTTTCCCAGCACAGCCACCATAGCACCTTTTTTATATTTATTTATTTATTTTTGTTTCAGATTTTTTCCCGTTTTTCTCCCAATTTAGTAGCCAATTATACCCTTCATTTATTTCGGTTTGCCCTCCTCCATGAACTCGCCGCCCGTCAAGCTATTCTCCGAGGCCAGCGATGATCCGCCTCCTCCAAGACTTTCTGGAGACACCCTTCGCACTTCTTGACGAGCTCGTGCCAGCTCACCCTCCCCCTCTCCCTGGGATGGACAGCCAAATGCCTTCCCCGATCAGGGCTCCCAGCCAGGGCCAATCTGACTCAATCGGGTTTCGGACCGCGACCACAATAGGTAGCTCACACTTGCAAAGCATCAGTCAATGCGCTATGCTATTCGAGGTACCTCTCAGCACCTTTTTAACAACATGGACTCACACAGACCTGTAAATAGGGCCATAAACCTTCATTCCAAGGCCTATTATTCCATCCATAGTGTAACAGAATAAATCACATGAATGAGTTTCTCATATCAATGAAATCAGCAAGGATGTGAGAGATCTTGTCTTTCAGACCAAAACATTATCTTGCTCTGTAAGACAAGATAATGTTTTGTCTTACAGTCTTAGCTTCTTGTTTTGTTGTTTTTATAAAGATTTTGTTTCTTATTTTTCCCCATTTGTCCTGAGACCGGCAGTGACAAAGGCAATGTGCCTGGGGAAGGAAGTGGAGGCACAAGGCCTTGTATGACCTACCATCTCTTGTCGCAGGAGGCCTTGTCACTTTCTATCAGACTCAATGCGTGCCCTTCATATCCCTGGTAACTGGGATTACCATTTTTCCTTAAGTGTACTGGTGCGCTAACTATGATTGTTCCTACCATGTATTAATGCACATCTTGTAAGTCGCTCTGGATAAGAGCGTCTGCTAAATGCTTAAAATGTAAAAATGTAAATGGTGAACACCCTTCACTAATTCGGCAGGCTTTGTTGGCATAAAAAAAGATATTTGCTGTGTTGCCAGCACAAAACCTGAGTTGGAATGTGAAACCTGAATCGAGGTCTCTCGGCGAAACGGTACTGGGGAGAGACAGAAGCGAAGAGTGTCAGAGAGCAGCCCTCTGCATGGCGATTTATGAACGTCTCGTGTCAAGAGCCCATCAGGCCCCTGGCAGTGGAGGTGATGAATGGAGTTTCAGCCTTTATCATTTACACCTCCCAGCAGTGAGCCCCCTAATTCCACTCATAGCTGCACGCTTAACAGGCACTTGGCATGGAACAAGATGAGGGACAAAGTCTCGCTTTCCCACAGAGGGGTGAAGGTAGTCACGCGTGATCGGCTCCACTTTACCGGAACGGTTAACGGTCTTGTGATCTGTGTAAATGGGTCAGTCTCCTCAGAACAAGGAGCCCAGTGGGCTCCACGTCATAATCTAATGACATAGCTCGGACTTGGGGCTAGTGATGCATAGGGCATGGGACTCCAGTCATTGCAGGTACTTCTACCAACTGAGCCACTCACTAGCCCTTACTGATTCATTTTATGTCAGCAGCGCCTTTTTAACATTTTCTGAACACAGCCTAATATATGCCCTCTGGAAAAATACCCCTCCTCTCCACTCAGAAGAGAAGTTTGGAATGCGTACAGGAGGATTGATGCTCCTCCATGTCTCACAAACATCTCCACACACCCCCAACCCTACCCCATCCCAGGTACCATTGGCTCTCTGCTACACTTAAGGCAGCAAAAATGTCACACTTGTGAGACTGGCTGCCTCAGTTTCACCAAGGGGGGAATGATGTCACCCTTGTTTGTTGTGTGGGCACAGAGCAGTGACTGTGAGGAGCTGAATTGCATGTGGTGTTACCATGTCTACACTTTTGTTGTTTTTGTTTAGTGTGCTTTGGATAAGGCCTAACAATGCTTCCTCAAGGTTTAACATGCATAGTTAGGTTTGGGTGCAGTAATCTGCATTGTCAAGGCTGAAGAGCCTTTTTATTATCTCTTTATTTAGATTGTATTAAAGGAAATAGCTAACTGCCTCGTGCCAGTTTGTCTCCATCTGCTGTGACATAAATGTACTGCACTTCACAGCAATCACTTGAGAGAATAGCACAACTGAAGTGATAAGCGATTTGATGCCATCGCTCAGTGGTGGGGTGACTTCCTAAACAAACATGCTGGAACGCATACAAACTGCAATCCAACCATTAGTCACAGGCCTCCAGTTGTTCCTGTCCACCACCTAGTTTATGTTAGAAGAAAAATAAAAGAATAACACTAGCTAGCTACAGAACCTAAAAGCAAAAAAATGAAACATTGAACAAAAAATGTACTTAGACAGATGTAGAGAACTTGTAAACATTGGAGAGGCGTTTTCGAGATGGTAAGAACTGAAAGTGGCTCAGCTTATTAGCACCAATGCCAAGATGGCATCTTTCCTCCTTGACAGGTGAGCAAGGCTGCTTGGCATTTGCTAGGATAGCTATCACCTGTAACAAGCCTACCATGACACGTTTCTGCAGTTGCAATGATTACAACCAAGTAGTTGTTGATGAACACACTTGCAACAGCTTATCAGGTCCAGCAATAGTAGATTGTGTGGGTCTGCGAATTAATGAATGCCAAAGTACCACTATAGGAAGTCTAGAATCAAATATGTCTACACCTGAATTCCTGTCTACACCTGTTTCATATTTTGTGACAATAGTTGATAGGTCACACAATGCTGACTCCCTGACCCGCCAGCTCCGTCACAAACCTAACTCTGTCACAGCTCCGTCGTTAATAGTTATGAATGGTCAACTGGCAACATGAGACTATGGTCCAAGGAACTACAGGCACTTCCACGGTCATGTGTTTACTAACACTACCTCTCGTGCAGTGACGTCAGATCGCTTATTATACTTATAATCTGCAGTGCAAGTGAATATATTTCAGTGCAATATATATTCTATATCAATATGTTTTTGTTTATCTTTTTTGACCATGTGTTTGGTAGTCATTATGGGGTACTGTGCATGTCTTGATGTAGTAATGTATTGACGCTCGCATACCAGGTGAACCGTTTGACAAATCTGCTCATTATTGACATAAGTCAAGCTCCTTCATGCAAACCTGACGATTTTAACAGGATGTGTGAAGAAAATATTTGAACAGGCATTGAAATGTCTGTCACAGTTGTAATGAAGAAGGTAATAAATTGTCATTGCAAGCAGAGACAGTGTGCAGGAATCCTTTTTGATCTTCACTTTCGTTTGATTTTCTCCTACACCCTTAGAGAGTGTTACACAGGTGTGCAAAAGCCTTTTTAGTTCAATGTCACAGTTGTAATGAAATGTGTTTCAGGGAGACGAGGAGGAAGAAGAGGATGAGGAGGAAGAGGAAGAAGAAGGCCAATCGTCCCCCAGCGAGCCAGAGGATGATCCGTCCCCAGCGGTCCGCGCTGCCCTCCTGGCAGCCCGGCTCCGGGCCACGGCCCAGAGGCTCCTGCGCGAAATGGGCCGGGTTCTGGCCATCACTCTGCTGGCCCTGGCGGGTGAGATACCACACAGACAGGACAATCTGTGCTCATGCAAGACGACCGGACACACGAGCCGAAGCTCAAAAGATCAAAGCGCTGCATGCACATGCATCTATTATTATCGTCTTATAATTATAATGCATGCAGGACAAATATAGCAGAACTGCATACCTTGGCATGAATGGCATGCATAACAATATACAGTAATGGAAATAAGATCTTGTGAACATGTCCCATTTATGTTCTGCTCTTGTGTGGACTTGTTTTCTGTGTGTGTGTGTGTGTGTGTGTGTGTGTGTGTGCTTGTGTGTGTATATGTGTGTGTGTGTGTGTGTGTGTGTGTGTGTGTGTATGTGTGTGTGTGTCTGTCTGTGTCTGTGTGTGTGTGTGTGTGTGTGTGTGTGTGTGTGTGTTGTGCATGCGTGTGTGTGTGTGTGTGTGTGTGTGTGTGTGTGTGTGTGTGTGTGTGTGTGTGTGTGTGTCTGTGTGTGTGTGTGTGTGTGTGTGTGTGTGTGTGTGCGTGTGTCTGTGTGTGTGCGTGTGCGTGCGTGTGTGTGTGTGTGTGTGTGTGTGTGTGTGTGTGTGTGTGTGTGTGTGCGTGCGTGCGTGTCTGTGTGTGTCTGTGTGTGTGCGTGCGTGCGTGCGTGCGTGCGTGTGTGTGTGTGTGTGTGTCTGTGTGCGTGTGTGTGTGTGTGTGTGCTGTGTGTGCGTGCGTGCGTGTGTGTGTGTGTGCGTGTGTGTGTGTGTGTGTGTGTGTGCGCATATGCCCATGCACTGGTCTGTTGTACAGGAATCACTCTGCCCTCGGCCTTCTCCGGGGTCTACTACCTCATGTTCATCGGAGTGTGCACCTGGTGGGCCTGCCACCTGCCCATCAGCCTCCTGGGCTTCAACGTGTTCTGTGTGATGGTGGGCTTCTTCACGGCGGGACACCTGGTGTGTCTCTACCTGTACCAGACTGCCTATGCCCAGGCCATCTTCCCTCCGGACAGCCTGTGGGCCAGGTCAGTTCCTGGGTACCTCACTGTCGTAAAAGCCCCCAGAAGGAAGCCTAAAATGGTGATTACGCTCAGGCGAAACTTCAGGGTTATGTTTTCAGTGCATTCCATCAGTAAGTCACCTCCAGCAGGCAGCATTCAAGCGCACTCATTCAGTTTGAGGTGGAAGAGACATTTATCCACATTTATCCACTTTGCTAGTTTCATGCGGTTCTGTTAGATGCACACATTGTTTACAGCAGCAATAGTACCAAAAAAGTACACTGGACTCCCTCTGTGACACCTGCTTTTATTATTCCATTTATCTAGATCTGCACACTGTAATTCCTGAACCACGTTTATATTATCAGATGCCGACAGAGTGAATGTTGACATAATGCAAACAGACGCCTCAAAGCCAGCTCGTCTACCCTAGGAATGAAATTCCTTTTTCAGCGCGGCGTTTCCAGTTGCAGTATCGGTATTTGTCATGTTTAAGGTACTGAGCACATGGTGAAACTATGAGGAAAGAGAGAGTGCAGGTGGGCTGTGAGAAGAGAGGCTGTTCTACCTCTCTCTCTCTCTCTCACAATCTCTCTCTTTCTTTCTCCTTGGGAGGAATTGTGTAAAAGGCAGAGAGCTATGTTTGGTATGTTATTAGACCGACACGCTCCAGAATGGTGGTTTTCCAAAGCGCGTGCAATGGCCAGAGCCCTCGCTCACCTGTCAGATGACAGAGTGGGTGGAGCTCCCCTTGTGCATGCCCCCTTTTTGAGTGGTGGGACGGAGTGAATTGGGGGGTCAAGGCTACTGCAGATAGTCGACAGTGAGAACCCCTCCCTGCTTTCCAGGGACCCCAGGCTCAGACACTCATACCCCTCTCTCCATGGTACAGCTGAAGTCCACAGCAGATAATGCTGCCAGAACTACAGCAGATAATTACATTTACGGCATTTATCCAGAGCGACTTACAAAAGGTGCATTTAAACACGGTAAGATTAACCAAAGTTCAAAGTGCAAGAGATCAGTGTAGTAACACTGCAACATATATCATCGTTGGTAATTGCACATAGAGAGAAAGAGTTGAGTGTCATCAGCATAAAAGTGATATGAAAAACCATGAGCAGAGGTAACAGAACAGAACACCGGTAGAGAGGGTGTGGAGAGAGGAGAGGCATCTTCTCCAGGCCACCTGGTAGGACCGTTCAACCAGATATGACTCAAACCATGCCAGTGCAGATCCTGAGATTCCCATCTCAGCGAGAGATGAGAGCAGGATCTGGTGGTCAACAGTGCCAAATACAGCCGATAGGTCGAGCAGGAGGAGGACGCAGCTGAGTGATTTAGTCTTTGCTGTGTGGAGAGCCTCAGTCACCGCCAGCAGAGCAGTTTCAGTAGAGTTCAATAATGTCTGAATGCTGACTGACGAAGGCCCAGATTCAGATTCATGGCTGAACTTCCACGTGCCATCCGAAGCTGAGGTTTTTCCCGAAAAAATAATGAATTAAATGAATAAATAACTGAGCTCCACATCACCTCTGTGTGTCTCTGGTTGCTTGCTGTGTTCAGCAGCGGTGTGCTCTTTTCATACTCATAGAGACCACTGGCAAAGGGCAGAAATCCAATGTGATTTCTGGTCTGCAGCTGAAAACATGATTGATAAGTGTCCCTGCAAGGTGAAATGGAGACTTAGGTGTACCTGACACCACGTAATCTCCTGAAATTTACCAGAGGAGAAACACGCCTTCATAATACACTGTCTGGATCTCTTTCCTTTTATTTGATTGCAATCTGGCACTTTGCTTCCCTAGGCTCTTCGGCCTCAAGGAGATAGTGATACCCGGCAACTGCTCCTACTCTTATGACCTCATCCTTAACACGGAACACGATTGGCCGGTGTACGCCAACCCCGGTATCCTGTTCCTGCTCTACATCACCATAGTGACTGTCCTGAAAATGGACAACCCTGGACAGGTGAAAATATTTCCTTCAGTGTAATTTTACATTTGGTATTCCATTGACTTGTTTTCCTCTTCACTAAGCCTACCTGCCTGCTGTTGGAAGCCATATTGTACTCAGATTAAAGACAAAGACTTTACAGTGTGTGTGGTTTTAGGAGGTGATGTGTTTTATCCAGATGTTTATTTTTTTTCCTTTGCCTTTGGGAAGCGTGAAGAGGAACTGCAGGCCCAACAGGGGGTGGAGCCAGGCAGAGTGGAGGAGGTGGAGCTAGAGTCTTGGCAGGCACAGAGGCGTGGTAGTGAGGATGACACTAAGGTGAGCCCTGGCACCAGGATACCGCATTACTCCAAAAATGTATGTTCTGCAGAGGCACTGCCAGAACTCTAATGCAATGGCGAGTTTATAGAGCCAGCTGTTTGTTTGAATTGTTGTTAATGCTGCTGCAATCCCATGTTCCTTCCAGAAAACGCTGCTCTCTGCTGGTGAATCACCAGAAACTGAGCCAGACAGTTCCAGAGATCATGCTATTATTGGTTCCAGTCAACAGGAACTAGGTGAGACCGGTTTTCTTGGAATTATATGACCAGAAGTAATAATTACAGAGCCCCTCAAATTGTCAATGGTGAAATTCTGTGAAATATAGAACACTGTTCTCTTCGATTTCCTGTTGAAGTGTTTTTAGCTGGGTTTTGTCACTATCTTCGATTAAGATCCTTTCTATTTACACCAGGACTCAATGGCACCCCCAGTGGACAAGATGGGGATAATCCTTTTCACATAGTTGGTCGATTTGTCATGGATCAGAGCTATGTGTGTGCTCTCATTGCAATGATGGTAATACCTGTCCCCTAACTTTCATTTTAATTCCAGTTACAGAACTTGAGAGTTATAATTTTCATAAAGTGCAAAAGTGTAATTTTCTTTATGGATGAACAAAGCAAGTGCATTTCTCAGCAGATCAGGCCTCCTTAAACCCTGACATGAATTTAAAAGGGTGGTTGTGATCGTCTTTGCTGGGGTGGATTTAATTGAATGTCCCCTCACACTCACACTGCCCCCTGTAGGTATGGAGTATCACCTACCACAGCTGGCCGACCTTCGTGCTGCTGCTGTGGGCGTGTCTGATCTGGATGCTGCGGGTGAGGCGGCACGTCGCCATGCTGTGCTCGCCCTTCATCCTGCTGTACGGCCTGTCTCTCTGCAGCCTGCAGTACGTCTGGGCCATGGAGCTGGAGCCCGAACTGCCTCGGCACTGGGGCACTGTCAGCCTCCGGCAGCTGGGCCTGCTCCATGCCCCTCATCCCTGTCTGCGCCTGGGGGCCATGGTGAGAAAGGGAGGGGTGCAATGGTCCATCTTTAAACTGGCGCCGAACTGCCATTTAAGCCCCGTTGAACCCGGCCGAGAAACTTTGTAGGAGCGCCTCCTTCCCTGTGAGGGACATTACAAGTGTAATGAAGGAATCACGAGGTCATGATTGAACTGGCGGGTGCTCAAAATCTAAAGGAGAATTTTGAATACATGCGCTTTCTCGCATACACTGTACGTGCCACTCCACGCTAAAAAGGTACTGTAAAAGCCTACTTTATAAACAGTTTAAGAAAGGGCTCACAAACTCAAGTCCTGTAGGGCTGCAGTGTCTGCTGGCTTTCGCTGTGTTTCAGCACTTAACTGCTCCGTATAAGTAATTGTTTGGATAAATACTCCACACACCTCATTTACAAGGCCTAAATTGGCTGCTGATAGAAAGGAAAGCTCAAAAAACCTGCAAGCACTGCAGTCCTCCAGGACTGGAGCTTGAGATTCCTGGTTTAGGGATTGCCTGAGTGGCCTAGCTTCTCAGACAGTCCATAACATAAGGAGCATTATAATGTTCCTTTCAGTGTACAGCCCTCTGAGGAGCTTTGTTGTACATATTTCTCTTTCTGAGCTTCATGAACTGTGGGTACAGAATGAATGCACTGCGCACGTGAATGGTGGTCTACCTCTCACATGCCTCTCGCCCACTCTCTCTCTCTCTTTCTCACTCTCTCTCTTAGTTGCTCTACACTTTGACCTTCTGGCTTTTGCTGCGACAGTCAGTGAAGGACAACTTCAGCGGGAAGAAGACCATCGCATCCCCTTTGCTGGAGGTTACCACTGGAGGTTGGCGATGTTAATTCTGCATGTGCAGCAGATGCTTCCAGTTTCTGTTTCATAGTGAGGGTGGGGTTGGGTTGGGACGGGAAGGGAAGGGAGCCACTTGACCTCAAGTCCATCTGTGATGCAGAGGGAGAAGGGAGATTGCACTGTTGGTTATATGTCAGTTACAGATAAGGCAAAATGTTTTGAACAAATCAACCCATACACTGTGCCTTACGATGACAGTGTACCACCATAGTTGGTTTGATTACCACTTCCCACCAAAGGTGAACACAGAAAATTAGATTCTGTTCAATACAAAGTCTTTGTCCACATAAACATAAGCCGTTCCTACTTGTCTGTTGCTCTTATTCTCACAGCATTGGTATGATGCTGTGAGAACCTGCTTAATTGTTCCCCCTGCAGAGAGCAGCA
Source organism: Aldrovandia affinis (assembly GCA_029706075.1). Taxonomy (NCBI): domain Eukaryota; kingdom Metazoa; phylum Chordata; class Actinopteri; order Notacanthiformes; family Halosauridae; genus Aldrovandia; species Aldrovandia affinis. Next base: position 10,010,521 of record JAINUG010000003.1, read on the forward strand.
GGAGGAACAAGTCAGTTCTCGCGGTCCTGGGGAGAACGGTGATGGGCTGCTATGCCAAGTACTGGATCTACGTGTGCGGTGGCATGTTCATCATGGTCAGCTTCACGGGCAAGCTGGTGGGATACAAGATTGTCTACATGGTGCTGTTCCTGCTCTGCCTCTGTCTGTACCAGGTATGGGGCGTGCCTCCAACAACCCCCCCTGCCCACAGTGCCCATCAGCCCAGAGCACCGACTCTGACCCTGACCCCTGACCTCTGACCTTTCACCAGGTGTACTACTCCCTGTGGCGGAGGCTGCTGAAGCCCTTCTGGTGGCTTGTGGTGGCCTACACTATGCTGGTGCTCATCGCCATCTACACCTTCCAGTTCGAGGATTTCCCTGGTTATTGGAAAAACTTCACGGGGTTCAAGGAGCAGAGCATTGTGTGTCACTCAAAGTGCTAATGACTGATTGTTTTTGATACATTTACATTTTACATTTTACATTTTAGGACCAAGGGGAGCGCTATCCAGAGCAACTTACAAAGTGTTAATGACTGAGCTGAGTTTTGCCTGATAGAGTTGGTGTGCTAACACCGGGAAGGAAAAGGTTAATTTTTTTTATTTTTTATTTTTATGAGGGCAAAGGGGCTGAACGCAGCGTTGGTGTGTTTCCCTGCGTGTCCACAGGCTGGGAGATGTTGGCCTGGAGACGTTCGAGCTGTCTGAGCTCTTCATCAGCATCCTCATCCCCGGCTTCTTCCTGCTGGCCTGCATCCTGCAGCTGCACTACTTCCACCACCGCTTCATGAGGATCACTGACCTGGAACACGTCACGCCCATCCACAGGTACCGCCCTGTCTCACTCCATCTCGGATGCCACTGACTCCTCTCCTAATGACCCATCAACAAGTACTGATCACCGCTCTGCCTCACAAGTCAACAGGCACTAATCTTCACCAGTCCTTAAGCCATCGCCCTACATTGTCTGTTAACAGACACTAATCCCTGCTCCTCCTTAAGATATGAATCTGTCACGCACGCATCAAGGGGTACTCCCATCCCATCACTGTTTTGTATGGATTAAGAGCAAGTACTAAAACTAATTCATCCTCAACCTATAACTATACCCATCGACAGGCACCTGTCCCACATTTTTCTTACTTCGTCACTCTCTCTCTTTCATGCCCATCGCCAGGGACTGAACTTTAACCCCTCAATCTGTCTCAGTTCTATCACGTCTACTTCACTTTAATATAGCACTTTCTCACACCCATGGTGAGGGACTAATCCCCGCTTCTCAAAATATCAACCTGTCACATGTCCATGAACAGGTACTGATCCCCACTCCCTTGCTTTATCACTGCATCACACACTTAAAAATGTCAGTACTGATCTCCAACCCATCACTACAACCTGTCTCACGCCCACGAACAGGCACTAAGCCCTGTGTGTTCTCACTCTGCCACTGCTGAACAGCCATCAACAAGCAGGTATTAATCACCACTCTTCCTTAAGCTATCACTATCTGGCCTCTTCACTATGCTGTCCCGCCTCCTGGTTATTCCTGCCCGCATTATGTCTGGTGTTCCAGCAGCCCACACATAGTATGTCACTGGTTGACTTCTGTTCCAGGAAGAAAAGCGTCCCCAAATCCGAGGCCCAGCGAGCCACAGATGGGGTGGGGGTTGAAGAGGAGAACCTGGACACTGACCTGGGGGACTACCAATCAGAGGATGAGGGTGAGCGTGCGGAAAGTGAAATTTCACATTGTAAGAGTATGACAGAGTGAAAATAGGTTTAAATGTAGTGCGGGACACATTTGTGCACCTGTTCTTTGTCCTGTATATGGACAGCTCGTGTGTGTATGTTTAACCTCTCCCTTGTGTGTGGCTGCCCCTCTCTCGCTCTTCCTCCAGTATGTTAACGTTTCACTGTCTCTCCTTTTCTCTCTCATTCTCTCTCACCTTCAATTCAATTCAAAATGCTTAATTGGCATGATATACAAGCCAATAAATTAGCATAGAAACAGAACAGAAAAGATTGAACAAAAATACAGTAATAGTATAGTTTTATACATATATTTAAGGGAGAGGGGAGAAAATATGTAAATTGCGCTGTCTCTCTCCTGCCTCTCCCTTGTCCAGAGGTGATGCCCAGTAAGTGGGGTCTGGTGATGGCCCGGCTGGTGGTGCTGTTCTGGAAGTTCTCCGCGATCCTGACCCAGGTGCAAGTGTTCCTCTGGAGGGTGATGGAGCTGCACATCCTGAAGCTGGTGGCCTTCTTCATCACTTGGGTGGCGCTGGGAGAGGTGAGTGGGTCCAGCTGGACTGGCTCAACTCAAGGGTGCTTTTAGAAGGACAGTACTGTCAGGTGAGCCTAGACAGGGACTGGCATCATGATGACCCCTTCTCTGTCTCTGTCTCTCTCTCTCTCTCTGACTCTTTGCGTTCTCTCTTGTACATCTTTACTAGCGGGTTTCGTCTCTGTACATATCATTAGGGCTGTGTAATAAAACTATTAATTCATAGATGATTGAGACACGTTCACACATCTGGGTATTTGAGGTATGTGGGCAGATGGACAAGGTAAATAAATGCTTTCTGAAACATTTGTTTGTCCAATTTAAACATGTACAAAGTAAGTAAATGGAGTCATCCAAGGATAGTGAGGGCCAGCCCTATGGTCTTTTATTTGTCTTTCATTTTTAATCATCTGTAAATGATCACTTTTTTACTGATAGAACAATGCCCTCTCTCTCTCTCTCTCTCTCTCTCTCTGCTGTCAGCCTTCGGTGATGAACCTGGTTCTGGTGGTTCTGTGGGCCTTTGCCATGCCCTATCCCCGGTTCCGTCACATGGCCTCCTGTCTCTCCACTGTCTGGGTCTGCATCATCATCGTCTGCAAGATGCTGTACCAGCTCAGCATCGTCAATCCTATGGACTACTCCAGCACCTGCTCTGTGGTGAGACAACTGGACATAAAGCCATATGCATACAGACGCGCACACGCACAAACACACACACACACAGACACACACACATACACACATAAATTGGTACATGCACGCAAAATCACACATGTGCATGTGTACACTTAAACATTAATTTGCACACAAACACTCACAGATGCAAATCACTAATGAATGGTACTTTTAAATGTTGTTTATACTCAATGCAGATGTCTCTCTCTGAAGCATACTTTTACTGTAGCTAATGCATTCACTCTCCATGTAAATTCTGTTGGCATTCTTATGTCTTGCACTTAGCAGGAAATAACCTTTTGTTCAGATTTCCTGTAATTTACATTTGGTCTGGCTGTGATTCTGCCTTTATAGCTTCTGTGTTTACAGCTACATTATGAATGGGCATACTTAATGAGACTGTTTAACAGAGCAGGATTTTACTGCAGTTGTCCAGACATCTCCCTCCTCTGAGTTCTCTCTCTCTCTCTCTCTCTCTCGATCCATCTCCCTCTCTCCATGTATAGCCGTTCCCCAACAAAACCAATCTGGAGAGGAGTGAAATACTCAACTCCACTCTGTACAAAGAGCCCATCGACCCTGCCAACTGGTTTGGATTCAGGAAAGACGCCACAGTCCTGGGATACAGCCAGGTGTGTATCTCTCTCTGTCTCTCTCACTGCAGAGCTCAATAGCTGCTTCAAGAACAGTACATGCAAATGAGAGCCTCCCTCCTTTGAAAACATTCCCGTAAACCGTTTGAAAGACCCTTTATCACCTCAGTGCAATGGCTTTACTATTTATTTTATTTTATTTAGTGCTTTACTGCAAATATAAAATATACACTGGTACTTTGTTACATTGTGCTGTTGTGCTGTAACATTTTCAATATAAAAATGGCAGTCTCATACTCTTTGTGTTTTAAGTGTCACAGCTCTGTGATTTAGCTCAAACTGTGTTGCCATGATGCTGTGTAATCCGACATTGCATTCTTTTTACTCTGTGCTTTAAACAGTCTTGTGTTATCACCACCCTTGTGGTTTAAGTGGCAGCATGATTGTGAGGCTCTACTATCCCAACCATGTGTTGTTGTACAGTAACTGTGCTTAAAAGGGTCCTGTATAATCACAACTGTAGCTGAAGCTGTGTTGTCATGAGGCTGTACTAGCCAAACCCTATGTTGTACAGTTGCTCTGTGCTTTAAATGGCATTGTGTTATCACAACTCTATGGTTTAGTTGGAACTGTGTTATCATGAGTTGCGCAGTGTGATTGTAAGTCTGTGTTTTTGTGCCCGTGGACTGATCAGAACCACCTCCTGGTGCTGATGCTGTTGGTGCTGGAGGCCACGGTGTACCGGCACCAAGCTCACCACTACCAGCAGCACCAGCGGTCCCCTCCCCCCATCCCCGCCCTTTTCCCCCACGCCACCAGAGACAACCTGGACCAGGGCCTGCTCAGCTTCCTGAAGTACCTGCTCAACTACTGCTTCTACAAGTTTGGCCTGGAGGTACGGTCCACTCAGAAACAGCCCACCCTGTCTGCAGGGGTAGTTCAGCTCTATCTCATTTTTCCCTCTGCACTAGTTTCCCCCCCCCTTTTTTTTGGCTCCTTTGAAAAAAATATATACATACATATACATAAACATATATGGATGTTTGGAAACAAATTATAATCCATCCTAGATGAAAAAAGCACATTTCACATTAATCTTCCAGTTTAGACACTATGTGGATTGGGGATCAGTTTGTACTAACAAGGACAATTAAAAATGTCAATCAACTATTTTCCTATATTCCCTTTGGAATATAAACAAGTCACAAGACCTTCAACTGCTCAGATCACTTCACTAGACAGCTGACATCAACAGGTAGCAAGTACAGCTGACATCAACACGTAGCATGAGGCTATTGCTCTGTACGGCTATTGCTACTCATAGGGCTACTGCTCTCATCTCAAAACATGAAATAATCCTTGAATTGTAAAAAATAAATAATTTAAAAACAAGCAGGGAGACTTTTGAGAGTGTCTAGAATCTTGCAATGTTACGCGCAAAGGCTGGTCTTTCAAGGTTCTGTCCCCGCCCCACAGATCTGCTTCCTGATGACGGTGAACGTGATTGGACAGAGGATGAACTTCCTGGTCATCATCCACAGCTGTTGGCTGGTGGTGATCCTGACACGGCGTCGGCGGTCAGCGATCGCCAAAATCTGGCCCAAATACTGCCTGTTCCTGGGCCTCTTTGTGTTCTACCAGTACATGCTGTGTGTGGGCATGCCACCAGCCCTGTGCATAGGTGACTGCTTGTGTCTGCACATGTTATAGTTTTTATTTTTTATTTTCTATTTATTTATATTCTTTCACAATATTTCCCCTGGTATGGGTACATTTCTAGCCAGTTGATTTAAACATATTTTGAAAGATGCTTTATTGTTTGTATCATACTTAAATTTTTAGCCGGTAATGGCTCAGCCTGATGTTTGTGTATCACCGCATTCCTGTAGATTACCCCTGGCGCTGGAATGCCCCAGTCACCATCAACTCTGCCCTCATCAAGTGGATCTACCTGCCAGACTTTTACTCTGTTCCCAACACCAAAGACCTCATGGGTGAGGGGCCTGCCTCGTGGAGGGAAAGCATAACTTACAATCTATATTCCATAATAGAAGATTTTTGGGCACTGTAAACAATATGCACAAAACGGAAGGCCTCCCAGGTGGAAAATCCAGCTAAAAGCACTTGTTTTTAGGTTTAGGTATAAAAACCCAGAATATGGAAACATACAACAGATGTGCTTGTGGCCCAGCATTAAATAGTCTTAAATTTGGTCTTTTTCACGTTCACATTTTTGGAGTGTGTGTATGTTGTAGCAGTAACAATTTGACATTTCCAGGTGGCACATTTTTCTTTGTATGAGAGCAGGGACTCTTCATTGGGAGTAGTAGTGAGTTCCAGTGCGAACAGTACAGTGAACATAGGAAAGCCATGCTGTCTGACCATAGGTTCCGCTGTCATGGCTACGGAGGTGTCATAGATGTGGGGCAGATGTTGACACGGTGCTCGGTGTGTCTCCCCCGCGCAGCGGACTTCTTGCTGCTCATGTGTGCCTCACAGCAGTGGAAGGTGTTTGAGGATGAGCAGAAAGAGGAGTGGATGGTGCTGGCTGGAGAGAACAGGGACGAGCCCAACCCCATGAAGGACAGACCCATCAACCCTGTGCCCAACTTCATCAACTGCAGGTACAAACACCTGTATTCAACCTCATGCACTACACTTACACACATCTGTATCCAGCTTCCTAAACTGCAGGTACACACACCTGTATTCAACCTCATACACTACACTTACAGGTGGCAGTGTAGTGTAATGGTTAGGGAACTGGACTTGTAACTCAGAGGTTGCTGGTTCAATTCCCGAGTGGGGCACTGCCGTTGTACCCTTGAGCAAGGTACTTAACCTGAATTGCTTCAGTAACATATCCAACTGTATAAATGGATTGTATGTAAAGAAATGTAAACTCTGGATAAGAGCGTCTGCTAAATGCCTAAAACATAAATGTAAATGTACACACATTTGTATTCAAACACAAACACTACACTTAAAAACATCTGTATTCAGCTTCATAAACCGCAGGTACACACACCTGTGCGCAACTTCCTAACCAGCAGGCACACACACACCTGTACCCAACTTGTTAGCCTGCAGGTGCGCACACCTGCACCCAATGGCTGTCTCATATTCACCTCATCACTCTCCCACACTCAGGTGTTGCAGCATCCATGACAGGGTGACCATGTTCTGATGCCATTGTGATATACTCGTTGTCTTTCTCAGCTCACCTGTGCCTCCCGCTCTCCCAGGTGTTACCTGGACATGGCCAAGGTGCTGGTCTTCCGGTACCTGTTTTGGTTGGTCCTGGCGGTGGTTTTCATGACGGGCGCCACGCGGGTCAGCTTCTTCGGCCTGGGCTACCTGCTGGCCTGCTTCTACTTCCTGCTGTTCGGGAGAGAGTTGTTGACCAGGTCCTCCAGGAGCCGACTGATGCTGTGGGACTGCCTGATCATGTACAACGTGGCTGTCATCATCTCCAAGAACATGCTGTCGGTGAGTGTCCCCTAACACCTGGGACCATGCACTGCTGTCTGACACAGCGTGCCCTATCACTGGTCTCACTGCGCATTGCCCAACCTATTTATAGACACCTGGACAAATTGACATATTTAATCTGTTCTTTTTTAAATTTAGTATTGGGTCAGAAACACGGCCAGATTTGTCCCCACATATTAAAAGTTTTTAGGCCTTATTTGGTACAATGACCATGCATTCCAGATGTTCACTTCTCACCAGTGAAGAGAAACCTAAAAAATTCTGGTGACGGCCTCCCATGGCCCAGTGGTTACAATGTCCGACGCTGGCCACGGAGACCGGGGTTCAATTCCCCGTCTCTCCAGAGTCGGCTCTGGCCGGGAGCGGCACCGGGGGCGGCGATTGGCTGTCCAAGCACTAAAGTACTTTCAAAGTAAGGGGGAGAACAACACGCAGGGATTGCCCAACCAAAGTATAATTTGCGCGTTTGTGTGTGTGTGTGTGTGTGTGTGTGTGTGTGTGTGTGTGTGTGTGTGTGTGTGTGTCCTGTCCACTCCAGGTCCTGTCCTGCGTGTTTGTGGAGCAGATGCAGGCTCGTTTCTGCTGGGTGATTCAGCTCTTCAGCTTGGCGTGCACCATCAAGGGCTACTACGACCGTGAGTACATTATCTCTGACACAAATATTAGCACAAACGGGGAGGAACTGTAGTTTTTGTTTGTGTGTTTCACCATCAAGCCAAAATTGGTTTTTTTTATTGCTATATATGCTAACTGTTGCAACTAATTAAGCAATTGATTCCAGTTATTTAATTGAGTCCTTTGTCTTGAGTAATATGCACACAGAGTAAGGCTGAGTGCCAAAATGCATCTGTGCATTGCTGCAATAAATGTTAAAGGTTTATTCCTATTTGAGAGTGCTGTCCTTTTCAATTTTTTCCATTGTGACCATATCAGCTTTCACATTTAACATTGTGTGTATACATTTTTTCTAAACACACCAGAGCTGACTAACTGACTATGTGTGTGTGTGTGTGTGCCTGTGTGTTACAGCCAAGGCAGTGGGTGGTCAGGACTGCGTGCTGCCCATGGAGGAGGCAGGTATAATCTGGGACAGCATCTGCTTCTTCTTCCTCCTCCTGGAGAGGAGAGTCTTCCTCAGCTTTTACTTCCTGCACGTGAAGGCGGACCTGCAGGCCTCCGCCCGCCAGGCATCACGGTGAGTCAGCCTGGGCCGGGCCACACTTCCTTCAGACCACACCCCCTGTGTGCCACGCCTCCTACTGGCCATGGAGAAGAACGTCACAGATTCTGTAGACCCACCAGATACTCAGCTGTGTCTCCTTACCACTGAAGCTGAAACATTACAATTTGTCCAAGTACAATACCATGGCAATGGATGTTTGGTACTGTAATATAGCACCAGAAACTCCTGTCCCCAAATGGAAATTTCCATAATCCTGTCATTAGGAAGTAGAGAGTACAGAAGGCAGGAGCTGAACATCTGGTTAGTCTATAGAATCTGTGGTGACGTCTGTGACTAATGCTTTCCGTCCGTCACTGAGCGGCGTGTCTGTAGCCATTTATTATAGCCTAATTATATGAGAATTATAATAGACCAGGAAAGAGAGAGTTCCAGAAGATTGATGTAGTTGTGTATTTTGGGTCTACATCCCCTCTGCCGAGATAACGGCTGCCTGTGAGGTATATTGTGTGTGTGTGCGTGTGTGTGTGTGTGTGTGTGTGTGTGTGTGTGTGTGTGTGTGTGTGTGTGTGTGTGTGTGTGTGTGTGTGTGTGAGAGTGTACATCTGGTTCTCTGTGGCTCAGTTGGTAGAGCACAGCAACGCTTAGGTTGTGGGTTCAATCCTCACTGGGGCCACATATACTGAAAATGTATGCATTCACTACTGTAAGTCGCTTTGGATAAAAGCGTCTGCTAAATGGCGTATATTATATTATATTATTATATGTGCTTGTGAGCACAGAGTTGCAGTAATGACTGACTGTCAGTGGCTGTTGACAGGGGTTTTGAGCTGTTCAGGGCCAGCATCGTTAAGAGCATGAGGTTCCACAAGGAGACGGAGCAGAAGTCCCTCTCTCAGCTCAAGAGATCGTGAGTAACTCTGGAAACTATTTGGAAACACCACTCAGATATTCTTTCTGTAGAAAATAGAGCTGATAGACAGCCCTTAGAGGGCTTGGCGTGCACTGGTGACTCAGTTTAAGAGGGAGCAGGAGGGGTAGATCATGATTTGTAACTGCAGTGTTGGAATACGGTTGCCTGTGTCCCCAGAATGGAGCACATTCGAGCCAAGCAGCGGAAACACAGGGATGGGCAGAAAGCTTCTGACAGTGGAGAGGAGGAATCCCCAGGTACACACATGCCCCCAAACACCCAGGGCACTGTGGCTATTATATTTACCATAAGTCAAATTAAAAAGGCCTAATGTTAGCTTTTAAAAAAAATATTTGAGGACAGTGGTGGGTGAGAGCCCTGTCACATATGCCATTCGTATTTCAGCCTAATCCCTTGAGATGTGTCACTGAGGTGCGAAAAATGTGTTTTAATGTTGAGTTACAGTTTCCAACATGCAAATATGTTGCATAATTCATGAGGCCACTTACTGAAGCAGCAGATCATACAGCAGAATTGCAGGAAATTAATGCTTTGTGCAAGCTCTGATTCATGTGTAGGCCTTCATTGTGCTGCTAAGGCACATTTCAACCCTTTGCAGACGATGCTTAATTTCAGGAGTCGTAGGCTAGTCCAATAGTCTGCATTCAGAAATGCCTTTGTACCTTTTTTTATTTATCATTCAATAGTGTAAAAAATTATAATAATCCATAGTATATCAGCAAATAATATAGTAATTACTCAAAAAAATTCTGATACAATTTTGTATTTTAACAAAATATCAGTATTGGAGAAATTAGGTTTTTTTCCAGTGTATTTATTGGAGAATCATACAGTAAATACATTATAAATAATACATGAATAATGATTAATAATAAATAATAATGTAAGTAACTTGCTACTTAATGACTACAGTACAATGTAATATTGTTTGCAGATCCGCCTCTAGTTTGGGTTTAACATTAGCCCCAGTATCCACATTCCGAGGGCTAATGGAAGTGGGTTCGAACTCAGTTGGTTTATGTGAAAGGCCTCTGTAGCACTTGAAAACCAGCCTGAATGTTGAATTGAAGAATTACTTTGCCTTTCACTGCATTGCCAGCACCACACTCTTTTATTCGCTCTTATTTAGACTTTTTCCGGCATTCATGGCTTTTCTAATGCGGTGCGTCCATTTCCTCTAATTAAATTGGTGAGTTGAGAAGACTGGCTCTCTCTTTCTCTCGCTCTCTGTTTATATTACTACTCCCTTCTCTGCCTTTTTATCTTTCCCTCCCTCCCTCCCTCACTCGGTATGACAAAACCACTCTGATGGTATTCCTCTCAGTGCTGGAGTCGCCCATCTTCCTGGAATGGCCTTGATGTGTCTTGACTTCTTGACCTCACGCTAGATTACGATGACCTCACCAACCACAGAGATAGCGTTAGGCCTAGATTCTAATCGCAGTGCACCTTTTCTTCCAATTTTGAACAGTGAAACCGAGTGTTTAATTTTCTCCTTACTTTCACAACATTATTAGAACAGCAGTTGGTTATATCACCAAAAAATAAGTTATGTAATTAAGGAAAAGGTGTATAACTTCCTTAGTTTCATTATTCGAAGGGAACTGCGGTCTGATCTCAGTAGCCAAAGACCTGCATGCCCTTAAAACAATGCTTATTTTGTAGTATTTGGCACAATGTTATTTTTAATCACTCCAAAGAGATTTTTTTTCAATTAATTTGTTTATGAAATTAATTGAAAAAATGTATGCAGGAAAGGAATGCAGGTCTTTGGTCATATGCTTTACACAACTTTAGCCAGCAGTGAAACTACATGAAACTTCTTGCCTGGTGGCTGAAGCTAAGCAGGGCTGAGCTCAGAACTTGGATGGGAGACCTCCTGGGAAAACCAGGCTACACTGCTGGTAGTACTGTTGGTGGGCCAGTAGGGGGGCACTCTTCATTCTGCAATAAATGGAAAAGTTAATGCCTCAGGTCCTGACTCACTGGTCTTTAAAGATCTCTGGCACATACCAAACATTTTGGAAATTGGTTCTCAGTTGACCTTCCTGGTTAAATAAATGTTCATGCTGAGGTCAGGGGAACAGTCTGGGTTAGGGGTCCCCATTCTTGGGTATTAAACCCTGGTCCTGGAGAGCCACAGGGTCAGCAATGGATTCAGACTGAAGAAACCAGGTGAGGTGAGTTAACTGTGTAATCTCCTGCATTAATTGACCAATTAAGTGCTGAGTATCAACAAAAAGCAGTAGACCCTGTGACTCTTCAGTTCCAGGGTTGGATGCCCCTGATCAAAGTCATATTGGAGCTCTTTGGGACTACAGGACCCTACTTTATTAGCACTATCCCCCCCCCCCCCACCCCCCATCTCCTCAGTGTTAAGCTGGATGCTTTGATTGCACTAATGAACTAGAAAGCCTCCTGCAGGCTGCAGCCATATCCCAGCATGCCTTAGTGCCAGGCTGTGCGCTGTGAGGACTCTGGGGTGTGCATGTGTGCACCACAGGGCTCAAGCCTCAGGCCTCTCCCTCCGTTTGACAGAAGCAGGTGAAAACGTGAAGACCGCCAAGCAGAAAAAAAAGTGGTGGCGACCCTGGCTTGACCATGCCACAGGTATCTAACATCCAGCTGAGTGTGTTTGTGTGTGTCTGTACATGCACTTCATTGTGTGTGTGTGTGTGTGTGCATGCAAATGTAGGTATCTGTGTTTGCATGTGTGTGCCCTTGTAATCTGTACAGTATGCGTTCCATTGTTTTTTGTTTCTGCCATTTTTATTTTTTAGTTTTGTTTCTGCCATTGTTTTTGAATGTTTTCAAGCTTTATGTGTGTGTGTGCGTGTGTGTTTTTGTGTGTGTGTGAGGTCATGTCTGAGGACTATAACCTGAAGTATCCTTTCTCCGGAGGAAGGTCGAGCACAACTGTGATGGCCCTGCAATTAGCATGACCCAGATTCCACTGCTGTTTTATTCTCCGCAGTGGAGAATACATCTAATGGCCTCCAATTGCAGACAGAAAATTATAGAAACATTGACAGGATCAGTGCGGAAATAAATCAGATTTAGCCAAAACGTCACATTTATCTGTCCATTATTGGACGCCTTATCCAATGTATTTATTTGGATTATTATATAGCTTGTAGTTGAGGAAAATCATTGATCCCTTGGTTCCTGAGAGGACTCAGTGGTCTGTGTTCTGGATACTGTCCTGTCCTTCTGAGAGCACATGCAGTCACATTCCTTGCGGTGAAAATCTGTGTCAGCACTGTTTCCTTGGCCTGGAGGAAGTGATGTCAGACGGAGAGGAAACCAGTACTGGCATTAGTAGTCTGGGTTGTCCTCGCATTCAGTCCCACGCGACACAAGACCGGCATCCCGATGCTAACGTCCGTGTGTCTGTCTGTGCTTCTGCCTGTCCGTCTGTCTCTGCCAATGCAGTGCTGCACTCTGGGGATTATTACCTGTTCGAGTCAGACAGCGAGGAGGAGGATGAGCTGCAGTCCGAAGAACAGAAGCCCCCCAAACAAAGTGCCTTCCAGGTGAGGGGACCCTGTCCAAATATATATTTTACTATTCTACTATTTATACTGTTCTTCTATTCTACTTATCATTTTCACTGTAAATAACTCACTCTAAAATGTCATTGATATTGTGCCAGTCCTGTGTTTATCACTGTGGGGGTTTTGCTAGGTCATGATTTTAAACATTAATGCGAGACCATTTGATGGCATTCTGAAAAACAGAGAGCCTAGGGGCACACCTGACCTCGGCTGCAGTCACGGGTCACTGCAGTGATCTAGGTCCAGTCCAGCTAATGTTTTGCAGCTTGGGTTCGAATTAACTAAATGTATTTTTATTTTTTTGTTTATTTTTTGGTCTGTAACTTTGGAATGAGATCATTTAAAACATTCTTTTTGAGGACTTGTTGTCTGCATCATCATGTCTGGGGCTTCCTGTGGCCTTGTGTGATATGTTTCCTCCCGTGTACTCTAGTAGACACTCTAGTAGACTGAATTTGCAAAGTGTTTGTTGGTCAGGTGCTGTGCAGGTGCTGTGCAGGAGCTGTGTACAAATATTCAATCAAAAAATATTTGAGAATTTGAGAAGGAAGGTGTTGCTGCTGGCTCCGTGCCCATTCTTAAAGTCCCACCCTGTGCCCACAGCTGGCGTACCAGGCCTGGGTGTCCAACGCCAAGATGGCGCTGAAAGATCGGCAACGACACCAGGAGAGATGCAGGGCCTCCATAGCTCCCAGATCTCAGGTCAGATGCGATCAGACAGAGGGACAGACAGACGGAAGGACAGTTCATGCACTCACTGTCCGTCATTCAGGCAGTCAGCTGGGATGTGGGTTTAACCACAGGCAGTGGAAACCATTTTTTATGCTTTACCATGCTGTTCTTTCCTGAGAGTGACTCATTCTTGTTTTTGTGTCCGTTCGTGTGACAGGCGATGGGGAGCAAGAGGAACTCAATTTTGAGGAGGGTGCTATACAGGAAGAGGAGGAAGAAGAGGATTCAGGTAACAGCCACATTAACACAACATCAATTTTCCTTCACGTAGCAATGATATTTCTCTAATGTTACAGCAAGTGGGCATTCTCTTTACTACATTCAATGATGACCTCCTACCATGATGTCATTTCTGACCTTGTGTAACCTCAGGGAGGGGTGACATCATGCAGAGGATCCTGGATGTCCTGAAGTTCCTGTGGGTGCTCTTCCTGGCTATGATGGATGGGCTGACCCAGTGGCTGGCCATGCTGACCAAGCAGTATGTGGACACCTCCACAGTGCTGTGCAACGAGCGCTACCTTATCACCCACAACATCAGCCAGGTGACTGACTGCAACTCCCTCTGCGGCCACAAGGGGAGGCATAAGAGAAATGTGCATGGGTGACTCCCAAGACGGGGCCTTAACAGAGCTGGGCTCTTCTTGTTGCAGGGTTTGCCTAGAGAGGCCGTAGACGATGACCGGGTTTCCCAGGGCAGCGAGATAATGACTATGGAGACCTATCTGGATGAGCCGGACCCTGAGACCGTGAACAGCAACAGCGCCACCCGGTGGGCATGAACAGCAAACTCAACTAACCCTTGCACTTCTGCTCCAGTTCAGATGCGGTCATCAGATATTGGTGTAGAACTTTCACTGCAATACTTTAGATTTGGCTTATGCTGTTCACATCAACGTACCCAAATGAAAGCAGCTGCAGCCTGGCTCATTGATCCTACGTGGCGTTAATTCTTCCACAGTGGCATGGAGCCAGAGGAGCCAGCAGACATAGAGAGGGCCACACCTCAGGCCGCCAGCTGCAGCAGTTCCACTCTCAGGTCCAAACAACCAGATCTGGAGCTGGAGTCAGAACCACAGTCCAGCCAGCGCTCCCGGTACTCCAGGACTGCCAGCGAGCTGCTCACTGACAGGTACCAGTGACGTCCCGACCACCAGATCACAGATCGGTCTCGGTCTTCACCTTCCTGTTTGTGAGTGAGGTGAGGTTTTATTAATCTCCTTTTATCTTCAATTATTCTTTGGTTCCGCAGCCAGTCCTTCGTGGAGGAGCTGGCCCAGAGCCGGGGGTTCTATGACTCCCAGAACCGGGCCCTCAAGCTGCTCTTCGCTCTCTACAACCTGCTGGCGGCCCACTCGGAGCTGGTGTGCTACTTCATCATTGTGCTGAACAATATGGTGACCGCCTCCGTCATATCCCTGGTCCTGCCCATCCTTGTCTTCCTCTGGGCCATGCTGGACGTGCCGCGTCCCACCAAGAGGTTTTGGATGACCGCCATTGTCTACACGGAGGTGCGTCGTTCCCTGCCCCACGTTGTGAGATAAACAGAATGAAATCAAATTACCAGAACAGTGTTATTGGTATCAAGTTTTATTATTATAAAATAAATAATAAATCATTAAAATAAAGAATTAAGCATATCAGTAAAAAAATACTGTGTTCCTGTGCCAGATTGTCAGATTTTATTGATATTTCTATAAGTGTTGTTTAAAACAGAGTGTGGCAGGCGTCGGTCGAGGCAGGGGAATCTCAGTAGGTGGCTGAAATACGGGAGCAGAAACAAAAAGTCTCAGTAGCGATTTATTTTGGTTTCTTATTTTGGTTTATTGTTTTTGTCCCAAACACAGTAGGGGAGGGGGTTGAAGTTACTGAATTACTTGCTCTCTCTCTTTCTCTCCCTCCCTGTGACCACAGACCGATGACTCCACTCCCTGAGTCCTGCTGCTCTATTCCCTCCCTGGTTGTGTTGCACAGTGTGTGACACAGAGTTTAATGATGTCTACCTCTTGATGTGGCGGCTTCCTTCCAGGTGATGGTGGTGGTGAAGTACCTGTTCCAGTTCGGCTTCTTCCCCTGGAACAGCGCCTACGAGACCAAGCTGAACGAGGACAAGCCCTTCTTCCCTCCCCGCATCCTGGGCCTGGAGAAGACGGACCACTACATCCGCTACGACCTGCTGCAGCTGCTGGCGCTCTTCTTCCACCGCTCCCTGCTCCAGGTGTGCGCAGGGTTGATGGGCGTGGTAGCTGTGTCCTTTCTTTAAACTCCCTCTGGGTTTTTTTTGTATTGTATATATTTGTACTGAGAGCATTGTTATGTATTCGTACCATTAATATTGGATGTCACTTGCGTTGTTGCCGAAGCTGAAGCCTTGTGCTAGATATCTATTGCTTTACTCTGTTCTGCATTTTGTTGTGTTGTTTGCCATACTGGCCTTTGAAGTTGCTTTGGACAAAAGCATCTGTCAAGTGAATACATTTTGAATGTAAAACGACTCAGGCCACAGTCACTGTCGTGATCCACCTCACCATTTGCTAATGCGTGTATAGCTTTTTATGGTCTGTAGCCTGAAGGAACATAACAATGAAAGAAGGTCACACGCACACCCCTTTATCCTTTTTTAAGATAAAAAAGATAGGAAGGAAGAAAAGAGTAGTCGGCCTTCCTTTGCTTTTCTTGCTGTATTCTGCTGATCAGCAACATTGGAAAAACATTGGGTGTGTATTCTCAAACTACGGACTGTGGCTCTGGAATGCAATGAATTATGACATAAAATGTGGAGGGCAGCTATGTGCTGATTGTGTCGGCTGTGTCCTTCACCAGTGCCCAGGTCTCAGGTGCTCCTTGATGTAACCATGATGTGATTTAGGGTGACCAGATGTCCCGCATTGTGTGGAACAGTCCTGCGTTTTGAATCGTTGTCCCACGTACTGCAATGACAGACGTTGCCCCACATTTTAAATAAAATAATAACGTTATGGATATGATCCTGAACATCCCCCCAACCCCAGTTATAAACTTGTAAACTTTGCTTCAGCTTTCTCTCGCACAATGTCCCACGCGACACACGTAATCGTCCTGCTTTTAGACTGCTTGAATGTGGTTACTCCAGTGTGTGTTTGTCCCTTGTTCAGCGGTATGGCCTGTGGGATCAGGAGGACCCCCTGGATCAGAGGACCGAGTGTAAAGGGGAGGGGGCTGTGGAGGGGGAGGAGCCCCGTGCCAGTGAGTCCCGTGTCACCGAGCTGGAGGAAGTGAAACCGGGCCGGGAGGAGAAGGTGGAGCCCGAGGAGGTGGAGCCCGAGGAGGACCAAGACCCGCCACCCGCTCCGGAGACGGGAGAGAGGAAGAGGAGTGCCGGCCTGCGATTACGCAAGAGGAAGCAGCACAATAAAGGTGAGGAGACACACACACACACTTACGTACACAAACACAAAGACACACATACACACATATGTATGCTCAGACACACAAACACACACACACACACACACACAGAACATGTGAGTCTCTGGTTTGGATGTTTGTGTTTCACCAAATTCCGTATCTAAATGTGTACCTTCATCTCCACAGAGGCCAAAGACACCAAGGAGACCAAGAAGAAGGCAGGGGCCAGACGCAGAGAGGCAGCGAGCAAGAAGATGAACGCTCTGAGAGAGAAAGTTAAAGTCCTCTTCATGTCCACGTGAGTGGGTGGACACACTGTCTGTGCTGTTGATATCAGAAAAAACATTTGCACTCTTTAAAAAGAATTGTCTCTTGCAATGTACACTACCGTTCAAAAGTTTGGGGTCACCTGCTGGAAACTATTTTTATCTCATAATTGACAATGCTTTACACCGTATACATTTCTGTAAATACTTTAAAATGACAAAAAAACACATGTAACAATGAACAAAATGAACATCAAAGAAATGTTCAAGAAAATTATATTGAAAATTGAATCTTGGATTCCTCAAAATAGTCACCCTTTGGCGTGAGAATAGCCTCACAAACAGTGGCCATTCGGTTAATACGTTTTAGCAGGAAATCACCCGACATGTCTTCCCAGCTCTCCTGCAGCAATTCCCAGAGAAACTTGTGGGTTGCTTTGCTTTGACTCTTCCGTTCCAGTTTGTCCCATACAAGTTCTATGGGATTGAGGTCTGGACACTGGGCAGGCCAGGTCTTTAGTTTGAGTTGTTGTTCACATTCCTCCTTCACCAGATAGTTCTTGCACAACTTCAAGGTGTGTTTCGGGTCGTTATCTTGCTGAAGAATGAAGGAGTGCCCGATTAGCCATAGTCCAGATGGAAGGTGACCCCAAACTTTTGAACGGTAGTGTACATAGTGTGTATAGCCAAGGCTGATTTCTAACTCTTGCCCCCAGAATTTCAACAGCTATTTGCATGGCCCGGTACATAAACTGTTCAGTTAAAGAAAGTCGGGTAAAGAAAGTCACTTTCAGGAAAGTTTAAATGAGGATGAAGACCTGATTCTGATTCTGATTCTGCATTTCGGTCCCGTGTCAGTGTGCAGAGCATCTACAGGCCCGTGCACGGATTCTTCCATGACATACTCCACACGGAGTACCACGCCACCACAGACGTCTACGCCCTGATGTTCCTCACGGACGTGGTCGATTTCATCATCATCATTTTTGGGTTTTGGGCCTTTGGAGTGAGTTGCATTTCCGTCATTGTTCTTGCCCCCCATCTCTTCTTATATACAGTTAACTGCCAAGGTAAAGATACCACTTTGGTAGTATAATGACAATTATCACAATTATTACTGGCTGGCAGTGTAGTGTAATGGTTAGGGAGCTGGGCTTGTAACTCAGAGATTGCAGGTTCAATTCCCAGGTGGGGCACTGCTGTTGTACCCTTGAGCAAGGTACTTAACCTGAATTGCTTCAGTAAAATATCCAGCTGTATAAATGGATTGTATGTAAAGAAATGTAAACTGTGTAAGTCGTTCTGGGTAAGAGCGTCTGCAAAATGCCTAAAATGTCAATGTAAATGTATTACATTTCCCCCATCCTGTCACATACCTGCATATGTTTATTTATTAATATAATTATTCATATTTATTTATAATTCTTTATTTATTTATTTATTATGTACTTAATTACTCCCATTACAGGGAAACAATGGGTATGATTGAACATATAGACACATAGTAAATCCATACATCCACCAGTCATGCTTCCCTGTAGTAGTGTGTTAAATAGCCACTGTAGCCTGTTTTGGGTTTTGTATAAAGGCGTCAAACGTGAATCATTTCATTGGTGACAGAAACACTCGGCGGCAGCGGACATCGCCTCCTCGCTGTCGGAGGACCAGGTGCCCGAGGCCTTCCTAGTGATGCTGCTCATCCAATTCAGCACCATGATCATCGACCGCGCCCTCTACCTGCGCAAGACCGTCCTGGGCAAGCTCTTCTTCCAGGTCATTCTGGTCTTCGGCATCCACCTCTGGATGTTCTTCATCCTGCCGGCGGTGACAGAGCGGTGAGGAAGGAGTGAAGACATCGTTCACCACACCCATTGTGATAAATCTGGGCTGCGCGCCTATTCTGTTCCTTCTCTTCCCCGTGTTGCCCTCAAATTCGTTTTTCACAGTGCCTGTTCCTACTTTCTACATGGTCAAGTTCAAATGATCAAGTGAGTGGGCTGCCGTGTGGATCGGCCTGTTAAAAACTGCCTGGGTTTTAGTGTAGTGAGTCATCGGGCAAGAGTGACAACACTGGTTAGTCAGGTACCTGCAGTCTGCCTTGACCACCTGCGCATGAGGTGTCTTAAATAGGCGGAGGATGGTGGAGCAATGGGACAGGCCTATGAATACAATTTGGCATTCAGATTTGGAGAAGAGAGAAAAATCTGGGATAAAAATCGGTTTAAAAAAACAGAAGTGCGTGATACATTTTTGTTTCAGTTATTGACCTCCGCACTTAATGCACACCACCTGACCTGTCTTCTCAGGATGTTCAGTCAGAACACGGTGGCCCAGCTCTGGTACTTTGTCAAGTGCATCTACTTCGCCCTCTCAGCCTACCAGATCCGCTGTGGTTACCCCACCCGCGTCCTGGGAAACTTTCTCACCAAGAAGTACAACCACCTCAATCTCTTCCTCTTCCAGGGGTAGGACGCCTTCCTTGTGTGCATACTTTAACGCTCTTCATACATTTGTAGAAAAAAGACACGGTCCGGTCGCTTGAGGGGGATTCCGTGTCCGTGACGACACCTCCTGGACTCTGTTCCCCAGGTTCCGTTTGGTGCCGTTTTTGGTGGAGCTCCGGGCCGTGATGGACTGGGTCTGGACAGACACCACCCTCTCCCTCTCCAACTGGATGTGTGTGGAGGACATCTACGCCAACATCTTCATCATCAAGTGCAGCCGGGAGACGGAGAAGGTGCGCCTACCACCCCATCCTGGTCACTGAGCTGTGACCCTGTCCGTTGACCTCTGACGTTGACCTACGACCTTTGCCGCTGCTCTTTGGGCTCGAAACCATCTAGCTATAACCTATGGCCTTGCTCTTGGGCCCCGTGACAACACATATACCGGCACAATATCTGCGTTCTTATGGTTGTTGTTGCTTATTTTTTTGGTTTTTTTCCAGAAATACCCTCAGCCAAAGGGTCAGAAAAAGAAGAAGATTGTGAAGTATGGGATGGGAGGGCTCATCATCTTCTTCCTCATCTGCATCATCTGGTTTCCACTACTATTCATCTCATTGGTCAGATCAGTCGTGGGTGTCGTCAACCACCCAGTGGATGTAACAGTTGCGATCAAGCTGGGAGGTTATGAGGTAATTATTGGGTAATGAGCTTTTGAATTTTTCTTGCACATTGGTGGCTTTACCTATTTTTTTAAATTAATGTCTTTTTTAATGTATTTTGTTTTTATTTATGAATTACATTCAGAGGTAGCTTTACTGTCTCTCTGGAACTATCTTAGTGCAGTCAGCTATTGAATGCAGCACATGACCATTGTAGCATTAAACACTAAACTATGCACTTAGGCATCAGTAAAGTAAGTGGGCCTAAAACATGACCAACTGCATTATGCTGAGCTGTAACTTTCAATGTGTATCAATCTCTGACTTGCCCAGACCTGAACTCTCCCAATTATTGTCTGCAGCCCCTGTTCACTATGAGTGTCCAGCAGCAGTCTATCCAGCCCTTCACTGAAGAGGACTATGACAACCTCACTACCCAATTTGGAAATAATGCCGTAAGTGCAGCTCGGGTTTAGTTTAATTCAGCCTGCTTTATTTGAATTACAAAGAGTCTTTTGTCTTCCTAAAACCAAAAATCATAATTTCAGGAAATATTACAAACTAATATTACATCTTTTAAAGATCACATGATCTTGATTGATCATACCATGTATTAATGCACATCTTGTATAGGCTCTGAAGTAAAGCACTTCTCTGCAAGTAATACAACTGAGAAAATGCAATAATGTCCATCTATTTGTGACGGGCAGCAATACATTTAGCTTCCAGTACAGCACACTTTTTTTCCTCCCTAAGGAGGATGAGGGCTTTTTGAATGCCCTGCAATGCCAGGAACTCCAGACCTCCTCTCTCTCTCTCTCTCTCTCTCTCTCTCTCTCTCTCTCTCTCTCTCTCTCTCTCTCTCTCTCTCTTTCCCTCTTTCCCCCTCCTCCCAACTCTGGGGCTCTTTCCATGCAAATAATAATAGTCCATCCAGTAAAAGCAGGGTCGGTGGCTGTACTTTAACTTGATTATTTGTACCATGCTCCATACCACATTTAAATGTTCTCTGTAAATGTGTCTGTGCACGTGCGTTGGCTCGTGCGTCTGTGTTTGTCCGCGCAGGTGGCAATGCAGTTCATCACCCTGTACAGTTACGAGGACATTGTGACAGCCAGGATCGAGGGCAGCTCAGGGTCCGTGTGGCGCATCAGCCCGCCGAGCCGACGTGAGGTCATCAAAGAGCTGCTGAGTAGCCGTGTGGACATGACGCTACGCTTACACTGGAACTTCCAGAGGTGTGTGTGTATGTGTGTGTATGCACGTGTATGTGTATGCATGTATGTCTGTTTGTTTTTCCTGTGTGTGTGTGTGTGTGTGTGTGTTTACTCTGTTCCTGTGGGGGGTTGTAGTACTATGGCACATTGTAATTTACTTGTACCCCTTGTTTACATTTCAGTGAATCCATGGGCATCAAAGTCATCAAAATTATCTTTGTGTCTCAGGGTCAATCATTCCATATGTATTCAATGATATTTCCCATGTGTTCATGTGCATTTACCAAGTCAGACATTCGAGTGTGTGTGTGTGTGTCTGGGTCTTTTGACAGGGACCTGGGGAGGGGGGGCACAGTGGAGCACACCTCTGACAAGCACTCCATCAACCTGGAGCCCGGCAGTCCAGTCCGAGCGGACCTGGCCTCGCTGCTGGTGGGGAACCGCACCGACCCGGTGTACGTCACCCCGCATTCTCTACCGACTGTCACTCCGCCATGGCAACTCCTGTTGCTTTCCCCCCACCCATGTGTGATGCGTTATGTGCTCTAACTTGCAGGCGCGTTCCCCACATCTTCCCCAATTTCATCCGGGCCCCAAATGGAGCGGAAGCTAAGCCTGTCAGTCAGCTGTACAAAGGTGAGGAAGGAATGTGGCAGTTGGTTTAACCCCCCCATTCTTACTGTACATGCACACATTTTACAGCAGATTTAGTGTTACTTCATGAGGCCTTCATAAAGCATACATGACACCTTCAAGTCTGCCAGGGTTACTCAGGTTACCACCATATTAGTTTCTCCAGCTACGCACCAGATACCCACAGGCTACCAGCTGTCGTCAATGAGAGATATGCCTTTCTTCTGATCAGTACTTGCTCTTACATGTAGTACCGTGTGTGGCCTGTAGGGTGTAAAGTAATCACTGGCTCACAGGCGAGTGCATCAGAGGAGTGCACGTGCTTCAGGCACAGAGCTCCTTGTGCGGGTACAGGTGGCACGTTTGGTGCATCCTGCAATTCTTTTTACTATTTTTAAAAATGAACAGAGTGAAATGATGAGGAAGAGAGATAAAGAGATGGGGGATAAGGCCACTCATTGCCCTCCTGTTCTCTGCAGGTGATGAAGAGGGTTACCAGGACGTGACCCTGTCTCTGATGAAGGACCGGTCTCTGGACGGCAGCGGGATGCAGGAGTGGTGGGACATCAGTATCGCAGACTGTGACCCGTCCAAAGGGGGCTGCGGGGTCCTGCCCATGGTCATCTTCAGTGACAAAGTCAGCCCCCCCAGCCTGGGGTTTTTGGCAGGATACGGGTACAGTGCTCCTCTCGTTTTGCCCATTTGTCACAAACACTTTGAATTAGAACCCATAATAGGAGTTTATTGATCCAGCGTTACTCACAGAGTGGGATTAAGTTAACTTTCATAATTACTTTGGAAAAGTATTATATTAGTATATTATATTAATATTTCTTTAGTTACAAAAGTTGTCCTGGTCTCTGAGCCATGGACAAAAGTGTCTGAGGTTTTTTATTCCGCCAGGCACTTAACATCAACCACTTTGGTTGAACTGGCTTAGTTTCCTGTCCCAGTTCAGACAGTGTTAGTGGTATTGGGAATTGATGACTTGCTGAATTGCAGACAAAATCCCAATTTCAGAATATTCTAGTCTCATTCCAGGGAGCCACAGTTTTGGCTTTTTTTGTGCACATTTCCATTAGTGTGCATTCATGCAACTTAAGGATAATGATTCCTAAACGCTAAACCTTAATATTACTAAATCAACAGTTTGGGCAAGTATGAAATAGCTGGTTTAAATGAGCATTGGAATTTGAAGGGTTTGGGCAATTTGAAGGGCAAATCTAAAGGCAATCGTTTCAATGGCCATAAAACTCAACCTACCCCTTGGCTACATTAAAAAATGAATCATTCTCACATACAAATGAGTAAATTGTTGTTGATGGCAACAGTTGGTTGATGACACCACATCATAGCACCTTTTCTAGATAAAAATTAATTTGGTGAGTGAAATCCACCTGTCTCGGTGAGGATTTTTAAAAGCAAATGTTTTTAGCTCTCAAATGTTAAAATTCCATGACGTTTAGATGGCAACATTCTAATGCAGGTCCTGAGGATGCAGTTCATTTTTAAAAATTATTATTAACCTTTATTTAAACAGGGAGACATTCTGTGCCCTACATCACAAAAGAACATATACAATATAAATACAATAAAATAAAATCTCTTAATCAATTAAGGTTGTTGTTGCAGGTTTGGCTCGTTGCCACTTACTCTGTCATTGAACTCGTCAAGAATGCGTCAGATTGATGGATGCATGTTTGCTGTTCGCAACATAGCTAAAGTTACCGATAGGTTTCAAATTGAAAACCAGTCAATGAGATTTTTTTATATTGTAACATTTTAAATTCATGTATTATGGCGAAAATTAGATTATAGTATATAACTAAGGTCACAGTAATGGTATAAAACCATATTGATCATTTTCACTAACCTGTAATATCCTATAATGCCAATTTGCATTTTCACGAACCTCTCATCTCCTATAGCTAGCTAACCTAATATTCTTTGTGAGGTAAATAAATGCACATATTTCGTTAATAAACTGAACTGTGGACACGTTGACAGTATGCCAGGTCAACGCTCGCCGTGAGCTCTTTATATATATTTTTTCACAATATATCAAACAGCTCCGATGAACGCAAACAGTGGCATCCATCCTGTTTAAAAATACAGCCAAATGAAAGCCGGCCACTGAATTCCAGCTCCCGCTCCTATTGGCTGACGCATTAGTATATCGGGACACACTCCGTCAAAAGTTAACTGCTTGTGTTGGCCTGTGATGCGTCAACGCAATGCTCTCATTTAAAACAATGGGAGAACATGTGTTTTTGACGTATACCTTATTGTCCGTGTGAACAAGGCCTTAGTTTCAGTGACTAGGGCTGTGTTCGAAACCGTTCCCTATTCCCTAAATAGTGCACTATAGTGTGTTGAACAAATTGGCGAACACACTTTATAGTGCACTATTTAGGGAATAGGGAACGGTTTCGAACACAGCCTAGGTGTCCACACTTTCAACAATTAAGACCCCACTGATTTCACCTGCCAGTCTAATTGAATAAATTAAAAATGTAACTGCTTTTTAAAATAAATTTTAATTTATTCGATTACGTGTCATGTCATATAGCACATAACATGAACATTAGTTGATCTGATTAAAAGTCCTGGGATGTGAATATGGGGCATTTATGTTTATGGCATGGATAGCCATTTCTGACATAAAATGTCCATAAAAGGACAACCAGCAAACAGGGTTTGGGAACCACTGTTCTAAACGAAACGTGTCTTACGAGAAGGCTCAGAGCATAAAATAACACTGAGCGATTCCTGGAGATTGACAGTTCTCTGCCCGCAGGATCATGGGGCTGTATGTGTCGGTGGTGCTGGTGATCGGGAAGTTCGTGCGCGGCTTCTTCAGTGAGATCTCATACTCCATCATGTTCGAGGAGCTGCCCTGCGCCGACCGCATCCTCAAGCTCTGCACCGACATCGTCCTGGTGCGAGAGACAGGCGAGCTGGAGCTGGAGGAGGAGCTGTACTCCAAACTCATCTTCCTGTACCGCTCTCCCGAGACCATGATCAAGTGGACCCGGGAGAAGGACTAAACCCCACCCACCCAGCCCTTCCACTGGTGCCACAATGCTGTACTTTCCTCGACTCATCTTCTACCTGCTAACCGTTGGCTTCCGTGGCTACTTCCCCGCGTGCTTGCACTCCGCGGCCAAATAAACACGAAACGATCAGGGAAGGTGACGTTCTGTCAGTGCATGTGCACATAGCCTGCCGCGGCCAGGCCAGACTGACGGAACACAACTCGGAAGGCAAGTCACTCACGCTCTTTCCCAGGTTGGAGTCGGCAAAGGCCCCTGACGGCTTTTAGCAAGGCCGATGTGGACAAGGACAGCCCTCTTTCATCACTTCAAGGCAAAGCCAGGTTCTTATTCTCTTTCATCCTTACCTCAGGACAAGGGAATGTTGAAGAGACTGCCCCCCCACCCCTTACCTTCTCTCTGTGAAGTTCCATACCCTGTGACGGCACAGTGAGGGTGAAGTCTGTCAGCTACCAGGCTAGTGACAGTACAAATAACTAAGTATTTCTGTAAGGGGGGCAAGGGCACATTGACCAGGGCTGATTACAGACCAATATGATTAAGGAGGAATGTAAATTGACTTTTATATGTTAATAGGGTCACTGGTTATGGGCTTATTGTGAATAATGACACATCAATGACTTAAACATGAACTATTTCAAACTTTTTCAGAGGAAAAAAACTCTGCTGCCATCTACTTTTTCAGAAAGGTATATGTATGGTTTGCCAATCACCACAGCAATTGCCAATATGTATACACACTAATCTGTTTTTTGTATAGTACATCATATAAATTATTTATTTGAATGTGCTTTCCAGAGAAAAATGTGTCCTTGCTGAAATCCCAAACATTTAGGCTGTAGAGGAAAACATGCAAGGATAGCTATACGTATCAATGATTCAGTTCAATCCATGGGAGTGCTGTGTTCATCTGCAAAAATAAATGACGCTCAGTATTCCTGACCTGAAACCATGAGGAAAAGTTTGTCTTTGAAGCATCTTGACATGTCATTTAGTATTCACTTCACTTAATGATGCGCCTAGATTAATACATAATCACCACTACACAGCATACTACAAATCAGCTTAACGTTTATCAAATTTATTTAAAAAGTGAACATAAATTATTTAATTAACAACAGAATTGTTACTTGTACAATTCATATGCTGCAATAGAAATAAAGCATTTTTGTAGTTTAAAAATCAAGTTAAGCTTTGCAGTTTGAATGGAGGGCTCCTGATAGACCCATCCTCAGTTCTGGCCCAAGTGCAGTCAGCTAATGCAATATGCAGATGCGCCACTGAAGGTATGTGCATGTATGCGAGTTAATTGTTCCTCCAACGTCCTCCAGCAATCAGGATGTTTCTTCTTCGTCCTCTTCCTCATCCAGCAGAAACTCACTGATCTCCTGCTTCATCTGATATCTGAACAAAAACGACATGAAGGTTTTTGTTGTTGTTTTTGTGCTCTACTCAACACTGCAGTGATAAAAAACTTTTAGACAAAGTGGTTACGAACTGCAAGCGCTACCCAACACAAGGTTTCCACTTTAATCTTTAACTCAACAAAACCTTTGCTGAGCAAAACGTTTGACAAAACAAACTGCTTGCCAGAAATACAGTAGCTTGTGGTTTCAGTTTGGGACAGCCTTGCTTATCTGAGGAGATTCCATTTTTGACAAAATCAATATTATGGTATAGCGAGTGGTTTCAATTTTAGAATCTATCGCCTCTTTGCAATTGGGTGTTTTTCATTTTGAGACAGAAGTAGTCATTCTGTAATGTGTGTTTAAAAGAAACAAAGAGAAAGCAGAGCTGCACTTCGCTCTTGCACACGGTTCACCTTCTCTTCCTTCGCTCTGCCTCTGAAACGATGTACCGCGGCAGGCTGTCCACAGCCGTCTGTGGAATACAGGGACACAGTGAGTGACACAGCTGGCCGTATCTCCTCTCCCCTCCCCTCACCTTCCACAGACACACAAAACTTTAAGGACAACTAGCGTTGTTCTCGAAATAAATAAATACATAATTTTTACCCTGTCCTGTGGACCCACTGTGTTATCGTATTTTACCTTCACGTGATTGTTTAGTATGTACATCTAATAGGAGTCTGAGATGAATGGGATGGGTGGGGGTAATGGATTCAGAAGCAGCCTAACAACCACATACTTTCCCTACATTTTTTTTCCCCTCTCTGGGAGAACAACCCCAGTTGTCCTTTAAGGTCTCAAAACATAGTCTGTGTTTGAATACCAGCTTGCATTCCTTCAGTCCTAGCAGACCTGTGGGCTGATACCGCAGCTCATGCAGTGACTGCCATGGTCCTGTCCATCCAGTGCCTGTGATTGGTGGATTGCTCTCAGTCAGAGGCGGGGTTTCAACTCACCATGTCTTTGATGGTCAGTCTGCAGCTGTAGCACAGCAGGCTCTTCATGTCTGGAGTGACGGGGGTTCTGTAAGAGAAACCCTAGCATCAACAGTGCATGTGCCAACACATCAGAGCCAGAATACCCCCCACACACTCCCAAAACAACATCAGACCTCCCAAATACAGCTCTGCAGATTGCCAACACTGTCTCTTCAGCCAGAACCAAAGAAAAGGGTACATGAGTTCAGATGCCTTCACCCAGAGCGACTTACACAATGTATAGTTTTTATACGTTACCTGCTTACCGTATACCGCTGGATGTTTACTGAAGCAATTACAGTTCAGTGCCTTGGTCAAAATACAACCATGGATTTGAACCGCAAGCTCTGAGCAGTGGCGCATGTAATATATATGTACAATTGTGTAATATTATAGAATTCTCTTTAATGATAACTAATTGTTTTGAGGCATACCTGCAGAATTGGCTCTTAATGGTTCATGTGGTCGAGATAAAGATGTCAGGTATGGTTTAAACACTATAAATGGGCTTGAACCTAGATGGTACACTGCTGCTGCAAATGGACCAGCTGAGAAATCTGTCGATCAGAATGTGTCAGCTAGGAAACTACACCATTGCAAGCTGTCCCTGATAGTGGTCTCTGCTAAAAAATAAATGCAAAAGTAACTTGGATGCTTTTAAGACTTTCCTCTCAGTTTTTTCTGTGAAGACGCCTCGCTATGGGGTCAGCGGCGGGGAGGGGGGGATTAAGCAGTCCATACTCACGTGCTGGAGGTACAGCAGCCCCCTCCTCCGGTGCCACAGCCCCCCTCCCGCTCACCCCCGGAGGAGCAGCACTGTCCCGTCACATCTGCTGTGACTGCCGACCAGACCAGGGGTGACTCAGGGACCCGCTTCTGGGACAGCTTCTCCGAGACGAGTGTGGCGTGAAAGGCAGAAGCCTCTTCTGCGCAGGACAGAGAAAGGAGAGGAGGGAACGCCATGGAGAGAGTGTAGCACTGATCTCAGATCAGTCCTTTTACTAAATTAGGCCGAATGACCCTAATTTACGGGACGTGATAATGAATGTGCAGTCATTTTCCTATTGCATTTGTCCTTTTGAGATTGCTCCTTTTTTAATAACCCCCCATTTAATTCTGCCTCTCAAGTCACAACTTTGAAACCCCATTTTATACACTACAGGCCATACAGTACTACAGGAGAGTTGTTGCATAGGAGAGGTGTCTCTCTCAACTGGCAGCCTGCGGGAGCCTGGTGCATCAACAATTTTTTTCTGTCCACAAATTACAGCTGAAAAAACACAGATACAAAAAAGATACAAGAGAGATTCTTGGTTTTTGCCCTATTTCTATAAACATACAGCAGTGCATTGAATTTCACGGGAAAAGTTTTTTTGTATGCCCCTCTTTGCGATGTAGTGAAAGCTCAACCGTGGCTCACTGCAGCTCTCTGGCTCTCTTACCCACCTACTTTAGTGTCTAAAGCGCACACACACAGCAGGCATTTGGCAGTGGGTTCTGAGTCCGAGTCGTGGGCTGGACACGCCGTGTGCAGTTTCTCACTGGTCCTGGGGCAGACAAAAGCCAAAGACATCAGTACTATACTACATCTTCACTGCACCCACTTACCTACACCTACATTATACCCCATCTCACAGCTACTACACCCACATACCGATACCCATCACCTGGCACCTGTATAATACCCCTCTCTCATACCTTACTATACCTGCCTCCCAACACCTGTACCATATCCCCCCCACATGTTCCCAATGTAGCCTGTTCCACCTTCATAAAACCAATCCTATGGCCACCATTGGTGATGGTTGAGGTGTGTCACCCTCCCTCCACAGTAAAGCGCTTTGAGATCACAAGATCAAAGGCGCTATATAAATGCAAATAACATCTGTACTGTAACCCGCCTCCTGACATGCATACAGTAGTACTAAACATGGATATGGATACAGTAGGATACAGTACTACTATACCCTTTTCTGGCACCAGTCCCACACGCTCTTTCTTGAAGGTGAAAGTTGACAGCAGTTACCTGTAGATGGTGCTGACGGTAGAGGGGAAGTCTGCCTGTAGTTTAGTGACAAAGCTCTCCGTCAGGAGCTGAATGCTGGCCTTGTCCAGAGCCTGGGGACAGATGGATGGGAGCGTTGCATCGTGTGGTGTCACACAGGGGCCAGAGTACCACGGTCCAAAAGACCGAACCTCCACAAACACCGTCAGGCTCAACAGATTGACTTCCCAAAACCAAATCCTGGGCATGATATTCTAAACAGTCTAGTGGGTGCAGTGGCTCTTCAGCCCTATATAGTAATGACCTAATGACTGTGTGGCCATGTGGGCGGTCTGCAACGCCCCGACGTTAAGTGAGGTTAAGTGGAAGGCAGGCGGGCCAGAGTCTGGAGTGACAGTAATGGAAGCGGTCAGCTCGGTTCTCTCCCTAACTCAGGGGACGAGCACTGTGTTCTCTTTTAAACAAGAGGGGGGGGGAAATTTGGAAATGCTAGTTTCCCAGCTTGGTGCAGTGCCCAACATGACCAGCCAGGGACCAGGAGCACTCATATAAGGTAGCCAGGTCTGAGTCTCCCCCAGCTGTCATGCACGAAGGGGGTATGACAAAAGGTTTGATTAAAATGCAACTGCAATAACAACGATACACATGATTAAAAAGGCAATCTCATCATCCCCCGTTCCCGCCGCCCTGCCCCCCTCACCTCGCCATGTGCGCTCCTCTTGATATAGGAGGCAAATTATGAAATGTCATGCTGGATGCAAAGCTCTCACCTTGGTGTCCAGGCCCGGAATGAAAACAGACGAGACCCTGAACATCTTGTTATAGAAGGCGATTTCTTTGGAGGAGTAGTCCCTCATGGGACGGAGGATGACGACGTCGCCGTAGCGAGGATCAGAGAAGCCCTGGACAGGGTTAAGAAAAACAAAAGTTTTTTTTTTCTTTTCTATTCTTCACACCAAAAAAATAAACCCTAGAAAAACAGTTGTGTAAGTAAAGGGGATGGCGTGGCCACTTGTCCTCACCGTGTCGGTGGCCAGCGATGCCCCCCTGCCCAGCGAGATGTTGCTCAGGAGCTTCACTGCCAACCGGGAGCAGCTGTCCCCCATCATCACCTTGGAGTAGCCCTTGGTCCTCGCTGTGTGCACGATAAGGTGCTGCCTGACCCAAAACACACGAACACAACATTACCAAAATTATCCTGATACAAAACAGGAGCAGTGAGACTCCTGACAGATGAAACTGTCGCAAACAGATTCAATTTTTCAAACTGAAACACAAGACAAGCCCTGTTACTGAGACACTAGGGCCATTTTAAGCTGCTCTGCACCAAACGGCGGGCCCTGAAACATAGACCATGACAGAAACACCACCACAACAACACTCAAATCTATTACTAAATCCCCCCGAAAAATATACACATTGTTACTGAAACATTAGTGTCTTATTAAGCCTCCCCATATACCCGTCCCACCAGTAAGCTTTGCAGGCATTTTGGCTGAAGCACAGACCTCATATGGTGCTTCAGGGCTATCTGACTGCAGCCTTCACTGACAACAGTAGTGATCAGACAGAACGTTCAGCGCTTACGCCTGATGTCTGAAGTGCCTTGGGCAAATCAGTAGCATTAACTGTGATAGAAACAAAACCATCTGCACACGTACGTGCCATTACATAAGGAGAACTACATCCCAGTTGTCTCACATGAAGGTGAGCATTTGAGCGGCTACAATGGAAAACGGCAAGAGGAATGTTTTTTCTTCTATTCAGCTGCACATCGTAGATGCAAAAAAAAGAATCAACAGTGCTGTACACATTCATCGCATTGGCACACCAAGGTTACCAGTGAATCAGCTGATGACCCCCTTCATGTCATTTCCACAATGAAACCTGACCTCCGTGTGAGTCTGAGTAGAGATCTTTACACTCAATATATAGCTTCCTTTTACATAAGGATACCCTTATGGGGTCAGCGGGGGGGATTAAGCAGTCCATGTTATTATGTTGTCCCAACTTATTTAAATTTTTCTAGTACACCTTAGTACAACTTACCCTTACCAAGCAGTGTTACCACAGCATTAAGCCATACTACCTGCCACTGTTTCATTATCAGCTGATAGATTCAGTGTCATACTTCCCACCGGCACTCGATTTAAGCCATTTTCCCCACCCTCGCCACTACACAACATGGGACATGCCAGCATAATTAAATAAGCAGTGTAATGGCACACAAAATAGACCTAATTATTATTAATAAAGTAAGACTTATTCAAATAAATAAAGGAAGACTTTATTTTGATAAAACCTCATTTCTATACTTCCAGGGCCTGCTTCTTGGATTTGTTCATACATTTTCGTCTGTAAAACCCCACTGTAAACCCTGCCAACACGTCATTCAGATTTTCTGCTTTTTTTCAGCCTGACCACTTTCATCACTGATTGAAGCATCAGGTCAAGCACTGAGCTAACTTGCGTAGCTGTTAATCGCTACCTCAACGTTTTGACGGTCTATGCATAGCTTAGCCTGTTCAAATATACAACAACAATGGTATTTATTTATTTGTACTTTAATAAGCATCAAGAATTTTGCTCAACAACATGTAATGAACATGTATGTGTAAAATTAAATGGGTTCCTGAACTAGGTAGCTTGCTAGCTAGTCAGCTGGTTTGATAAGTGGATAAGAACGTTTATATCGTAGAAATAAAGCAAATTCAAAAATATGATCGAAATGCATGACTGTAACTTACCCTTCATGGTAACATAGCTAACCAGCTACCTAGCAAACGTAGCTTGCCACAGTATTTACTCCAATGAGTATTTACTCAAAAACGTTTTGGAGAGTGTGTCATTGTGTATTTTGCATTAGCATCATATGCCTTGTAAACGATTTTAATAACATTTATAACATTTTAAGCCATGTTATTTTACTTGCTTGGGACATAATATAAGGCATTGTTCCATCAAAATATCAGCAGATATATCTGCATTCACAGGCTAGGGCGCTGCAAAATCGGCATGGACGTTGGACCAAAAGGAAAAAAATAAAAAGAAATGCGCATTGGTCAGGCTCTGATATACACACATATATACGTAGTTATCCTATGGATCTATAAAAAATATATACTTTTTGGTCTGTATCGCTCACCCCTTACCTCAGTGTTTGCAGCATATCCTCCTTGGCCGTCAGCGTATTCACTGAGGCGAACAATCTCTCCAGGTCCTGGCCATGCCGCACGACCAATGCGGGCGTCCCGTTGGGGGTGTCCTTGATGGCCAGGCAGGATATTTGAACCTGGGCGTCACACACAGTGGGGCCCTGGTTCCCCTCCCTTGGCAAGCATGAATTCTTCACTTTACTGTTATGGAGGAACTGGTCGACCGCTGCTTTGTAGCTGCCTTCCGGTCTCTCTGGGGCTGAAGAAACTGCCTCCAGTACTGAACTGGGCAGGTCAAATATCTGGGACAACCAGAGAAACTGGAGAATTAGAGCACCCTTACATATGCATTAAAATAATTGTTTATTGCTTTCTAATGCATCACCAAGGTGTAAAACAAGGTGCGGAAAATGTTTGGATTCACATTTGCTGAATGATACACATTTTCTGCCTTTGAGACAAGTATCAGGCTGTGAAGACCGGCTGTGTAGTATAATGGTTAGGGAACTGGACTTGTAACTCAGAGGTCGCTGGTTCAATTCCCAGGTGGGGCACTGCCGTTGTACCCTTGAGCAAGGTACTTAACCTAAATTGCTTCAGTAAAATATCCAGCTGTATAAATGGATTGTATGTAAAGAAATGTAAACTGTGTAAGTCGCTCTGGATAAGAACATCTGCCAAATGCCTAAAACTGTAAAAATGTCAAATGTATCATGGTTTAAAATTTTGACTAGTTTCCAACATGCAAATACACTGCCCAGAATCACATAATTCCTGTGTCCCCCACAACTTGTGACCCCTACGCCCTACCCCACAACCCAGGGAGGTATATATATAATATTTTAATCACTAAGCAAATATTTTACAAATTACTTATTTTATCTGACAACTTTTTACTATAACACATCTGTATCTGTCAAACTACAGGAGCATTGATGATGTTATTTTTTTAATGGATTTTGTTGGTGGATAACAACACCTCACCTCCCTGAGGTGTGTGGATTACAGTACTTCCTCCTCAGAAATTTTGTGCAACAGAATTTGTCTGTACCTCTCCGGGAGAGGACTAGAAATTGAATGATTCCGATTTTCTGCGTTTTGATTTGCCCTGTTAATTGCATTTTATGGATTATGGATCATGATGAAACCTCAAAGTACAACTTTGCAACTACATACAAGATGTTGCCACTGTCTGAAGCAAGAGCAATACCTGGCAGTTACATGACATTACATTTGTCAGTGATCAAAACTTTGTCACGTTTCACATCTTACCTGCTCTAGATGGACTATGTGGAAAGGGTAGCCTGTGGCCCTGAATATGGGCTCCAACTGGGCTATCACCCTCTCTCGCTCCTCCAGGCTCTGACCACAGGCCCCACCCTCTGTTAAAAGGTAAGGTACCCATTAGCCATGCATTGGGAATTACTGGAGAGCAACTGTAATCACTTGAGAGCTATGAGAAGAAGAAACCAACCAATCAACCAATCAACCAAAGAAAATGGTGAACTCTACCATCTATGTAGATTATTCCCGGTATAAATCTTAATTTCTTAGGCGCATCCCGGCTCAAACCCTAAAAAAACAGAAACTAATGGTTAGTCTAGTTCTAATTTCCTGGAAGAGATACATGGCATAACTTGGATTTGCAGCATTTTAGCATGCAGCATTTTAGCATGCACCTGTGCAGTCCTTCACTCTTGAGAAGTGGTCACATAGCACTAGCTACAGAAATGTATCAATTAAAGCTTCTTACATGTGTCTTTGAGGAGTGAGTTTGAGAGTTTGAGAGTTCTAGTTCTATTCACAATAGAATTTTACAGATCTTTGAGGATGCCTTTAGCAGCCCTTCATGATGCCATCAATTTCAATCTACTAGAATGTTACAGCATGTTCTAGAATAACCATCATAATGTGATAGTACTCCTCAAAGGGTTAATAAATATAGTGGGGTCCAAAAGCCTGAGTCCACTACGGAGATCTGTTTGTTTTCATCATTCATCAAAAACTAACACAAACTTTTTACTCATGTGATATTTGTTACTCAAGAATGTAATAAAACACTGATACAAATAAAAACTAAATGTGTTTGAGAAAGGATGGTATGAAATTGAAATTTCTATAAATATTTTTGCACACCATTGCCTTTCATTTCCTCAAAATGTTGACACTTTATTTTTCATTTAGGTTTTAATACATAGACACTCCTAATACACAGTGTGAGTTGTTTTGGTCTTGTAACAAATAATACTAGATATTGAAGTAATTAATATGGTCCTCATTGTGTTCTCGTTGCTACTGCAGGTGCTTTAATCTTGAAAAAGGACACTTCCTTTGCAGAAGATTGTGCAGCTTTTTGTAATTATGTCAGCAGAGCTTAGTGAAGTAGTTAGAGGTCAAAATGTTCTCCTAAGTAAAGATTGTGTGTTAGTTTTTGATGAATGATGAAAACAAACAGATCTTGGTAGTGGACTCAGACATTTTGGACCCCATTGTATATACACACACTAACATCCAACTATGTTGTGGAGGAGGAATCCTTTACATGTATTTATTTTGTGCGCAAATGTTTCGAAAAGAAAAACAAGAGAACTACCTCTTGAACTTGTGACATCATGGAGCTGGAGGCCGCCCCGCCAGACATAGCAAGGAGAACCTAAATAAGGAAGCAGTGTGTGTCAGTG
Organism: Aldrovandia affinis; assembly: GCA_029706075.1. Taxonomy (NCBI): domain Eukaryota; kingdom Metazoa; phylum Chordata; class Actinopteri; order Notacanthiformes; family Halosauridae; genus Aldrovandia; species Aldrovandia affinis. Next base: position 10,045,858 of record JAINUG010000003.1, read on the forward strand.
ATGAAATGCATGGCAACAGCGCAGAATATAAACGTGGAGGTAAATCACTCACCTTTTCTCCAGGGAAGATGACACGGTTCTTCCCCAGCATGGCTCGGAACTTGTGTACAAAGTACTCCTTGAAGCAACCCCTAGATTGCATGGACAGGATCAGAGATAATAACAGTAATGATGTGTAACATCCATGTGTGCATTGCCATTGTTGAACAAATAGACATTTGTGCTGGTTTACAGTTTGAATCCTTTTCTGTACTTTTGAAGGAAAAACGTGAATCGAGCAGCACAAATGGTTAATACATAAGATCAAATCTGTGAACAGCTTGGACATGGCCAACTGCAATTCAAGCTCTTAACATGAGCAATTCATTACAAAATCTGCCACTTCAACAGTTATGCCAGCGGTATTGCAGATACTATCTACACATTTGATTTCTGGAACAGACCACTGATGCAAATAAGATTTAAATTAGTGGGTTTTTTATGTTCAGATATATGTTCAAAATAAAGGGGTTTGATGGTTCTCACATAACTGCGTTTTGTCAAGTGAAAGCTGGCAGAAAATGAATATTTATTCAGAAATGCTTTGCGATTGTCATACCTGCAGAAGGCATCTCCAGCTCGGATGATCAGCACAGCAATGCCTTCTTTACATTTCACACACCTCTGGGACACACTAGGAGACAAATCGCGGGGTGACAACATCAATTCGAACTTGTGCAGTGTCGTTAGTCAAGTGCGTCGATTATTTGGTTAGCTAGGTAACTAACAGACATTCTATTGATGTGGTAAACAAACAACCCATGATGGCTTAATTTATGCAATGAGAGAATGCTACTGGCCGGATATTCGGACAAAAAATGCCCGTTAACTATAGCTGTATGGGAAATGGGATAATAGTACTTACGTCGGTACAGTTCTCTTTTCCAACTGGTCGTTATATTCCTCATCTACTTGACACATGTTCCAATGTTGCTAGCAAGTTTTCCCAAGTGATAATCTCGGTTTCTGAATGATGCCACTTAGCTAGCTAGTGCGATAGATAAACTAAACACCGGTTTCTAACACGAGAGCATAATTATGTACGTTTTAAACATTAGCTAGACCAAGATTTTGAACCAGCTAACATGCTGGTTGTGAGGATGACATCTGGTGAGAGAGGTGCTGCAACGTCGCTCTTTTTGATGACGTAGCTTGGCGATTGTATACGGAGAGGCGAGCTTTTTATCACCAGGTTCGCGTTATAAGGAATATTTCCTAAATATATTTTAGGTATTTAATACAACAATCAGTTATGCACCGCTCTGCTGAAATAATTCACATGATTAAAATCGCATTTGTGGATACAGCGCCAGCTAGCGAGGGTACACGCGCATAGAAGCAATGCCTTTTGGGAATGTAGTTTATATCATTTTACAATTCAGTATCGAGATGCTCAGTAAAACTTCAATACCCAGAAACACATTCGTATGAATGTGGATTTAAAGGCTTTTTGTTTCCACGATCTTGCAATGTTTACTTTCGCATCCAGCGTGTATTCATCAACAGACCTGCCATTTTCGTCGTGGGGTCGCTGTATCCAATGCTAGCCCCCCTTTTTACACTTCTTGTTCACGCCACTGATCTGTATTAGCTTTCAGCTTATTCAGATCAGTGGTACATATAGACATTCGTACGCCGTTTAACCGAGAGTGCTGAGAGATCCGCGTTCATGATGGCGATGTTCCGCAGTTTTGTGTCGGCTACCCAGCTCAGGCAGCATCACCATCACCCGCAGCCGAACGTGGCAGCAGCGGCCGCCCCAGCTGAGAGCATCGAAAGCCAGTTTTCGTGCCCCATTTGCTTGGAAGTCTACCACAAACCTGTCAGCATCGTAAGCTGCGCCCACACGTGAGTAGCCAGTCCGGTTTAATCAAAGAAACAAAATGTAGTGTTTCACAGGTGGCGGGCTCCTTTGACTTTTTAAAATCTAGTTTTACAATCTTGTAAATATTGAAGCATTCAAGTGTTCTTGAGAAACAAAATAGTGCAATTGTAATGCTTACAGATAACTGAGACCGAATATCCTAAATATTGCCTGTCCTGCTATGTGATTTTTAAAGGTGTTATTATTTATTTATTTGCAATAATGTATAATGCCCGAGCAATGTTTCAAGATATAACCGAGGAAATTGTATTGTGCTTTGCAAATGGTGCGCAACCTCAATAGGTGAGCGGTAGCTGTATGACACCACGCTGAAATATTTACGCACCAAACGCTTTTCCTTTGTCCAAATGTACAGTGCAAGTATAACGGTAGCTAGTGGGGCTCTGTGTGGCTAGGTGACAACAAACTGCCTTGCCAATGTGAATCGTGAAGTGAATCCATAAGTCCCCTTTTACAGAGTATAGTTTCTCAGATGTTTCTGCTCACTTTTTAAAATTGTGAAAATGCATACACTGTAATGAAACGGACAACAGATACCCCCTAAATCGTATTGTATGTATTCGGCGATGCTGCATCTATGCATGTTTTTTATGGAGATGGCCGCTAGTACTATGCGACGGACAATAAACATTGCCAGTGAAAATAAAACGCATTTAGCGAGCGCATGCATGTTGAAGATCAACGAGAGAGGTCATTCTCGTGAAGGTATATGCCCAATAGAGTGTGCATGTGAAATGTCAAGTGCAAAGGGTACAGCAAACATGCATGCTAGCTAGATTAAATCATGTGGGGAACCGGGTAAAGTCAAGACAACAAATACGGTGGTGGGGGTCTGTCTTGTCAGTTTTATCCAAATGAAGATGTGGCGATTAGCTACTTTTTGGGGGTTTGGGCCATTTTTACCCTCAACTTTACTTAATCAGCCAGTAAGGATTTGCTTGCTCTTACGCATGGCTTGGACTTTGTTTTTCTCATTTAATTGAAGTGGACCTTCCTGTCTCTGTCCAGAAGTGTTACTAAGGACAAAAAATATGTATTTTATTTCGTATGCTGTTTGAAACAACCCCTGGATTTTAATTATATTCTGAAAGCCTAAATATATAATAATGTAGCCTCCAATCTTGATGTTCAAGATACACTTTGCCTTTATATATCATAATGTAGCCTCCAATCTTGATGTTCAAGATACTCTTTTCCTTTATTCTTATATTGATGGGCATGGTTTAATGACTGCTGTAGACCAACCATCAGGCTCATTTGCAATGCCGTTTTAAGATACAAGAACTGAACTGTACGTACGTGTAGATAGCTGGCGGTTTGCAAAGAGAACATCCAGTGCACAAGCATATTCAAATCCTTTGATTTGGCAGTGCGCGAGATGTAGTTCTTCACCGACTCACAAGTTGGTTGTGATTTTTGTACTGAAATATTATATTTTGTTCTTCACTTTTAAACTCTTAAGCTTAATTCAAGCATATTCACTGGAACAAAGCGGAATAAAAATGGCAGCAATCGCCGCAGGCTTTTACGATAAAAGTGCATTTTGTGGCCAAGGTATAAGCATTCATGACCGAATGGCGTGTTAGCTATTACAAAGTGGAATGAGCAATTCCGCCGGCGCTCCAGTGGCAGGTGACTTCAAGATTATTGGTGCTGTGTGTGGAAGCCTGGCGAAGTTGGGCTCAGACGGATAGCATTAACCTTGGCCTTGACCTCTTGCGGTTCACAGTCTAGAGAATTAACTGCATGCCCTTCAGTAAAATAGAAATACATTCTTAAGCTTGAATTGCCTATTGTCTCTCATCCACAAGGGCACTCCTTGTATTGCATGTATATCTGCATTGATTGGTGGGGTCCTGGAATGGGAACTCCAGTCAGGCCTATGACTAATAGTTTGGCATATCAATTGGTCACAATCCCTGAAATGCCTGCATTCTGTAAGAATCACCTCTGAATCATGGTTTTAGGGGAGGGCTTTCGACAGACTAAAAAACTGTGCCAAATCTTGGTTAAAGCACATTTAGCTATCTTTGCTGTGTTGCTTAGCCTGCACAACCACTGTTTTGCTGGCTGTCTACAATCAAAGTGATTAAGACTTTTGAGTGGCACAGTTCCCATGTCTTCCATTGGCCTTTGTAGGATCTCTCTCTCTCTCTCTCTCTCTCTCTCTCTCTCTCTCTCTCTCTCTCTCTCTCTCTCTCTCTCTCTCTCTCTCTCTCTCTCACTCTCACTCTCACTCTCGTTCAGTTCATAGATGTGATTTATTGGCTGGACTAACATATACCATAGTTGTGCTAAATCAGTTGCATTTAATATACAGTGTCATTCAAAAATAAATAAATAAGCCCATAATTCATGGTATTAGGAAACAACTGCTCTAATCCGTTTCTGTCTCCAGAGTTGTCCAGAGTGTGGCTTTGTGCATACTTTACCTCATTTTGCTCTGTGTGCATGCACTTTATCAAATATGAGGGCAGTACCAGAGATCTTTAATCATTAACAATGTCTGACCCTCAGGAATTTACACTGAAAATCCTGTTCCCTTTGTTGAACATACTGGTAAAGAGCAGGAGCAAATAAATATTCATTTGAAGTCACACCGTTGCCTGGTTTGTTGCAGTTCTGGGCACAGCCGTTTTGAAGGAATATTGCGTAGGTCAACAAATAAATGAAGCATCCAGACTAGTCTGCTTATAATTGTTTGTAGTAAAGCCTGAGAGAATGTTTTTCATCAGAACCCTTTAACAGTGAGCAGAACTATTTGCTATGGACAGGAAGAAATACTGAGCCAGTTATTAACCCTGTCTCTTTCTCTCACTATATTCACTCTGATGCTGTCAGAGACTTAATGACACCAACACTTTGAATGTTTCCTGTGGAGGTATTCTCACTACAGACTACAGTTTTACTGACACAGATTCATGTCAATGCTGAATAAGTTTGCATTGAAAAAAAGGATCTTCCTGTCTTTCTTTTATTTATTTATTAGTTTTTTCCCTGTTTTTCTCCCAATTTAGTAGCCAAATCAGCCCTCTATTTATTTTGATTTGCCCTCCCCTCACGAGCTCGCCGGACATTCTCTGGGTCAAGCTATTATCCCCGAGGCCGGCAATGATCTGCCTCCTCCAAGACGGAACTTCCCCCACCTGCTATTTAGGAACGCCCTACTGCATCTCGGCAAGCTCGTGCCACTTTCCCTCCCCTAACCCCCTGCTGCGGACAGCCAACTGCCGCCCCCGATTGGGGCTCCTGGCCAGAGTCCGACTGATGCAGTTGGGTTTCGAACCGCAACCGCAATAGGTAGCTCACACTTACAAAGCACCAGTCAATGCGGGTGCGTTAGATCGCTATGCTATTCGATGCTTACTGTCATTCTACAACTGCTTGTTTGTGTTGTCTCTGGGCCTTAATGAGCGCAAACACAACAGAGCAATAAGAGTATATTTAGTCATTAAACATGGTTTCACTCTGTGCCTTTTAAGCCCATCAGTTGTAATGTTGTAGGAATTAAACAAGTCTCACAAATACAAAGGCTTTTTTGTTGTTGTTTGCACCATTTTATTTCTTCAGAAGTCTAGTCCTCCTTATTTCTTCTTTTTGCCCTCCTTAGCTGACAGACAGAGCCACAATTGAACACAATTCACACATCATTATGGTGGCACATCATGGCTGTCACTCACCACTTGCCAAGCAAGCTCTTTGTGCTCTTTTAGGAGGGTGAGTTTTTTTTATAAGAGTCTGTCTGCTGGAGTATAGCATAGTTAAGCTGTCACTAAGTGGTTGGGGGTGGGGGTGAACATCAAGCATTTTCTGTGACCCATTTGGACTTTAGTGTACATGGTACACAGGAAGTCATTTGTCACATATGGCTAACTGGGTGAAGGATTGTATCACTCTGTTATTTGTGGGTCCTATGTCTACAGCTGAGTTTTTACCGCCAAGCCAAAACTGTGATTTGGGAATCATGTTGATGAGGACCAATCGAGCACCCTCGTCAGAAGTGCTTCTTTTTCCCACGTCACACTGGTGGCACAAAATGCACAGCATTGGTCAATTGAAGACATGATAGTTCTGCAGTGGTATATAGGTTACCATTGCTTACAGTCCCCCTCCACCTTTGCTCTGTGTGTTGTTATTGCTTTAGGAGGAAATCTTCACATAGTTCCGCTCTTCACTCTCATCTCTCCTCCCCAGGGGAGCAGGACTCTCCATGTCTCGTTTCACTCAGCACAGTGAGGATGCAAGAGTCGTAGACACGCAACCGTCTTCTGTGGTTGTCATGGTCATGTATTAAACATATATTATGCCGCCCGTGTCACAGACCTAGATCTGCGCCACATCTCACACACTCTCAAACACAAACGTAAAATGTCTTAATAGGGCGTTGGGCCACCACAAGCTGCCAGAACAGATTCATTGCACTTTCGTGTAGATTCTACAACAATCGCTGTCTGGAATTGAAGGGAAGCAACACTATTCTTCCACGAGAAATTCCATCTTTTGCTGTTTTGTTGGTAGTGACGGAAAACGCTGTCTCAGGCGCCGCTCCAGAATTGCCATAAGTGTTCAATTGGGTTGAGATGGACATGGCATATGGTTTACATGTGTCGTGTTCATGCTCATCAAACCATTCAGTGACCACTCTTGCCTTGTGGATGGGGCATTATCTTCCTGGAAGAGACCACTCCCATCAGGATAGCAATGGTTCACCATATGAACGTGATAACTCAGAATGGCTTTGTATTTATTGGCATTTACCTTGCCCTCTAAGGGGTTTAGTGGACCTAATCTATGCCAGGAAAATGCACCCCACACCATAACAGAGCCAACAGAACCCTTCATTTGCTCATCTGTGTCCATTATTTTGACAGTAGTAGTTTCTCTCTTACACACACACACACACACACACACACACACACAAACAAACAAGTATTACCTCCCCGTCACCATGTCATGTAAGGACAATAAAGATTGCTTGAGGGTGAGAAGATAAAATGTCAGCTTTATTAAAACTTGTTACGCAGAAGTGTTTTTGTTTAACACGACGTAGAAGGTCACGTGATCATCTCAACGTGGAGTGCTCAAGGCATTAAACGCACATGGCAGTCATTTCTGTCTGAGGGTAAACACCTGACAGCGTTCTCTGTTGTGTTTACTGTCAGCAAGCATTCTTTACACAGAGCCCTGCTCGTTGTCAAAGCACTGATGCACATGTTTACATTATTGCCAAATCAACAATTTATTTTTTCAAGGTGAAAATATATGAACACAATAAATCATTTCAGGGTTATTTCCGACGTCATGTGACGTCCCTACCTTGACGCTTGCCATTTTATACCCTACCAAGGTAGGAATCCATCCAGTGGTTCCACAGAACCACGATATATCGGTCACTGCTGTTGCCATTGAATTGTCACAGGTGAACTTTCATTTGGTTAGGGGATTTGTTCCGGCTGAGCACCAAGGAGTTCTTGTGGCTTTGATCACTTACGGTTCCGTTAACACGCTGCTTCCTATTCTGAATTCCAAAGGAGACAAAATGTCACTGAGCACACACACACACAGTTGGGCTTAGGAGGTTGGCTTTGTTACCATGGAGCCCGGTTTCAAGCACCTGTGAGTCTGTGTGTCAGATGTTCTATGAAGATTTTAAAGTTGTTTGTCTGAGCAGTGCGTCATCTTTCATATGGGGCTAATGCAGCGTATAGTACCAATACTCTGCAACCCAGCCACAACCTCTTCCACTATAACACTTCAGCTTGGGTAGACTTAACCTGGCACAGCAACAGTATTAACCAAACATTGTGCAAAATTATTCACTCTAGACAATTGTTTATTCAGCTGAGCTGGTGACTCTTGAGTCCTATAGCTCGGTGTCATCGCAGCAAGCGGAAGACTGGGTTAAATTGCTTCAGTTTTTGGCAGTTTTATTTGTCTTTGAAGAAAGAATGTTGTGAGAATAGCAAAAAGTAATGATTTCTCCCTAGGATTTTAATTGCCATAAACGTGTCAGTGTTGAAGGTTTTATTTATTACCCCCAAGAAGAAAAATCATTTGGAGGAATCACAGCCAAAAAAAGACCTTTGTTCTATTCTAATTGTTAAGAAAAATGCACACCATTAAGTTGCTTCAAAGACTTGCACTTGAGTTGTTTGCATAAATGCATTTTTTTTAAAGAAGAGTAGCCAAACATTTTTTTGATAATATTTTTTTTTCTTTTCTTTTTTTTTTACCAATGATTGTTAATCATTGTAAAAGTTTACAAGGTTTGCTGCTGCACCAAGCAACAATTTTCACTCTTTTGTTTTTCCACTATTTTAGTCCAACATTAATCCTTGCAAATAAATGTTTCTGTCAGTGTGTGATATCTGATGGTGAGAGTTATCCAGGGCTACGAAATGAGGGAACAAAGTCTGAGGGAGCAAAATAAGAGTGTCAAGGAGAGGGAAAAGATCAGGGAAAGATTAGCTCCACGTGAAGACACATCTCTCACAGAGGGGATTGGCATTTGTGAAGAGAGACGGTGACAGACAGAAAGGAGAAAGCATTGTTTGATGAGGGAAGAGAGAGGGCAGGGTTTGAGCTCGAAGACAAAGCAACTGAGAGAGAGGGAAGCGTGTGAGAGCGAGAGCGGGAGAGAAGGGGTGAGTGTACACTAGAGGGGGAAACAATGTTTGAGCCAGAGGAATGAAGTGAGAGCAGGAGAGTGTTTTTTTGAGCTGTTGAGCTGGTGTTTGAAGACAGAGTGACAGAAAGAGAGTGCACTATTCACAAATGGTCCCTGACAATCAAAAACCTCCCATCCTTTTAGGAGAGGAGAGGGAATGTTCTGTACTGGCGGCGCAGTGCATCACCGCCTGCCACCGTTTGATGGACCTGTATTCCATTACATTTTATTATTTTAATTATCTTGAAATGTATTCATCTATTTAGTAGTTTGTTTTTGTTATTATAATCATAATTCGAAAATATGCTAATTATGTATCTGTGGAGATCTTTATCATTGTTATTTTGTATATCCGTGATCACGGTTCGGCAATACAGGCATTGATTTTGTCACATTTTGATAAAGCAAGTTGAATGGAATGGTGTAGAACTGAGTGCGTGCAAGCACGTGTTCAAGATGCAAGTTTTAAAAAAAGGTTCTCAGTCTGGTTTTTATAAACACCTTCAAATTCTATTCCAAAGTGCAACATGTGGCTGAATTTATATCAATCATATACAGCACTCAGAAATTAACTTAACTTGAGTGACAAAATACTAGCTATGTTCAACATACCTTTACCCCTTTTGCACCAAGAGGCTTAGCTAAAAGAAAAGACACAGGTGTCTTTTAGCTTAGCTAAAAATGATGGCTATATCTAGCGTGATGAGGAAATATGCCCATTTAATAATGAATTTGACATGTATTTAAAATGGGATTCATTGTTCTCAAAAATTAGTTGGCGATTAAAGCATTAGTTGATTAATATATTCATCATTACAGCTCTTATATTATTATATATCATTGCACTGTTTAACTTTTTTATTTCTGCGTATATAAAGAAATGTATCCTCATTTTTTCAAACATACTGTGCTCTTGGCCAGTTGCTTACTGTAAATGTGTGTTTTGAGGTTGACAGTCATTGTCCTGGGTAAACTCTAAACTGCATCAGAAGAGGAAGTGACATGTAAGGGGGGGTAAACGGTGGGTAAACATGAAGACAAATTCCATCTTCCACACATGAAACGGTGTTCATGTGTGGAAGATGGAATTTGTCTTCATGTTCTCGGTTTTGGGCAAGATACAAAGGTCAGAGTTTTACACTTATTTTTCAAATACATACACTTCCATTATCAGTGTTGTGTTGCGTTGATACATTTTTTACATCATGTTGTTTACAACGCTGCCGCTGCGCGCCCCCGGCAGGCGGCGACGACCTGTCTCAGAGAACCTGGAGGAGTATTCTGAAAGCTGAGGGAGAAGAAAATAGGTTTTGGGGAAAGCGTGCCGCCTGTCATGTAAACTGCTGAAGATGGCAGCATTTGCATATGGAAGCATCCCCTTGAAGGCTTTTTTATTGGAGAAACTACTCTAATTTGAATGGGAAAGCCAAATTCACAGTAACGAGAGACCATAAAGCACTGGGAATAACTACCATGATACTACACGAGTGTGGTGATGGAACAATAAGCGCTGAAAGAGCAGAAATATTCATACTGATTTCCTCATGAGAAACGCATGCCTTCATTCACTCTTTACGCCGCCGGCAGCTAGTCAAGCTTCAAAGGCACCTGAGGATGTTTTTTTTTACGTAAACAAAACCCAGGAAAAGTGTTCGATTTAACACCTTAAGCGTTTATAAATCTGCCTGTATGAAGAGCTGTGCCCTGGGGTCAATTTGAAAAATATTTGCAATCTGTACATTCATGTTAAGCTCAGGATTTAACTTATGCTAAATGATAATTGTAAGGTAAACTCCTTCTTCAGACAGCTGTCAGGGGCCCTTGAATTGTTCACGTTTTTCTCACGTCTGGCATTTCAGGGATTTAATGCCATCCAGAGGAATTCTGTGCATCTGAATTATTATTATGTATTCTTTCAGCAGACTCTTTTTGTTGTTCCTGCAGGAGTGATTGGGCTGTCCTAAAATGTTTCAGCCGGTTTTTCATCTGTCCGTCTCTATGGTTATTGCTTTTTATCATGCTGTAAAAAGTGTTTTCCAGCGGTCCCCTGGAGACTTGAGTTCATTTGAGCCAACTGAGAGGACAGGCTCAAATTTGTACCCTTTCTCCTGGAACGAGAGAGGAGGAAGAGAGGGAGAGATGGTCAGAGAGAAATGGAAGAAAAAGACCAGGTCCAGCAGTCAATGAGTCACTTCCCATTTAATGAATTATTACTGAGGACTGTAGAAAGCCAAAAATGAGCACTACGGACTGATTAATAGAAATGTAAAGCCGTAGCCAAGGTAACAGTACAATGATGCCGATACGATCAGCTCTGACCTGTTCACTGTGCTCCAATAATTTTTATTTTTCCCATTTATCTTTCTGTCCTCTCAAAGCGCTGAGTAATTCTCAATTAAGTAAACGAGGACATTTCATGCTCAATTGAACCCTGTGTGGGCAGTATCATGTTCGGAGCAATGCTCCTGGCTCATCACAGATCGTGGGCTCAGGAGGACCCTGTAAATGATTGGGCTGTGTTAATTGAAGTGTAGACAGATTAATTTACTTTCGCACCGCTGTGAAAAATCATCCTGCAATGTTTCAGGTGATCGGTGCAAAAGACTACGAGACAGGTGCTAACAGTGACATTTTCTTTCTTTAAAAAAAAAAAAGATTTTATCCCATTTTCTCCCAATTTGGTAGCCAATTAGACCTGCTATTTTATGTAAATCCCCCCCTAGTAATGTGAGTTCACTGCCGTAGTCCTGCGACCGGTAGTGACGAAGGCGAAGTAACATCTCCTCCGAGACGGCATTCACCAGGCCGTCGACTGTAACCACTCATGTCCTGTGGATGGGGGCGTTGTCATCCTTGAAGAGGCCACTCCCATCAGGATAGAAACGCTTCACCATAGGATGAAGGTGATCACTCAGAATTACTTGATGATTTCTACCATACCATCAGCGGTTATGGATGAGCACGCTCGACCCACCCCACAGTGGCTTGATACTGGTGTGGACCTGCTTCATGAGAACTTCAGCTATCGCCAAGGAAACGTTACAGACTTTAGGTTTGGGAGCTGTGTTAAACTCAACTTCCCCTTCATGACCTCATCTACATTCCTCCTCAGAAGCTCAGAGCCAGTCTTCCTTCCCTGCCACCTTTCCAGACGTGGTCGCCTGCCTTCCACCCCCCCCCCTGATGTTTGGTTGACAGAGCCATAAAACACCCTGCCCTTCTCCTGAAACGGCTGAATGATTCACCGTTTCTCACAGTTCCATTAAACTAAACTCCCAGTGCCGGTCTCGGCACCCCCTCCTCCCTGCACTCCGATTTACATATCCAGCAGCCAAGTCCCCCGCTCACCCCGTGTTGTTTGCCACTGCTTGTGCGGGTGAGCTCCTGTGCTGACTCATGCGCTCTCTGGTGACGGCTGATTGTTCAGCTGGACGGGATAGAGGCTTTTCTCAGCCAGCTGGTGGTGTGGATGCCATCCCGCTCTGCGCACTGAACTGACACGGCCCAGTGTCCATCCTCAGTCCACCGCACAGGTCGAGCTGGACGCTGCCCCGCTCATCACAAACACAGGTTAACCCACGGATTTGGGACTGCAAGCGTTGGAGATGGACATGGTTTTATCCTCTTGCTGGGTTTGTGGACCACAGGTCCCATGTACTATTTGAAAGCACAGTGAAGCACTATCATACACTGATACTGTCTGCAGGGCTATATGGGGATAAAAGTATAAAATAAGTTGGGGGGGGGGGTGTTTACGAAGTGGATTGCTCTTTTACTTCAGTTTCTTAAGTTAAAAATAGAGATGCATAGATCAAAATAACTACATTCACAAAAGATTCACACTCAATGTTTTTCAGTACAGATGAGGCTAAAGACACAAATATTTACGGTGGGTATATACAAACTTCAATCTTGGTCTCATCAGACCATAGAATTGGTTTGAGAGTCTCCCACATGCCTTCTGGCAAACTGTAGGTGAGATTTCTTGTGTGTTTTCTTCAACAATGGTTTTCTTTTTGCCACCCTCCCATAAAGCGCCTGGGCTATTGTCCCTATGGACAGTTTCCCTCATCTCTGTCATGGAAGACTGTAACTCCATAAGAGTTGCCATAGGCCTTTTGGTGGCCTCCATAACAAGTGTCCTTCTTACACGGATGCTCAGTTTTGGAGGACTGCCTGTTCTAAGCAAATTCACAGTTGTGCCATACTCCGTTACTTTATGATGGACTTAACGTTGCTCTGGGGGATATTCAAAGTCTTTGAAATCTTCGTATATCTTTCGCCTGATTGGTGCTTTTGAAGAACCTTTTTTGGATTTGCTTTGAATGTTCTTTGGTCTTCATGATGGAGCTTTTGTTTGGAAATGCAATAACCAACTGTGGGACCTCTCACAGATGGATGTATATAATCTGAAATTGTTTGAGTTTAGAGGTTTTTTTTAATTTGAGAGTATTTTGTGTTGATCAGTGGCAATAAATCCCAATTAAATCCATTTTGATTTCATGAAGTAATAAAATAAAATGTGAAAAATGCCAAAGGGGGTGAATACTTTTTATATCCAGTGTAGACTTCCCAAACTCCCTTCATCAGTGAAAGTGAACTCTGTTGGCCACGTAACAGCATGGCACCACAGGTGTACAAGTTACTTGGACAGAAATCGCCAGTCAGAGCCTTCATTTTTAGTCAGGCCTTCCCAGATGGATGGAAAGGTATAACTGTATTATCCCCAGATGGGAAATTTGTTGTGTGGCAATGTCTTTTAAAAAGTTAACAATACAGCGATGACAGATAGGCAGGATGGTAAAGCATCAAAGTAGACAACAATATTAAAAAACATGACATCACGCCAGGACAATCACAAAATGTTAAAAACATGGAAAGCGCAACAAACAACAGGAAGCCAAAACGAATATTACGGAATACCTGACAATTCTTTTGAGGGATTTGATTGAGGTTTTTAAATTCATAAAAGGGATTAACAAACCTACCAATGATATTAAAATGAGTTCAGTTAGTTCAGTTATAAGAGGGCACAGGTGGAAATGAGTTAAAGGCAACAGTTGTCAATGTGTGGAACAGCTTGCCAGGTCATGCAGTAGAGGCAGAAACACTTGGGGTATTCAAGTCCAGGCTTGATGCGGTACTGGGTGTTCTTTAGACTAGAAAATTGCGAGCCTAGATTCTTATGTTCTTATGTTCAATCAGCTCAGAATCCCAGTCGTGCCCATTATTCAGACTGGATGACTGATGTCACAAAGGCAGTTTGTGCTCGGTGAGGTGCTAATGGTGGCGCTCTGTCTGTGGCCACAGGTTCTGTGGCGAGTGTCTACAGCCCTGCCTGCAGGTGACCTCGCCGCTCTGCCCGCTCTGCCGCATGCCTTTCGACCCAAAGAAGGTGGACAAGTCCTCCAACTTGGAGAAGCAGCTCTCCTCCTACAAGGCACCATGTCGGGGATGCAGTAAAAAGGTGAGGGGGTTTGGTCTCCCAGGTGAGGAATTGTTTTATTTGTGCGCACACGTACAGGGACAACATTTTGACCCACAAAGCATCGATTCACGACGTGATGGCACTCTTGAGCAAGGTGAATATACAGGTGTGTCAATGCATAACTTTTATAACTGTACGCTGTCCAAGGGGGCCTCCCGCATGGTCCAGTGGTTACAACGTTCGACACTGGCCACGGCGACCGGGGTTCGGTTCCCCGTCACGCCAGAGTCGGCTCTGGCCGGGAGTGCCACCAGGGGCGGTGTTTCTCTGTGTGCTCCAGGGAGGGGGGAGGGAAGCCGACAGGACGTTCGCTGCGCACAGGAGTGGCCCTGTAGTACCGGGTTACGGTCGACGGCCTGGCAAGTGCTGTCTCAGAGGAGACGATGCTCCACCTTCGTCACTACCGGTCGCAGGACTACGGTAGCAAACTCACATTACTAGGGGGCGATTGACATAAAATAGCGGGTGTAATTGGCTATTAAATTGGGAGAAAATGGGAGAAAATCAGAAACAAAATCTTTTCTTTTTTTAAAAAAACTGTACGCTGTCCAAGTGACCGTGTCCAGTGAGCAACTAGGGCAGGTGTGTGAATAGCTGAACACAGCATGGCGCAAACCTGCAGGTGCAAGTTTGGAGGTTCTGAAGCGAGGCGGCCATGCTGACTCTTGTTCTCAGAGACGGGCACTCGGTGAAAGGAAGTCTGCGGTCCTGCACTGTCACTCACTCTCTCTCTCTCTCTCTCTCTCTCTCTCTCTCTCTCACTTTCTCTCCTCTCTCTCTTTTTCATTCTCACTCTCTCAATCGCTCTCGTTCACACTTTCCTCTCTCACTCCCTCTCTTTCTTTCTCTATCTCTGCCGGTTTGCTTCAGGTCACTCTCATCAAAATGAGGTCACACATTTCCTCCTGCACAAAGGTCCAGGAGCAGATGGCCAACTGCCCCAAATTTGTGCCAGTCGTACCCACCTCCCAGCCCATTCCCAGGTAAGCCATAACCTTTATATTTCCTACAAAAATGCTCTCAGGTTGAGTCTGCTGAGGTGCACACGCAGTAGAAACAAGTAACTGTTGAAGGTTGAAGTGAACTACACAGCACGCCCAATCCTACTCTAAAGACATGCTCGCTGCAACCTCTGCTGCCTATTCGGGAGAGCGTAGACGATCACGCGCTCTGCTCTGAAACTTGTAATGTCATCCGCCACTTCTTCTCACACCATAATACACGAGTTAAGCTTGCACAGACATGAGCAAGCTTAGCTCATGAGACATGGAAAATCTGCCTGAATCCCTCCCTCCCTGGGCGATGCCACCCAGCAGCCCCAAGCTAAATTTTCTAATACTTATTATAATTGTATAACTATGAATATAATTGACATTAAAATATTTATATTTATAAGCTCATACACAGACTTTAAATGTAACATCATAATAGTATGAAATAAATACTTTGGCTGCTGTTTTATTCAAAATAATCCAGGGCCAGGTGGCTCAACCGGTAAAAGCACTTGCCCGGAGTGCATGGTTGCCCACTGTGGCCGGGGTTCAATACCCCGGCTGCGACAGCCTGGCTGGCGGCGATGGGCTGTCCGCCCCAGGGGGGAGGGAAGCCGGCATGAGCTCACCGCATGCACCGAAAGCTTACCTGTGGGTGAATCATGGCTAGCTGAGTTCCAAAGGAAGCGGTTCGTTGCCATCGCCACTGCCACTCCCAGGGTAGTGGCTGGTCCCGTAGTTGTAGGCAGCAGGCTCGTGGGGGAAATTGAAGGTATACCAAATTGGCCACAAAATTGGGAGAAAGATACAGGGAAAAATCTGATAAATCTTTTAAAAATAAATAAAGTCATCCAAAAGTCTTTGGAGGAGAGGTTCTGTGTTTTACAGCGCTGTGATATTCACCTCTTCCTGAAACAACCAAACAAAAAATAATGGAATTTTCCCTTTGGAATAGCAGAGTGGGAACTTTTTAATTTTGCAGGCAAGGCTGGTGATAAACGGCCCACCAGATTGCCCCCCTCCAACAACCCATGGTTTCTCCTTGGGCAATTTGCTTATTCAGATGTCTAATGGAAGTCTGCAAGGTGCAGTGGTGACTGCCTGGAAGCCGCCATGTGTGTTAGTCGATCGGTAGATCAGTCGGTCGGTGGACTGGTGGTATTTAAACAGGATCCGACTGGGCTGTTGCAGGCTGTTGCTGTTGTTGATGGCTCAGGATTTGGGAGAGACGTAGGGTTCCACTCCAGACAGCCGCTGCTCATCTGCCATCTAAGTGTGATTGACAGTGATTGACAACTAGTGTGCGAGTGTGTGTGTGTGTGTGTGTTTTTTTTTTTTTCATGTATGACAGATTGTGTGAGTGTGTCTGTGCATCTGTATACCAAATGTTACACAAGGCTAGGGGTGTGTGTGTGTGTGTGTGTGTGCAAAAGAACAATGTGAATGGATCCAATCACAAGGGTCAGAGTGTCTACACAGCGCACTGCAAGACTTTCCACACATTTGCCGTTTGTTGAATCGTTCCGTGAGCATATCATCTGTTAAAGATTTCTCCTCAACTTCCAGTTTTGAAAGGGTCTTCCTCAGTGGGAACATCCTTCTACAAGCATTGGTCCACCTCAGATGGGCCCTGGGCTTCTTGGCAGCCTTTTTCATCGGGGTCCCTGTGACAGCCTGTTGCACTTTGTGTGGCCCGCAGCAATATTCCAAACCGCTCCACCTTCGTGTGTCCGTACTGCGGCGCGCGGAACCTGGACCAGCAGGAGCTCGTGAAGCACTGCATGGAGAACCACCGCAACGACCCCAACAAAGTGGTGAGTCCGCCGGAGAACACCAGGGATAGAATGGACAGGAGAGGTTCAGGATGGAACAGTGCATTGAAGACTAATAAGGGCATATAATAATAATAAATAATAATGATAATAATAATCATAATAAACGTTATTTGTATACATTAGTTCCAGCTATTTGTAACATCAGCATCAAACGTGGCATGCAAAACGCTGCACAAGGAGCAAAAGAAGCCAAAGTATTAATTTAAAAAAGCACATGTATGGTATAATGTGCATGTGCATGCAAGCTGATTTACAGAAGGAAAAAAATTATTCATAAGTATAAGCATTATAAGTGTCACGTGGGAGTCTGGCGCAGCGGAAATGAAAGGAGGAGATCATGTGGAAGTGTAGCTGCCAGAGTTGCGGGTCAATTTCTTTTCAGTTCAGCTCAGTCAATTCAGGAAAAATTAATTGAAATTCGATTGATTCATTGAAAAATCCTCATGGAACATTATGGGCATTTTTCAATTAATTTCCTGAATTTACTGAGCTGAACTGAAATGGAATTGACCCCAACCCTGGTAGCTGGCGCTATGAATGAATGGGGTCATGTGGTGACCAAACATACGATGGTGAGATGGAATGGCGCCATATGTTAAGAGGCAAAAATGAGGTTGAGGGACATGCAAAGGTTGGTTCGGTAACAGGCGTGTTTCTCGCCCCTTGCGCCAGGTGTGCCCGGTGTGTTCAGCCATGCCCTGGGGGGACCCCAGCTACAAGAGCTCCAACTTCCTGCAGCACCTCCTGCACCGGCACAAGTTCTCCTACGACACCTTTGTGGTGAGGGGGATTTGGCCATTTAACCTGTCAGTGCTGCAGGAATTCTCCTGTCCCAGCTGTACAGGGGTTCCCAAACCCTTTTTATCTCGAGGTCCCCTAAAAAGACCACCTTATGGCTGAGGTCCCCCACCTCAATAAAATTGATCACATTTGACACCTTTATCCGACACCCTCCGCAGGCAGTGCATTGCAGTGGCTATCGAACTCACTAGACACGGAGGCGTGTCGTGATGCCGTTATACTATGGATAGGGCCCTACCAAATTCACGGCCGTGAAAATCGTGTCGCGGCCCGTGAAATTAGGCTTTTGCCGTGTAATCAACCACCTGCTGTGAAAACACGTATTTTTGAGACAAATGGAGTGGTTAACACAAACTCCTTCAGCTTTGTATCAGTAGAGCTGTGGGAAAATGCAAGGCAAATTTGATTCACATTTTGCATGCACAATCAAACGAATTTGAGGTATTGATTGGTTAAATTACAAACATCCGGGGTGGTAACAATCTAAATTTTCTAATGTAGCAAACTAGACCAAGCACAGCCTACATAGCTAACATCACTGCCAATGCTCCAACATAGCTAATCTTTATATTTTTACAGTCTTTATCAAACTATCAAAAATGAGCAAATCTTCCAAAAACATGACTGCAGAGAATTTGGTGCAATCAATGTTCACGCAGGCGGAGGAATACTTTTTGTAACTGCTGTAACGTCTTTGTATGACACACGGAAGGCATCCATTCAGCGCCATTTTGAGAGCGAGTGCCACAGCTCCAAGAAGCGGGCCTGCAGGGGGATGTTGCAAAGATGCAGAAAACAATTTCTGCTATTTTCAAAAAGTTGACCGAAAGCAGACTGCCATCATTTGGCTACTATGGAGTTAGTCGAGGCATTCACCAGTGCCAACATGCCACTGGAAAAACTGGGCCATCCCAAGACGAGGGGCTACTTTCAGCGCAATGTTAAGAATGCAGGTTCTCTACCAACTGCAAATAAACTGTGACAAGACTACCTTCCAAGGGAATTTGAGGCGCATGTTGAGGAGGTGAAATCTCTTCTAAATTCATGCAAATCTTTTTTGATCATTTCTGACGAGTCCACGGACGACCAAGACAATTACTTGTTGCGTGTCATTTTTGATTCTGTATCAGACGAGCCTAGAGATACTCAAACAGAGACTATTACAACCGTGCTTGCAGACTGCATTTACCTAGATGCAGTAAATTACACTACTGTTTCTCAAGTGATAATTGAAACACTATCGGAATATGGTGCAGACTTCAACAATGTGCTTTTATTAGCGACAGTGCAACGTACATGACAGTCATTCAGATCGGTACTACAAGGTCTTGTTTTTATTCGTTTTTGGTAATGCCGTGAAATTACATGTTTTTTCATAACTTCCGTGAAATTAGGCACATTGAGACATTTAAGCCCGTGAAATTCACCAAAATTTACAGTGAATTTGGTAGGGTATGGGTCTATACAAGACATGGAGGTATTTAGTCCAATATAAATATTAAACAATTAAAATGATAATCAGGTGCAGTTTGTTATATGAAAGTCTAAATGATGTCATTCATGAAATATGTAAATATGAACAAAATATTCTCAAAAGGGGAAAATGTTTATTTATGACTCCCTGGGACCTCTACTTACCCCTGCAGTAATAGTCATAGCTTTGAAATTGACATTGTTGGGTTGAGTGGAAAGCACTGGGGTTATTTCAGTTTAGGAGACTAGAGGCGTGCCACAGTATGAAATTGTGGTTTGAACTTCAATGTCCAGAATTCTGTGTGTCTCAGGTGTAGGTATAGTGACCTTTGACCTCCGTCCACGCCAGCTGACCCCTGGCCTTTTGTCTGTACGTTCACAGGACTACAGCATCGATGAGGAGGCCGCACTGCAAGCTGCCCTGGCACTGTCGCTCTCTGAGAATTGAGGGCGGCACCCCCTCCCTCCCTCTCTGCCCTGACACACCGAAAAAAGTGGACCCTCCTTTCACCCCAGCCCCCTCCACCTTCTTAATCGCTCAAAACTGATTCCACCTTCTCCAACATGTAGGAGGCAATTGTTCCTCCTACACCCGTCACCTCTACTCCCATGTCCGCGATATCTACAAGGCCCAACACATCCCACTTTCTTAACTTACCCATTCAGGGAGGGGCTTCCAATCGCAACAGCCAATCACAGCTGTGGGGGTTGCAGAAAGATACTGTATTTTGGATTGGGGTTCAAGTAATTATGTTTTTTTCTTTCCAAGTTTAATACTTGTGTGTGTGTGTGCCACCCTCTATTCTTGTAATAGTGAGAGGCTGAACATCCCAACACAAAGTCTTCAATTTTACTAGGATTCTTGTGAATATTTGCACTTGTCACATTTTTCGACATGATTAAAGTCTAGTGATGTGCTTATTTTACAGTCAACTAACAAAACAATAGCAATGCATTTATTCTTCATACTGCTTGTTAACTTGCTACAATAGTATTTTTTATAAAACATCAGATAAGATAAAAAATAATATATTTTTGAAAATGTTTCAGTTTCAAATGGTGCACTACTAACAAGAAAGTGAAACACACATTGAACAATTAGGGATGTGTTAGTTGTTTTCTATTATTATTATTATTATTATTTTGTACCTGTTGGTATGGTGTCGCTCAGTCAAACAGGTAGTCATAGTGTAATGGCTCTTGGAGCACACAGGTTGAGTGCCCTTTTTGTGAAGGTGTGTAATGACCAAGCTGAAACACTAGGGGGCACACCTATTTTAAAAATTATGTGTCTTGACAATGAATATGACCTCTTGCGTCTCCCCAAGTTTTACTCCTTTCATTCAAAGCTTGCTGTGTGTTTAATGCCCATATGTACAGTATTCTTAGTGCACACTGATGTGTGTATATATGTTTCTCTGTAGAAGAAGAGAGACAGATGTGTATCTTTTTATATATATATATATACACATATATATATATATATATATATATATATATATATATATATATATATATATAATATAAATAACAATGCTGGGAGTGTTTTTTCCCCAATTTAAACACAGTCCTTTACTATCCTTATTTAGGGGCTGAGGGTCATATGTATCATATGTCACAGTTAAAGCAGGCTTGTAGTAGATATCAGGTGCCACTGCAGCATTGTCAGAGTAGACAGTGGGTTGGTGGAGGCAACTTGGCAGAGGGTTGTTTGTAAGCGGCAATGGTCATCTGCACTGAGCAGGCCCTCAGTGAAACCGTGTGCCCCGTCCCATGATTCTTTCTGTCTTCCTGGTGTGTAGACACTGGTAAATAGTGGGGCTGGCTTGCTTTATCTGTCAGGCTGACCAGCTGTGGAATGGAGACTGAAGGGTAGATTCAGGAGAACAGTATGTGCCCGTTGCAGTATGCAGTGTTACTGCATATTAAAGAAACCAATCAAAAGCTGCATCCTTTGAAACAAATTCCATGATGTACATGATCAAAGGAACCCTTAAAATGGTAATGTGGATAGCAATATTTTAAAAGCAGCACAAAACATACCGAAGGAGCATTTGTCAATTGAGATTGAGACTATTTAATAAGCCTTGTAATTTGACTGTTTTTGTCTATGCCGAACGGGAGTCTTAAGTTTTGCATCATTTTTTTATGATGCCATCATTTTTCCGATACAACTGAAGCTTTGAGTGTCCCCCTCTAAAACTGGCTGGCAGCACCATTTTTACCATAAATAATTAAGTTAATTGAGCAGATAATCACAATATGGCATATCCGCATCATTTCAAGAATACCCTGTTTGTGTAGCTGTGCATAGTCTGTTGTTTATGGATTAGGTCATGTGGCAGTTTGTGTTTTGGCCAGCTGCCCTGACAAGAAATGAATTCTGAGAAAGTGGTGCTACATGAAATCCAGTCAGGCTGACATTTTCTGAACCTGTGAACAGAAAAATTCCTCCCACACAATTTCATTGGAACTGAGATTGGTATAGCAGGGCATCAAGAGGACCTTTGAATTGTGTACGAAAGCAGCTCTTTTTTGTGGAAGGGAAGGAGGATGATGTAAAGTGTTCTGGATGAAATAAGAAAGTGGCGCTGATAGTTTTCCCGTTGTAGAATACACAAGACCTCTGTATATGGGAAATAGAATGGTTAGGTTGATTGATTGATTGATCTGGAATTGACGGTTTGGGGAAAGCTTTGACTCCTGTCCAGAATGCATTATGTCATTACCTAATAAGCTCAGAGAGGTCATTTTCCCATGGTGGAATACCCAAAAATATTGCACTTTATTTTTCAAAATACATGGGTGGGAGACCTTCCAGCATTTTGTTTAATTTTGTTTTCCCAAATTGCTGGTAAATAAATGTAGGCTATGTCAAGTGATTGTTGAGGTCAAACTTAAGTGTGTGGGCTGTTTTAAATATAACTGAAGAATGTTCTGGAATGGGGAAGGGAGGGATTCTGAGGATAGTAATTTCGTATCGAGTTGTCGTAGAATGTTGACTGTTAAAAGTAATAATATGGTAGGAAATTCCTGAGGCAATTGAAGTGAGTCTAACATTATACAATAAGTATGAAATGAGGAGGAAAATACAGTATGTTGGCATGGTATGATTTATTGAAGGCTATCAGGCCATAATGTACTGTTTGAACATTATGAATTAACCAATGAAAGAAATGAAATAATTAACCAATTTATTATATATATGTGTGTATATATACAATAATGATAATAATTAATGATGTATTATTATTAGAACCAATTTAAATGATTAAATGATTTCCTTAATGTCACATTTTTAACATGCATTGTGTTGCTGTTGGATTTGGGCATGAAAAAGGTGAGAAATTAGACAAAAAGCAAAGAATGTTGCTAGGAAAAGACCAGTTTCTTTCTTCACCTACAGTACAAAATACTGTAACCTAAATTATTATTAGTTTTGACTGCCTCTTGGTAATGATGCTATTCTGTAAATGTTTATATCATACTCTTGATTGATATTCCTGTGCACAGATGTATTATGAATTGTATTTTTTATTTTTACTTTTTATATTGTATTCTGTATTTTTAAATGACTAAATAGCTTCATAAGTGATCCCAAGATTTTTTCCCCCGTCTGAGTTAATGCATCAGTGTAATACTTCCATGTGCCACCAGGTGCTGTATTTCCTGAAAATGAACTGAAAATGGCAAGTCACATAATGTTTCCATGCAGGGGGGAAATACATTCTACACAACGTTAAGCCTGACTTTAAGTGGTTCAGAGGGTTGGAATGGGACTCATACTTCTGGGGCTGAAGGTATGAAGCAGCAGAGCAGCTGTGAATCGAGTAAGAAGAAGCTAGTGGGATTGTTTTGTTTTCTTCTTCTTCTCCAAAGCATATACTCCTGACTCCTGCTTGGGACTAAATTGGGTGTTCGGTTTCCCTTTGTTTTAGGTTGTTATCAATTTTAATGCCACCAATAGAATCTGGAGGAACTTTACCCTCAAAGACTAGTGACGCCAGCCATCGTTAACCCAGTCAAAGGTCAGACCTCCCCATGACAGTCTGCCGCGCATTCAAGTTTTGCCCCAGACCGACGATGCCACCTGATCTGGCAGTCTGAGGCATAAATCTGATGGTGTCAGTACTCAGTGTGGTGACTGAGGGGGTGGCGTACAGTACGATGCACAGCGCTCCGAGAGTCTACCTGCTAGTTGGCCGCTTTCACGTGCATTAACTTACCGTCGCTGTGCATCTCGCCTGCTGCTGTGGTGTTCACAGAAGCTGGATTTCAGGGTGACAGAAAGCGTGAGGCTGCAGATAGCAAGGTGTCCAGAGCATCGTCCCCCCTCATCGGTCAACGCGGACACACCATGGCTGCAGCTCCGTGATCTAGACACGGCGTGTTATCTGTGATGTATGCATTCATGCATAATAACACCTACAATGATGGAGATGACAACAATAATGTGAATTATCAAAGTTACACTGTTTCATTCCAATAAGGCCTTTCTTCTGTATTTGTAGCAGTTTCTTTCCCTTCAATAAACACTGACTCATCCCACCCAGTTTGTCTCTGATTCAGAAGTGCTGATATCGGAGTGTGTCCTTCATTTGGGCTTTCATCATCAGTCTAGAACTGGGCTTGGCTGCAGCCTTGACTATTTTGTAAATTGTGACTCGTGATTTATCACCTAGACCAGTGATTCCCTAAACTGGGGGTCGGGACCCACTGGCAGGTCGTGAGTTCGATATGAAAAACGAAAGAAGAATGAATGCATACTGTATATCATATACTTTTCATTGACACCAGTCAAATTAAATGCTGCACAGTTACATACACTGTACATGCATGTTTTGATATGTTAAACCCTTTTCTTTTTTGCATTTCCACTTGAATGATTGGTGGGTCACAGTAAATGTATTTGCTCTTTAAATGGGTCATGGGCTCAGAGGAGGTTTGGGACCCGCTGTGCACATTGTGTAAATGTAGTGGATAAGATGAGCTTAATAACCCAAAGGTCACCAGTTCAACCGGTTGCAGCCTTAAGCCACATACATGCTTAACCTGAATTGCTCCTATACTTTTCAAGTTGTGTATATATGTGGGTAATGCATTTTTTAAGAACTTGAGTTATGCAAGAATTTGCTAAACAACTCTTACCACTACTACTACTAATAGTTGTTATTATTATTATTATTATTATTATTAATTGTATATATCAGCAGAGACTTGGAGTTAAACATACAGTATGTAGGTAATTTTACAATAAGTATTTCTATATTGTGTGCCATATGTCCAATAATCACAAATTTGATAGTGACACATTTGAATATATTGGCCCATGATGACCTACATATCATATTTTCCTTCTTAATTAAGATGGGCCATACCCATGTCCAAATGTTTGCATCAGTTGGACTGGACAGTTGATGAAAGATTACTTTTTTTCCCCCAACTTTTAAAAGTCACTGAAACACGTGCCCATACTTTCTATTATATTGCTTTCAAAATTGGAACACTATTTGGGCATGGCTTACATGATTTTAATCAAAATGTGTAGGGGAAATGCATGCCTTTATGGTCACTTGTATCACTCACTTTCCAGAGGTAAGAATATATAGTCATTTGTGGTTTTGGTGATTCCCCAAGACTTTGTCTGAACTGAACTGCAGTGTCCTGGATCATGATCACCACACCACAGTAAACCTGAATATGAAGAGGACCACTCGACATCAGATAAACCTGAACCAAAATAAACCCTGTCTGCAACCAGGGAAGTCAGGATCAGCATGCTCAGTTTCCTCTTTGTGGGAAATGTAGGGTAGATGTGGCGTGGGGGGTAGTATGAGACATGGGAAGGAGAGAGGGGTTTGAATTTCTAGTGGTGCACTTGGTCAACCGCAACTTAATTAACAGCTCTGAAAGGACTCCCAACAATCTCTTCTAGTGAGGGGCTTCTTTTCATCCGAGAATGGGGGGCATCTAGGCCCCAGTGAAGACCAGAGAGGTCTGAAAATATACACGTGTTGCCAAGGCGATGCCTCGCTTTGGAGATGCTGCTGCTGGAAGGCAACTGGACTGGCTGTGGCAACACGGGGGTGCCATGGTGACGGAAGACGGCGGGAAAGCATGTAGAGCCTCAGAACCTGTCTGAAAAGTCAAGACGGCGAACACCTGCGGTCCTACCAGCAGGCCAGACCAGCAGGCAGCAGCAACTGTGGCCCAGTGTGGGAGAGGCCAGGAATGCCAGGGAGGCAACGTTCCTGAAAGACACGGTCAAATTTGCAGGTAAACTGATGAAGCAGAGACCACAACTCGGCCTCCATGCGAAAGCACTTTGACTTCACCGTCCACAGAACTCACTCAGCCTCGCTGCACGTTCGCTGACCTTGTAGGCAACGATATAATACGGTCGTATTATGCACAGTCATAATAACTCATATTTTGTCTTTTTCCAAAAGCTGAAAAAGAAGCCGTTAAATTTTAAGATCCTCAGGTATCTACAGAGCCACACTTTTCACGAGTCAGCTCAGTTGGTAGTGAAACCTGCTTTTTCCCCATTCCTAAAATATCCATGTTTAACTCAAAGCAACTCTATTACCAATTCTGGCACTGACGTACACAAGGAGTGGCGATGTTTTTGAGAAGAATCTGACCACCTGCAGGCCCATCTGGAGAGAGGGTGGTGGGTGAGGGGGGGTATCTAGCTGAGGCGCTCTGTGTGCTGGGAGCAGGTGTGGGGGGACACCATGGCACCCAGTGAAAGAAGACCAGGGCCCTGTCTATTCTGCGGTGCCCGGGAGGAACAGTAGCACAGAGTGAAGTGTTCCAATTACAGGGTGCTTGGGGGCGACCCTTTGACCCCCTTGTCTCTATGCCACCAGCGGGCCAGTTCCCAGGCACGTGAAGCCGCCCCTTCCACCAATCAACCTGAGTGAGATGCTCTGCCTCCCCTCCTGTGTCTCAATAAACAATGTGCAGCTGACCTGTCTGCCTGCATTCATTTCAAAATATCAACCCATATCAAAATGTATATACATTTCAATACATGTTCAAATATGAAATCTATCAATTTTTGTTTTTCATGTTTTATACTTTACTGATATAGTTTTGGAAATGTGTTTTTAAAATGATTGTATTGACAACGCCATGCTCTACCTACTGAGCCACACAGAACCAGCATAAAATACAATACAGCACCATACCATACAGTGCGAAACAACAACCACAAAGCAGACAGAGCCATTATGATTTTTTACAGGCCACCAGCATCTTATCTGTCAAGGCAATAATATATAATTTTATTGTTTATAGTAAATTCTTAAAATCACACAAAAGGGCATTGGGCCACCACAAGCTGCCAGAACAGCTTCAATGCACCTTCGATTATACAAGTGTGTGGAACTGTATTGAAGGGATGTAACACCATTCTTCCACAAGAAATTCTATAATTTGGTGTTTTGTTGATGGTGGTGGAAAACGCTGTCTCAGGTGACGCTCCAGAATAACTGTTCAATTTTGTTTTCATCTGGTGACTGAGATAGCCATGGAATATGGTTTACATTGTTTTCATGCTCATCAAACCCTTCTGTGACCACTCATGTCCTGTGGATGGGGGCATTGTTATCCAGGAAGATACCACTCCCATCAGGAAAGAAATGCTTTCACCATAAGATGAAGGTGATCAGGGCAGCGGATAGCGTAACAGTCTAACGCATTGTATTTTGGCTGGTCCAATACGGTGTGCGCTGCCTGTCAGGAACACGGTTCAAAACCAGCATCTCTACTAGACTGGCCCTGGTCATCAGCCCTGATCGGGGGTGGCATTTGGCTGTCCGGCTCAGGGGTAGGGTTAGCCAACTCGAGTCCCCTGTGAAGCACATAAAAGGAGTCTCCAGAACGTTGGTGGGCGAATCCCGTCTCTAAGGAATTGGAGTTCGCTGCCCTCTGAGAATTAGCTTGCCTTGCAGTGGACTCATGTGGGGAGGGTAAATCTAAATAAATAGAGGGTGTAATTGGCTACAAAATTGGGGGGAAAATCTGAAGAAAAAAATAAAATAAATGGATGAAGGTGATCACTCAGAATGGCTTGCCATTTATTGCCATTTACTTCTAAGGTTGAATGGACCTAAACCATGCTATGGAAAATTCACTCCACCCCATAACAGAACCACCAGAGCCCTTCACTGTGGGAAAAAAGCACTACTGACTTGTAGGTTTCTTTTACCATGGTCAGACATGCACTCATCTGCTTACTGAGAACAGGGTGATGGAGGACTCATCTGACCATGACTTTTTTCCACTGCTCAGTAGACCACTGCTTGTATTTCTTGCACCATTTTACTCGCAAACATGCATTTTTAGGTGTAATAAGGGGTTTATGCACTCACCATAGTATCCCTCTATGTGAAGTTCTGAATTAACTATTCTTGATTAAACTGCCTGCTCATACCCTCGATTGACATTTGCAGTCAACTGATTCAGAGTTGCTCATCTGTTGTACCTTGCATCTCAAGCCAATGCACCAACATCACAGTTGAGGAGTATGAGCTTTTGATTTTGATTTTCAGTTGACAATGTCTTCCCCTCAGACTTCAACATCACCTTAGCCACTCTTCCTTACAAAACATCAGCAAGTTGAGCAGTCTTCATCACTGAAGCTCCTGCTAAATGTGCCCCAACAAACACCCCTCTTTCAAGGCCATTGAGATTTCTTCTTCGAGCTATGGTAGCCAAAATAATTGGCAACTGGGCCTGCACAGCATTTTTATACATGACAATAAGCATGATTATGATGATTGTTCATTCCTCTTTCACTCAAGTTTTTCCTTTTTTTTGCAGTTATTTGTGTGTGTGTGTGTGTGTGTGTGTGTGTGTGTGTGTGTGTGTGTGTGTGTGTGAGAGAGAGAGAGAGAGAATGTGCGCATGTTCCCTACTGTATGATTGATGACAGAGAGAGATGATCATTGTTCCAACATTGCATTGTGTAGTATACCCCCTCATTCCCACAAGCTTCATAAGAAATGGGGCAGTTCATCACTTGAGTGCAACTGGGAGATAGAAAGAGCTATACTTGATCCTGACCCCCATCTCCCCCACCCCGCACTCTGTCACGGTCTGTGATCCCATCCTCCTCCATCCTCCAACTGTCCCCAAGACAACTCAGTAACCCCCCCACCCCTTGCACCCACAGGAGCCTGGGAACTCACAGTGAGCCCGTTGAGAGTTGACCACAGGAACATAGACCAGGCCCCCGCTGTGATTACCAGGGGAGAGTGGGTCGACAAGGCGAGAGAGGCCAATTCAGAGGATCGCCAGGGGAGGTAGAAGTAGCTCAGGGAGGGTAGACACCCTCCTTTTTCTCAGTGGTTGTTTAAAAACATGGGCAAATCAGGCATCTTTTTAAACTTTATTTTTTTTTAATTTTTTAAAGATGTATTTAATAGAAAAAGAGAATTGGACAGATTCTTCAGTGCTGAACACCCTTTAGCGTACCCTGTGGATGCTGCTGAGACTATATTCCTGCAGGGTTTGCAAACTGGGATTAAGGGAGCTCATGGTTGATAGTTTGAATCCTGGATGTAACACTGCTGGCTTGCCCTTGAGAATAACAGGACTTCCATAGGCCTATATTAAATGATTTGATTGCAGATCTGAATATGCTCCTTTGAATCCTCCTCGAATTTGCTTTGTGATGTCGAAGTGTGTCCCCTACATCTTTTGCAAATATCTATAGGCTAATATAACGTTCACTCTTGAATACTTTAAAAGTGATTCCATGCCACAAAGGCTCGAAAATGTGACTGAGAATACTTAACTGAAGTGAAAGGAGAATAGAATTCGCATAGTTGACCTCGGTGTGGGATTCCGACGTATGGCGCCACAACTTGAACTGTTGGGGTCGAAGGTCATAACACAGGGAGCTCGCAGTGACTTTGCCTACGAAAGCTGGACGAGCTAGTGATCAACGTGGGAGTGCTTCGGCAACGTGACCAAAATACGCGGAGAAAAACAACATCAGGTACGGGACGGAAAATACTGCGAGGTTGCTGGCTGGTTAGGAAAGGCCTCTAAATGTTAAGTCTGCACCTGTTCTGAGGCTGCACTGTTTTTTTTTCCACGACAAGTGGACAGATATAACCAGTCCTCTCCGCAGCCGCATAGTGGCGGGGTTTGGTTAACAAGTGCACGCATAGCGTTCATACGCGGTGTGTCAGCGAACGGCAGGGGCGCGATATTTTTACACACCCGATACACACTGTGGAAAATATTCCGCAAATCTGAGTCGCTGCAAGCCTGCTCGGAGGTCGTCCACAAAAATATCCCCACAGGCAAGATAGCGGTCGCTGGATCGCATAAAAATAGACACACTTTGTTTTCACGCGGCTAAAAGTGGTAGCAGGGATTGTATTACTGTGCCGCTACGCAATGGAGTAGTATTATAAACAGGTTACTTTATATTTATAGGTCCAAATGTTTATATTAATATCCATGGAGTAATGGTTCCTCTGTAGTCTATCAGAGGTTGTTGATTATTTTTACTCCTGTACACTCATGGTGTGATAATGCTGCGATGGCGACAGGTGGCTGGATGAATATTTAGGTATGTGATATAGGCTATTCATGGATAAATGAATTGGTATGACCCTTAGCCGGAATTTAACAAACTTTGACCCACAAATGATAAATAACATTATTTTCCCTTATTGTTGGCACTGTACCTACACCTAGTACCAGTAGGACTCGATTGTTTGTTTTCCTAGAGTCCTGTCTAGTTTTCATTCATCCACTTTGAACTAGGATCGTCCTTTGTCACTAATGGGTTGATTCCGTTTTCACTGTCTTATCTGGTCCAAAAACTGGTACGTTTAAGATTAGAAAAATCATTTTAAATTTAAATGTTTTTGTTTTTTTACTAAAACAATCCCTTATTTATGGTCCCTATATAAGGAATCTTAAAAACATATTTTGCTGTATGGCCTTAAATAACTTATGGCCAATATCAAGTATACATCTAGAGACATTATTTCTGAAGTGAAATGTTCTCTGAAAAAATAAAACTATTTAATGACAGTCACATTGTACTTTGCCAAGAACAAAAAGCTAAGGAAACCAGTTTATGCAATGCGTGGACTTGTTCTCTCTATTCCCCTCGACTAACTGTATGTGTCTCAATGCCATGGGAGACAGATAGGGGACCCTATTAACATTCAGGACAAGGGGCGCAATGCAGGTTTAGCTCATTGAGACATTGTGGTAGCAGTGGAAGGCCTGGATAAACATGAAAATTCCTCACCAACAGATCTCTTTTGAAGCAGCAACATGCCTTTCAAACCAGCAATAGATAACAAATTGCTATGATCTTACAAAAATTAATATTTTTGATCACAAACAGGAAGTGAGATAGAACAGATAAAGCTAAGGCGTATGCTTTAGGAAATGCGTGTCCCTGTTATCAAAAGGGTACCTGCCCAGCACCTCTTCCCCTCTCTACCCCCCACAAAGGCGTCAGGGCACGCTGTCCAACCCAGCATAACTCATCGACCTCCCATTGGTGAATTTGACTCCATGAGTTGACTCAGAGAGCAGGATGATCTGTGGAAGAAATCCTCAGCAGCCAGGGGGGGGGTACAGTAGAGGGGCGTACAGGATTCTTTCTAAAGGAAAAGGGGCACAGGTGCTCTTTGGATTCAGAGCGCTCGCTCAAGGGGGGCATGGGAAACTTGCATGGTTCCACTGTGCTGTGCCAGCGCCCGAGTAAGGGGTGGGTGCCCCAGCGTGAGCCTGTTGCCCTGGGTCCAAAATAGCCCCTCAGGCCCTATTTTTGACCCGTCTGTTGCTGTAAAGGGAATGGGCGAATGCCTTCCTTGCCCCGGCTACAGGATATTTATAGAGGAAAGGGCTCTTTTGTAGAGTCCCGGCAGCTAAAGTTAGGCGCCGTGGCGTCAGCTGATGCCCACGTCATGGCGAGCGGTGACAGCGGGGTAAAGATCACCGCTGGAAACTGGGACACGTTTTTAATCCCTCAAGCCCTCGGTATATGTTCCGTAACCTTATTATCGTCATTTTCCTTGACATTAGCAGTGGCGGCAGAGGTCCCGGTAATATTATCAGCCATGGCAGGGACCGTGGGTGTGGGAGGTGGGTGGCGGCGGTGTTGCCACTGCTGCTGAGGAATGCCGGGGGTTTTAGACTTAACGCGTCAGAAAGGTGAAGGATGGCCGCTGTCGGCTCCAGCCAGATGCGCTTTGGAATGCGGCCGTCATGTCACAGTTTCCTCACGCGGGGTCCGCCAAATCCTCCCCGGCACCCGCTCTCCGGACCCCAGCCTCCTGAAGGCGCTCGCCGCTGTCAGAGCGGATGAGCACTGGCGCAGTTTCGGGCTAAGTTATGGCTCTCGTGCAGGAGGCCACCGTTCCTCCCAGCTTAGATTTCAATAATAGACTGCACCAGCCTGCCACAACTGCACTGACAAAGACAAAGGGATCTATTGCCGCCTTGATCGGTATGACGGACACCCGTTTAACACTGGTTTTATCCGATGTTACTGTGTGCTGTGGGGTGTGACAGGTTTGACGGATGCAGCGTCGTACACAGCAGCACCCATTCATCCTCCTTTGTTTGCTGCGTGCGTGAGGGAAGTGAGCACGCCAGCATGGGGCCACTGGTTGGTCTCATTCGGCTCTGAGATATGTGGACCCTCACCCTCACCTACACCAACCCCCCCCCCCTTACCCAGCCCTGTCCCCATCCCCTAAATCAGCCTGCAAAGTGGCTCCAACCTGCACGTATTCCAAGAACCTTTCTGGAATTCCCGACATGGTTGGGATTCTGCAGAAAGGCAGCAAGTGGAAGTGCGTCCGACAGCAGGGGGGCTCAGCTGCTGCTCTACCCTTATGCTGAGTGACTGGAAAGTGTCCCCCCCCGTCCCCTCGCGCCCTCCCATTCCCACCATGGGCCTGACCTGGCACACCGCCATGGTGGGAGCATGCAGCCTGCTGTCCTCCACCTGCCAATAAACAGATATATTTAATAAGAATTTTCCATGCACCGTTACAAAGGGGAAACGCTGTGGTTTTATTTAGACTCATAAAACTCTCCTCTCCAGTTGCCCTCAAAAGACATATTAATTAGCCGTAGGGGGGGGGGAAATACATGAAAATAAAGAAATAAGAGAAGTGTGATCTGGTGGGGGAGGGTGTCATAAGGGGTGTTTCTGAAAGTGACCCTCACAGATAGATTTTCTTCAGTTTTTGGACATTTCCACTCCCTCCCTCCAATTGACTGTGCTTGTGGCTCAGTTGATGGCCCGAGTTGCCGTGTTAAAAAGGGCACCGTTCTCTATAAAGTTCTCTAAAAGTGGATGATATGTGAAGGCACCCAAAGTAAAGGATGACTTGATGTTGGGTTTACCTAGTATGATGAATAACAGAAATATACGTCGTTTTGCGCTCTCACTCGCTTTCTTTCCTTTCAGATGAGAAGTCTTATTCGTTGACGTTCCTGTTTTCTGATGATCCGTGCCCTTCAAATCGGATGGGTGAGGAAAAAACAGCTAATGTACCAAGAATAAAAAACATGGCTATTCTTATCACCACGATTGAATGAACAGTTTGTAACATGATGTGATGTAAACAGACGTAGTGGTGTGTCTAATTATTTAGCCTGCCTGTTTGTCGTAAAGCCAATGATGATTATTTGCCTGAGGAACAGTTATTTAGAAATGGTTTGTGGTGATTGTCATTGAGGGTGAAATCCTGAGGGTGGCTAGGCTGCTGTTGATCGTCATCATTTACCCCATAACATTTTTATAAAATATCTGATACAGCTCCCCTGGAGATTGACCCTCGGCCTCACAATAATCACAATAATAAGGTGCAGGAATGCACCTTATCACACAACACAGGGCTGCCAGACCAGATGAGGGCATTTTCTTTGAATTCTGCAAATTCCAAGGGTTTCCCCTCACATTTTCAGGCAGTGGCCTCAAATGATCAATGTTTTGACTACATTATCGACTGCTATCACAGGCAGCTGCAAGGCTTTCAAGCCAAAAGAATGGTGGCCATCGCCAAGAGCACATCTAGTGACAAGCATTTCAGAAACATGGTGAATGCTGAGAATAAAGTACGAGTGAATGCTGACGAAAAGTAACAGTGACAGCGATGTCGTGCATGGCCGGGTACCTGCACCATGTGTGCAAGGAAGCAGTCCTGCGGCACAGAGGCTGCACAGCAAAGCTGGTGGACTGCAGAGTGAATGGACACGGCAGCTGCTGGTGGCACACATTCATTGGACACGAGTGCTCGTCTGCGCTCTCTCGAATTGTGGACGAGGCTCCTGCGATGGGACAGGCTTATAATTGCAGTAGGGAATTCCAAACTCGGAACAAAGGTTTATGATAGAGGTTTTTGGGGGACAAATTTTAGCAAAATCAGAAAAAAATCTCATCTCATCTCATTGTCTAAGCCGCCTATTCCTGGTCAGGGTCGCGGGGGGGCTGGAGCCTATCCCAGCATGCATAGGGGCGAGAGGCAGGAATAAACCCTGGACAGGTCGCCAATCCATCGCAGGGCACACACACCATTCACTCACACACTCATACCTACGGGCAATTTAGACTCTCCAATTAGGCTAACGTGCATGTCTTTGGACTGTGGGAGGAAACCGGAGTACCCGGAGGAAACCCACGCGGACACGGGGAGAACATGCAAACTCCACACAGAAAGGCCCCCGGCCTGGATTCGAACGCGAGACCTTCTTGCTGTGAGGCAACAGTGCTATCCACTGCACCACCATGCCGCCGTTCATAAAAAAATTTTGAGTAAAAAAAAATAATAATAAAAAAAAGTTGACTAAATGGAAAAAAACAAGAATAGGGCCAAACAAACAAGGTAGGACCAAAGTAATATGCTTTCAGCCATTCTGGCCTGAACATCTTATAGTCTTAGAAGAATAGCCTATAAATACCTTGTGGAACAGTGGAGTTATATCGAGTTCATTTGAATATAACCCAGAAGAACATAAATAAATGATGAAAATATTGATTTATTATCCATATATACATAATAGCATACAAAACAAACCAGGTATTTGAAAATCTAGAAATACATTTCATTGCAGATTTACATGATGAGCAAGGCAGAGCAGCCAATGTACCGTCACCAGTGTTGTCATCCATTGATATACAGTTACAAAATAAAAATGTAACTTTATCATACGTGGACAAGTCAAGAGTCTTTTGGCAACATGCAACAACCCTTTAACCTATCAAATGTGGCAGATATTATGCCACATCCGTACTGAATTTGGGTTTCTCAAGTTTCTCTTGTGCGCAAGGTCTCACTGGCACGCACTTCTGCATTGTCCCCCTTTACCCATAAGCACCAGGGTGTCTTTGGACTGAGAGTGCAGGGGCTGGAGTGCAGTCATTGGCCCAGGGCCAAGGCTTTACATCATTCACAGTGATGATGACCCAGTGCTTCATGGGTAAATGTCAGTGCTGGTGTGCGGGGGGTTGTCAGGGCGATCGTCACGACAGCGGGCAGCACCCGGCCTCTTCATGCTTGGACAGCAGGGATATCCTGGAGAAGGTTTTGGAGCAGCTCTTGCACTGGTACTTCTTGATGTCAGAGTGTGTCTGGAGGTGCGCGCGCAGATTGGAGCGGTCAGCGAATGCTCTACTGCAGTGCGGGCACGAGAAGGGCTTCTCCCCTGGAACAGAGGGCACCAATGAGGGCGTCAACAGGCAGCTCTGGGTGTGGAATGGTTCGAGATAAGGGTGGGGATGTAGCAGGTGCACTCTGAAAATCGGGGGTACGCGATTCTCAAGAATCATGGTTATGTAGGTATTATAGGTCTCCTGAATCTAGCTTACACAATGCGGTACAAGTGCTTCACCCTCAATAAGCTGAACAATTAGGTCATCATATAACAAATAAATATGTAAATGTTACCGTTCTGAAGGACTGGACCATTGAATTATATCCACTCCATTACTCTGAGTGTACTGCATGTGATCTGAATTGTATCTTGTGGAATTACATAGCTAAACTCCATACAGCTGCACAACGACTGCATTGTTAAACTCTAAACGGTGTACATCTACAGGATGACTACATAGCTAAATAGAATGACTACATTGTACACCGTACAAGCTCTAAAACCATTGTGGAGTTGAACTGCATTATGCATGCAGCCTCGCAACACATGCGCAGCCGTACCTGTATGCGTGCGGATGTGCCCCTGCAGCAGCCAGGGCCGGGAGAAGGCCTTGCCGCACAGCTTGCAGACGCAGGGCAGCGTGTGGGTGCGGATGTGCATCTTGAGGGCCCCCAGGCTCACATACTCCTTGTCACAGTACTTGCAGCTGAAGCACTTGTGACACTGCCACTCGCAGTGCAGCTGTCTGTGTTTGGCCAGGCCTGAGAAGGTGAAGTAGGCCCTGTGGCAGTCGAAGCACTCAAAGCGCTCCTGGCCGCCGGGGGCCAGGGTTAGGAGAGACAGCGGCACACAGCTCTGCTCCCGGGCGAGCCTGGTGTCCGTGGGGAGCTGGTAGGTCCGGGGCTCCAGGAGCTCAACGGGCTCCTGGGCGGGGATCGAGTCTCTGAGGGGCGCGTGGGCCACCAGCAGGGGGGAGGCCAGCTCCTGCCCAGGGCCCTCCAGGGGAAAGTCTGTGCACTGCGGCTGCATGTCCATCAATGGGGTGGTGACAGAGTTCAGCTCCACTGAGGTTTCGGGCGCTATGGTCATGAGGGGCGCAGACAGCCACCCTCCCAGAACCTGAGGGAAGCAGGGGAGAGGGCAGGGCATCTCGGAGCGCAGCAGGGGGGCCAATACGGACTCTTCCGGAGAGTATGGCGAAAGGACGTCCTCTGTAGCAACACAGTTAAGTTGTTTGCATGTGAAAAAAAGTGTCGACCTCAACTTTTCTAAACGCCATTTATGGCGAGACAAAAATTTGTGTAGCAGTCTCAGACTTGGACACTTTGCTTGGTATACAGTCTTAGTTTTAGAACCCTTAACGGCAACAATTAGCCTAAATGCCACACTTGCACATGGATAACAAACTTTATCCAACTTTATTCAGGGATGCAATTTCAGCCACTTATCTAGATGTCAATAATCCTGATAGGACCAGCAGAACTTTCTCCAAAATATAAAAGGAACAGCACTCAGGGTCATGGTTAAAGCAACATTCTGAATGATACGGGAACTAGAACACTGACGAGCATTCTTTGTTGACATAAACAACAAAGTGTGTTTTGATTTTCTCTGTATTCATGTAGATAACATAGTATATATTTAAAGATGTTTCCTTTAAGAAAATTAACCCATGCTACAGTATGAAATCAAGTTGATGACTGTAACTATGTACATACATAATAAAATACATACATTTCCGCTTGATATGCTTGCACAAAATTTATAAAATGTGTTATGAAATGCAATATATTGTTAAGTGAATAAATATGCATAGGCTATATAGAAGTGGTCATAAATACCGCAACACATTACAACATATTCCTTACATTTTGGATGTTTATGTTTTTAGCTTATATTGAGATTACTGTCACTTTTCAATAAGGATCGTTGTTCATGGTCTGATTATATACTCTTCGGGGTTCAAATGTACAGTAGTTAGAAGGAAACAAGCCGTTTGGTTATAGTTGTACTTTAAATAGTTGTACTACCGATTTTATCATCATCATCGTCGTAGTTCATCAATAAAGAAGGAACTGAGGAGTAGCTCACATAAAGGGGTGCACTTGAACAAAAACACGGATTTCAGGGGGATTTCGGAGTAAAAGGAGCCTGGAAGGGCGCTACATTAGCCTCTTCAACACTCTTAATGGGACCCTTCACATCCCAAAAGGAGGGACTCACAATAAGTCTCCCTTTTGTGTGAGAGATTTTGCACCTGCTAAACTCCAACCGCGTTTGCAGTATCCATTGCAAAATGTTTTTGTTCGCATCATCATTATTATTTTAGCATTATTAACAGCTTTACGTTGCATAGACATTAGCTAACACTCAAATCAACTTGTTTTATTTATGTATGTGTTAATAAACAACTGTAACTATTTTGCTTGAATAAGTTAAGCAGGCTTCATCTTTAAACAATTACTTCCAACATACTTTAGCGTCTGCTAAATGCCTAAAATGGAAAAACATACGTTTTCTAAAACAGTAGCTACCAAGTATTATTGCTCGACATAATAAAAACGTAATGCACACAATAAGATATAAAAACAGCGAAAAAATAGAATAAATAAACTTACTTTTGAAAGCGACATACACGTTAGTTATCAAAACATAAACAAGCAGCCACATCAGTACATGATTATTGATGCAATGCTCTCATGGTGAAAAAGACAGTGGTGATTCACTTCATAAAGTTCTCTACCTCCTTTCTTTGAATCCAGTTGACCGTAGTTTGGCTTCTTGTTACTGAGGTGTTTCTTCACCAAAAAAGACCGTGGCATCTTACAATATCTGCGGAACACAGATGCGCATACACTGTTCGGCGTGCAGCAACGCAAGAATGTCAGCGCGAATGATCATAGACAGGAGACCTGTTGAATAAATAGCTGAGTCTCGGAGGCTGTCTTTGCGGCACATTCTTCGCCGGAGTGGAGAGAGTCAGGTGCAGCGGGTCACTGCTGATTAGCATAGGCTCCCCGTTGAGCCAATTAGAATGAAAGGACAAGTGGAAGAGGGTGGAGCCTCACGCTGTATCAGCATACCCCAACAAAACAGGTGCATCGCGCTTTATCGAACAGATGGAATTGTTAACGTTTTCTTTCTTTTTGTGTGCGTGTGTTTTATTATTACACTTTAGTTATTTTATTTCAGTAAGTGGTTAGGATTTATGGCCGTTTCGGCGGTTAAAAAAATGAAATCGAACACGTTATCGTATTTTTAGTTTGGGATTTGAAAGGTTTTATTTTATTTTTATAGGCCTATATGTATATCGTTTTTTGTACAGTATTTATTTGTGTACAAATTAACGCGTATCTAAATAGATTGAATCTACTACTTATTTTCAAAGGAAGGTGAAAACATTATGCGTGAGTTGAGCTGAGAATTGTTTAGTGAAGAATTGTTCTGCCATAATATTGGAAGAACATCATCGAAAAAATCACGTGAACACCTAGAGTGTTCGAAATAGTAAACGCACCCTTTTCTTAGGCCCTATGAAAACGGCCGACTTGAAGAAGTTGGAGAGGGGGACCGTTTCTATTTTTCTCCGTTTCTTTTCCATATGTCTCCCATTTAAAGCTTTGAAAACAAATAGCATTCCAGGTCACTTTTCCATCCCGGCACACAGTGTGTCCTTTTGAGTGAACCCTGTTGAAAAGAACAGCTTTGCACAGTGGGTTAGAAGAGAGGAGGAGGAGGTTAGCAAAACAAGAAACCAGGCCCGGCCCTATTAACATGTGAATACGCAACCTGAAAGCAATGAAAAGCGGATTTCCTCTCAATACCAGCCAGGCAACATCCCCTTTCTCTACCGCGGGCAATATTGAATCCCAACACCAACCTCGAATGGCACAAAAATAATACGAAAATAGTTTTTATATATACACGTAAAAAGTGTGGTGATCCTTGTGCTTTAATTGTTTTATTTTTTTCTGTCCCAACACCATGCACTAATGCTGTTGAAGGAATGAACACATAAAAAAATTAGCATTATCTTCCTTTTTCATTGTCTATGGAATGCTATCATTTTATCACCTGCTATCAGTTTGTTTAAAGTATTTAATATGCAAGCTGTCAGCATGGCTAAGCAGGTCCACTTGCCTAATATCTCTGACCACTGGAGGTTTCTTGAGCTTTTCAGGAGTATATGTGTAAAAGGAACCCTGTTAAGGTAATTACTTGTGGCACACTTCATATCCTCAATTGCATGCCCAGGTGTGAGGATCTTAATATTTTCTAACTACATCTATAAAAAGTAAATAGGCAATACTTTTTGTTTGTTTCATAATTTTTCAGGAAAAGTTTTGACAGATTCACCAGCAGGTGATTATTGGTACATGTGGTAGAAATCCTCACTAAACACTATATAGGTCAAAACAGCCACACTATGTGTGAGTACTATAAATGTACAGAGTTGCATTCTGAAATTCAATGAATACCCAGTGAGCAATATATATATATATGTTTATTGGCAGATTTTTTTAATCTTGATATTTTTAATTGATTTCTCCCATTGACAAATA
The DNA here is from genome assembly GCA_029706075.1 of Aldrovandia affinis. Taxonomy (NCBI): domain Eukaryota; kingdom Metazoa; phylum Chordata; class Actinopteri; order Notacanthiformes; family Halosauridae; genus Aldrovandia; species Aldrovandia affinis. The sequence goes on from JAINUG010000003.1 coordinate 10,085,251, forward strand.
CACAAATCAAATGCATGCAGGCACATAGAAATGCATTGAGTGTTTGTTATAAGTAAAATGGCACAGGATAGAAGGTGAATAGAGGCTGCGGCTTGACATCACGTTTCGGAGGACAGCGCATGCTGGTGTGTGCTTTCTTGAAATGACAGAGGTGGTTGCAGCGATTAGCACAGACAGACACAAATCGGGAGAAAATGGGGGCGAAATAAATGTTATGTGCAGTAATGCAAGATATCATCTTTAAATAGATGTTGTAGTTACTTATGGATGGGAAATAGGAAATCAGTGGATCATGAAAAACATTTTTCAGACAAGTGGCATATAGTGGACAATTAAGACATCAAAAGTAAACATTGCCCTTTATACAGTGTCTAATCATATTCAGTTAGCCACCTAAAGGCACCACAGATTATTATTACTGTGGCTGTACTTAGGCTATAAAACAGAACAGTTGCAATGCTTTAGAAAACATTGTATCCAAAAACATAACTGAGGTAACTAAAATCACTCAAACCAGTGCTGCCAGGTCATTGCCAGAGTATTACCTGTCTGAAGGTAAACCTTTGGATTTAGGGTGAATGCTTTACTTTCAGATAAAAATGGTTTTCAGTGATCACACAGCGAAATGCTGTTTTGAAGACACGTGGAAATCATTCCTTTACCCATTCACGGAAGCCTCCTCACGTGTATATATTATTTTGTCTTGACAATGTGGATCAGCAGTAGCAGCACTTCAAAAGTTCTGATGTTCTTTCCCTTAATTTCCATGATGACATAATACAAAACTAAATATACAATTTGTCTGGAGGAAAACAAAAACTCACAATTGGTACATGAAATCCTGTTATTCCGAAATGTATGCATGATTTCCAACTGACATCTTATTTCCACAACTTGGGACATTTCCAATGTTTCACTTGTATAATATATTTATATCCTGCACTTAATTTTCTTAAACAGAAAAAGAGTTTAAAGTCCAAAGATGGCATTTGCTGGAAATGGACAGCATTTATCTAGATTAGCTAAAAGGGCCAGGTAGCTTTCACAGAAAGGCCAACCAAGAGAAAGTCCATGCCAAAGGCTTTGAAAGGTGTTAAATGTTCATTAAATGCCCCAATGGTGGGGGGAGTTACCCAAAATATTCCTTCAGGCCTCTTCCATTTGTGATCAATCTGGGGTAAAACACCCTCACTTTTCAGTTGTGATTCAAAGTAAACCCTGTTGCTAAACTGCCATAATCCTCAACCAAGACATCCCTAATGACAGGACAGCGCCCTCTGGCGAGCCCTCGGAGCAGACTCATCTGGACACGTACCGTTTTACAACTTCCATGTTGTCATGAACCACACCACTAGGGAAAACCTAAGTTAGTTTCTTGGTTATTTCCTGCTGCCGATTCAACACTTCACACGGATCCAGAGTTGGCTCTTTTATATATTATTATTATATTACAATCTTTGAGGCAAGCAGGCCCTCCCCCCCCCAAAAAAAACACCAGTTACAGGGGACAAATAAAAGCAAACCATGAGATCCTCATCATAAGAAAACACATTTGTCCTGAACTTAAGCAATCCCCTTTATAAACTCCAAAAAAAATAAAAACATGCATTTCATTAATATCAAAAGAAACACAGACCAATCTTTCATTTTAGATTTATTCAAAAATATTTGTACATCTCAACTCAACACTTCCACAAGTGCTAGTGAATTACTGTTGTATTGGATTTGAACATTAATAACAAGATTGTGAAATAAACAGTTTAAGTGTTATATGAACATAGCTTTTTGAAAAAAGGCACATAAAGATTTTTTTTAATTGCTCTTTGGTTTCTAACTCATTCTATGCAAGGTTATTCTTTTAAAAAAAGGATACAAACATACAGGTATTTACTAAAAACATCTAAAATTCCATTTGCTGCTTTTCATGGTGCATTTAAACTCCACAGAAATCCTGAGAATGTTCTGGCATCAAAAACCAAATTCCTGGAACTGATGACTTTACAAAAAATAAAAAATAAAGTTGGAAAAAAACATATTTACAGGTGGAACCGGCCAACTCTTCACAAGTAAAAGATTGAACTGCGAAAGTTCATTTACAGAGCACTTCAAATCCTTTTACATGAACTGTCAGCACCAAGCAAAAAGAGCTCCCTCCCACCCCTCACTCTAGAACTGAAGAGTTAATTCTCATAAAGAAATCTATCAACGCGCAACTCAACTTTTCAAACCAAACATGTGCAGGAAGCACAGGTAGATGGGAGAACAAGGCCGCAAGGCTAAGGCCTGGATTTACACAAACAGCAATGTGGTATGACCAACTCAACGTTACTTTCCACTCGGTTGGTACGACCAACTCAACATTATGGCACGGTGTGCTTGCAGTTGGTGACAGGGATGGACCAAAAATAAAATCCAAGCAAGTTTAAGTTAAAGGACACACCATATTTCCTTTAGAGACTAAAAAAAAAAAAAAAAACCTTTGCCCAAATGTGGAGAACCAGACAGATGACAAGGCTTTAGTCTTCTCCACCACCATACATGTCTGCCAGTTTCTTGAAGCGCGGCCCCCACTCGCCAAGGCAGTCGTAGTCCTGGTCCCCCCCTGAGCTGGAGGAGTTGAGGGAGCTGAGGGAGCCGGCCTCAGAGCCGCCTCCTTCATAATCAAACACCAGGAGGGAGTCGTACGGCGGGGCGGTGGGGTCGTTGTCTGCGGCCTTCAGATTCTGAAACGCATTAGACAGGAAATTGAAACAGTAAGGATGTGTACCGTACAAAGTACACCAGGTAAAGCAATTCAGCTATTCAACAGCAAAAAAACTGTACATTTTCACATTTCCATTTTGAGTCAATTCCTCGCCAAATAAATAAACGAGCTGAATTTTTGTCTGCAGCCTTCAGATTCTGAAGCACGTTCGAGAGAAGGGGGTTGGTTTTCTCCATCTGGGTAAGCGGAGAGAATCTGTTAGTGCTAGTAGGGTGTGTGCCTATATGAAAAACCCTACAGACTTAAGGGGTGTGGATGGTGGGGTTTGGATAATGTGCTGCAAAGCGAGACATTCTAGGGTTAGTTAGTGAGGCTAATTGGATTCATTTATTTAATATCAGCACTTCCAGAACAAGAGCTGAGTGGCTTTTGCAGGATCAGTCAGGCGAGGAGACAATTTAAGTAGGCTATATAACCTAATACGTAGCACATCATTTGAGTAAAGTGTCATAATTGCTGCAAAATTCCCTAAATAATTTGCTCCACAGACACTCCTATCCAGTGTCGTTGTCTGCGGCCTTCAGATTCTGAAACGCGTCAGACAGGAAATTGAAACAGTAATGGCACCTGGCATACAATTTATTCAGAAATGGACAACAACCAAAAAACACCCAACAGTAATTTTTCAAATTGTCATTTTGAGAGTCCATTCCTCACTGAATAAACAAGCCAAATTCTTTTGATTAAGTAAAAACACAACATACAAAACCTTTACGTCAGATCCACATCTAGGCAGTACCAGCTGTGGGATGCCTTTCAAAATGGCTTTCTCAATTTTGTTAAACCAATATATAACACAACTCACATCATCAATGAAGTTGCCGATATCCTCTGGGTTGGCAGGGCGTTGTCGGTACTGTGGGGCGGGCATGAAGGTTGGGGCCACGTCGTTACGGAACACATCGGGCCGGTTATCCAGACCTCTGTGCAGCTGACTCAGGTCATAATCCTGAACACAGAACAGGGGACAAGGTTTACAAAATGCCACTTCCACTTTTTTCTGTTAATGATGGCAACGTGTGATCCTTCAACACTCACCTGGTCCTCCTCGCCGCCGCCCTCCTCATCGTAGTAGTAGAGATTGTCCCGAACGTCATCGGGGAGCAGGGGCTCCTCCTTCGTCGTTCTGCTCCTCCTCCTCAAGAACATGAGTAGTAGCAACACCAGCACTGTGGGCCAGAGAGTATGCAACTGTTATCACCACACACAAGCAAGCATACACACACACACACACGCACGCACGCACGCACCACCGAGCAGCCAGCAGCCTCTCAAAGTTTGAGAAAATAAAACCGTGAAAATATGTTTAGCTAGACAAGGAAAGCACTGATGCTAAACATCAGGCCTGTCAGGCTACGTTTCAATACTTTAGAAAATGCATCCTTCCTTACATCAGTGTCCTCATCTCCTTGTGACCCTAACTTTAAAATTGTTTAATAACAATTCCAGTATGCCAATGTTTTAAGCCAAGTTCAGGACATAAGAGTTGGCGCATGTGCACTGGAAGTTTCAATGCCACTTATGAAGAATGTCACCTAAAAATGATACTAGAGTGAACACTGTGAACATGTTCTTATCGAGCATCTCGATTCCAAAAAGGAAACAATGAAAATGTATTAAATATTCAAACAGCCAATGCTCCATTGATTTGAAGTGGGATTGATTCATCAAACAAAGCATTTTTTGTGAGGTTAATACCCAGTTTTTCTCCCAATTTGGTAGCCAATTACTCCCGCCAGTCTTAGTTCAATCCCCTCCCTCGTAGTTCGCTGCCGTAGCCCTGTGGCCAGCAGTGACAATGGCGAAGCACTGCCTCCTCCGAGACAGTACTCATCGTGCTGTCGACTGTAATTCCGGTACCCCAGAACCACCCCTGTGCACAGCAAACTGTGTCGGCTTCCCTCACCACTCCCTGGGGCGGGCAGCCAATTTCCGCCCCGGTGGCACGGCCGACCAGAGCAGACTCGAACCCCGGTCGCTGTGGCCAGCATCGGACCACATGTTGAAGACCACTAGACCACGCGGGAGGCCTGAGGTTAACATTTTTGCTCACTTTTTTGCTCAAGTTTTCAAATAAAAAGTTATATTTAAAATAAACATACAAAATGATAAAAATGATAATGATCAGGCAAAATTTATGATAATCTCTCAGAGAGCAGACCTCAAGGGTGCTCCAAGTCCTACTGATGGAAAATTGTTATGGAGTTACTCACGGAGTAGAAGCAGGATAGCTCCCAAAATTCCCAGAATTCCAGACAGCCCAACACCTGCCACAGCCTTGTCGTGACAACTAAAATCCTTTCCTTTGCAGTCACACACTTTAGCATGGACGGTGTTGTCCTGGAACAGGCGCAGGACGTCATAGACTCTCAGAACAACATTGTATTCGTTCTGTTCCAACTTAGTCTTCAGCGTAAGTATAATGCCTGTCTCTTAAAAAAAACAAAAAAAACAGAACTAAGTCAGATGTATAAATGTCATGAGCATACAAAAGTATCTGATATATTCTGGTAAGCATCCAAAACCATCCATCAGGCACAACAAGGCTTACTTGTGTCATTCATCCTGACAGTCCAGTTGTTCTTGGATGATCCCTGGAGTTCCACATTGAAAGGTGCAGCGAAGCCCAGCCCGTCTCGGTCAGTGACGGACAGCACTACGGGCTGAGAGTCTTGGTTACAGACTGTAACCATCCTCTCCTCGATTATTGGAGCGTTGTCATTTACATCTTCTAACTCAATCATCAGGGTCCCAGTTCCTGTCGCAGGGATATCACCTGTCAATCAGAAAACAGAAGTTTTAGTTCACAGCACTGAAGGGATAAGACTGAACAGTAATGCCAATATAAGATGTTTAGTTTATTTTTATTTTTTTCCTTTGAGAAAAGACTGTACCGTTATCAATGGCAAGGATGAGGGCTCGGTATCTGCCATCTTTGACAAAAGGAGATTCTCTATCCATGAGGCTCCTGACTTTGATAAGTCCAGTCTCTTTACTGACATTGAGCCATCCTGCTGGATCATAGCCCGGCCTATACCTGCGGGGGGGGGCAGAGAAGTTGTTCAGCCTGCCACTCTCCAATTTCAGACCCTGTTACATGCAATTGTGATATTCATTTACTTCAACTCTCCCAGACACCAACCACTAGTTATTATAATTTATATTCTGCTACTGGACTGACACCAAGTGGATTTATTTACAAAGTTGACAGCTATGTTTCCATTGGAACATTGAAGCAGATTTAACTTGAGCAGATTTGGCACTGAAAACATTTGTATCCAGCATCCACAAAGATGGATGTCTTGGAATGGCTTTTTCACCAAGCAATTTCAGCAAGCCCTACATCTAGCAACACAGACTTCCTAAAGTCACATCAATTCATGCTAATGGAAACTTCGCTCCAGACACCAAAACTAATGTATTCTTGACTAAATTCATGCTATATTGTGAGACAGTTTCTGTTTTAAAAGTGTAATATTCCTGAAAACGTTACTTACAAAAGTTTCTGTTTTTTTGCTGTGTCAGGATCTGTTGCTGTATACGCAACCAGGTCAGACCCAACAGGCAGATTCTCTGGTTTGAGGACCACCTTCTCAACTGGATTAAATATAGGAGCCTCATTCACATCCTCCACATTCACTATAACGGTGGCAGTGGAGGTCGGCAGACGGGTGGCAAAAGGAGCATCATTCTCCACAGTAACCAACAACGTGTACTTCTGGTTCTTCTCAAAATCGAGACCCTGATTGAGGATGAGAAACACAATGAATTAATCCTTTAGAATTAGTAACAGTCAGGTTAAAGGTTAGTTCTGAAGCAGGCCATTTTAAACACCACTACTATGCGTTTCAGAGACCTGTTCACATGTTCCGTCTCCAGGACATGGGCCCTTACCTTGACTGTAGTAATAATGCCCTCCAGCTTGCTGGGCCCAGTGCTGACATTGAAGAACCCTCCATTGTTCCCTTCAATGATCTTGTATGTAGTCGACCAGGCAGGTGTGTGAGGTTCATCCCCATCAGTCACTGGCATTTTCACGACCAGAGCACCCACTTTATTCTCAGGAACAGACACTGTGTACTGCGTAAGAGAACGTGAATGTGCGTTACACAAAGTGGAATACCCAATTCAAACACAACAGCTGTTAAATGACGCTTCTTTGTAATTCAGCAAAACTGTATGCCCCACTACATTATAGCAAGGACAGACCTGAAAATCAAACTTCACACAACTGAAAAGTACCAAGCAATGTTCACTTACCGACAACGGCTTAAATACAGGGGCATTGTCATTGCTGTCCGTTACTGTAATGATGGCTGTGCAGCTGTTTTGGAGACCTTCCCCCTCCAGATCAGCAGCTTCAATTATCAGCGTATACTTAGGAAAGTGCTGAAAAGGGAAATGCAAAATTAATATTAGTATTTGGTTTTACTCAATACTAAGTTCATGTGCCTATATTTGGTCAATGTAATTTAATGTTTACAATTTGATCCTATGAGGAGTGGAGCACACACCTCTCTGTCCAGTCCATCTGAATTCAGTTGAATCCCGCCCGTCACAGTGTTCAAAAAGAACATATTCATCTCTGGCTGCTGTGGGTCTTGGCTCACAAGTTTGTATCTAATATCAGAATTTGCTGATCCAGGTTCATCTTTATCAATGGCCAGCACCTTCATAAATTCAAATCCTATGAGGAAAAATGTACAAAATACATAAAATAAATAGTATGAAGACCAAGCAAAAATAATTATTCAAAAATGGATATTGAATCTTGGGCAGACAACATGGCATGCGAGTATCACTATTGCTCATAGAATATGCCTCCATTACATTGTATTGCAATCTTGACATTATTTTAGTACAACTGTGAGATGACTGTACCCTTTGGTGATGCTTCAGGAACGCTGCCCAAAAATGGATCCTGGGTAAATTCAGGCTTGTTGTCATTCTGATCGATTACATTGAGAATAATTTCCATGGGATCCTCAGCAGTACCGTGACCCACAGCAACAGCATGAGCCAAGAGCTAGAGAGAAGGGGAAGGAAAAATAAAAATCAATAAAGCATGTAAATTATTGAAAGTACCCAATTTTATTGGGTAAGTGACACCCAAGTGGCACATCTGGTTAAGGTACATGTGTGTTGTGCAGGAATGTGCACCCTATGATTCCTCATCAAATTCAGACTGTGCCAGTACCCACTGTGGTCTGGTGGCCACACTGGTCAACTGGGCACCTGTGATCCTGAAAGGAGCGATTGGCTGACGGCATGCTTTGTTTGACATGCATGGTAGTCCTTGCCCTTCCGAAATGACAATAATACAGTTGTGATGCGACAGGCCTACGGATTAAATGTTAAATTAAATTCAGGTTGCACAAAAAAACAAAACTCACTTTATACTTGTCTGTTGTCTCTCTGTCCAAAGGCTGGGTCACATAGAGCACACCAGTCGTTCTGTCAATGGTGAAAAGCCCAACAGGGGGCTGGTCTGCCCCAGGGCCAGTGATGCTGTACTGCAGTTGTACTTCCTTATCTCTGCTAGATCTGATCTGTAAATACAACATATACACGTCCAGACATTACTGAATGAAACTGCCAATGTGGATCACAACCAAACTCAGATCAGAGCTACAGACACATACCTGCACCATGTATTTGGGGAAGGGGCCTCTGTCATTCTCAGGGAAGTTGATTGGTGGAATGACCCAGTCCCTCTTTCTCCTCCTCAGACCTTCTGAAGAACGTGGAAACACCAGCACTGGAAGAGCTGGAGAGGTCTGAGCCAAAAATAGATTGAACAATTAATACTGCTTGATATAGTTGTCCTCTTCCAAGTCTAAAGCATCACGTGCAGCCTTATTTGTTTGTGTTATATTTTACCCAAATAAAACTGAACAGGGGAACAGGAGATCCTGCCATCATGTTTCAAGTGTGCGCAAGTGAACACCTAATGCATGCAACCACCTGTCCAACAGCAGAGGTCGCTGTGGTTCTTCTGTACTGTAGCTTGCACAAGACAGCCAATCATATTACCTCTTCAGGAATGTCAGCATTCCCCTCGCTGTGTTCAGGGATCTGGTGGTGGTGGTGGTCATGGTTAGATCCGAGTTTGTGAATCACTATGATTGTGGCTGTGTTTCTCTCACTGTTGGAACCCAGAATCTGGAGTTGGAAGCTTAAGTCTCCTTCGCGCAGCATCATGGGTGTCGTGAGGCTGACGGTTCCATCCAAGCCCACTTTAAATCGTTGATCCTTAACACCAAATAAGACACTCTGTTGTCCACCGCAGTCAGAAAAGCTCACTGCAAAAATAAACAAAGGCGGAAATTGAACACTTTATTCAAGCACTTGTAATAGTGGAAAAAGAAGTGGGGAAAAAAAAAAAAAAAAAAAAACGTATTATAAGTATACACAGGTATACATTTACAGGTAACTGCCAAAATAAAGGCAACGCTTGGGTACATGAAGGATCTTTTAAACGGATGCAGTGCGACAGAAAGTACTGGCCAGGGGTGTTTGAGTGTACCCAAAGTGTTGCCCTTATTTTGGCAGTTACCTGTATGTATGTAAGCACGCGCACACACACACACACGTGCGCACGCACGCACGCGCACATATGTATAAAATAAAAATGATGATCACCTTAGATATGATTTCCTTGTCATTGTCATGCAGTGGATTGCATTCTAGACATCCAACAGAACTAATGATTACATAATTAAGTAATATTAGATGAGTTTTACACAATAAGGGAAATTGATTTCATTTGTGTCAAATCATAAGAAAATACATATAAATACAACTGAATACTGCAATTTGTCACTAAAGTCATGGTGAAAGTGCTTTGAACATTGTTTAGTTTAAAGTCTTGATTGGTTTTTAAAGACCACACTGTCCTTTAAAAACTGTTGGCCAAGTTCCCACAAAAATCTGTAATTGTCCATTAGTGTTTAAGTAGGGAGGAACTGGTTACGAGTTCTAATGGTTTAAAAGAAGACAATGAATTAATAATGGTATTGTATGTTGGCAATGTAAAACCAGAGAAAAGGCTTCTGAAAGCACTCCCTGTTACAACTTGTCTGAAGATGATTCACATCTCAAGGACTAATTTTTTGAGTGCCATCAGAGTACCATTACCAGAGGAAAATGTTGGGTCAAATGGCTTAGTTTGTGCGACTATACCCATGGCAATCAGGGCATTATAAAATATATTTAAAGAAAAGACTGAATTGTTTCCTTCAAATAGAATAAATCTTAGACCTTTATCTTTTGGTGTAGTTTCTAAAGAATCCTGTGTAGTGGCTGTGTACTGTAATGGAGGTTGCCGGTTCGAGTCCCAGGTGGGGCACTGCCGTTGTACCCTTAAGCAAGGTACTTAACCTGAATTGTGTCAGTAAAAATATCCAGCTGTATAAATGGATTGCATGTAAAGAAATGTCAATTGTGTAAGTCACTCTGGATAAGAGTGTCTGCTAAATGCCTCAAATGTCAATGTAAAATGTACATAAAATAAAATATAAATGATAAAAATCCAATAATTGTTTTAAACCTCTGGCATTGTATCAGTTTGTATGCTCTATCCAAACCACATGCTTCCTCCTCCCTTAATGCACAGTTTGGAAAAAACTATTATGAAATTAGTTTAAGCAAACAAATATGGTCTCTCCTCTTCTCTGACAAAGGAATCTCACAAACTACCCATTACATCGATTACGGTTTTGAATTTTGAATCAACTTGTAAAAAAAAAATATTCCGAATAGGGGGAAAAAAAATGTGCACAATCACAGGTTACCTGGGACTTTCAGTGATGACACAATGCACCACCAAACAAAAACAAGGTGGAAAGTACCCATAAGTCACTGTAGCATTAAGTCAACTTTGCGCAAGAAAACACCTGTGCCTATACAGTCCTATTTTACTCTGATTAATAAGTTTAAATAATTACTGACACAGTTAAGTGAAAAACAACAGATGTGGCAACCATTGTACTAGTACGTTTACATGTACAAGATAGCCAGCTAAACAACAATTTCATATGCATGACTAATCATTCATTTCAAACAGATGTTTAATATCTTGGGAATATATCTGTCCCCCACCACCATAAACCAGCCATTTCAACACAGCGAACAACCTTCCCTCCTCACCCATGCACACGTGTGGTGCTCTGGCACAAAATGGCTGCCATTACTGTACATGACTGAGGAGGGTACAAGATATTGGGGGTGGTTTAGCAGAGTCACACATCAACCCCAGAGAGAGATCTTCAAAGGGGTCAAAAGCTACAAAAGCAATTCATGGTCATCCTCATCAGCTGCACAGTTTCTTGCCTGTGAATTTCTCCCTGTACCAAAGAGCAAGGTTCACCTCAGCTGTTGTTTACACAAAGAAGTGTAAATCCACACGCTACACTACAGAGCCAGTTCACCATTCTAATGTACTGAAAATTAGAAATGAAAAAAATCATGAATATCACTAAATGGCAGTCTGCGATATTGGCTCAGATCACCAAAACAAAAAAAGTTTCACTTTCCACTTTCCAATTATATTTTACACCTTTCTGCATTTTTATTCCACATGTTGAATCAAATGTAGGTTCTGAATAAAATCATCAGAATCTAAGTTAACACTTTAAAACTAAGGTAAAAAAGTAAGTAAGGATTACCTACAACTGCATGACCAACAATCAAAATGAATGTGAAAGTCAGTGCAAAGAGATACCAAAGGTCACCAATACCATAGAAATTATATATATATATATATATATACAAATGAAATTAAATAAAAACCTGTGTGTATATATATTGTATTGTACACACACATTTTTATTTAATTTCATTTTTTCTCAAGGTCAAAACTGCCCAATTTCCAAAGAATGGTGGCCTCCAAGATCTTAATCCCCCCCAACCCTCCTTAGGTTTGCACACCACACTTAAGTCAAAACCAGTTCTTCTCCCTAGGCAAGTACAAGCTTGAGCTTACACGCCCAGCGACGAAACTGACGGGGACCTTCAGCACGTCTCAAGAATGAGATCACTGTCCAGCCGGCTGAATTCCAATTCCTGCTTATTCACTCATTTTCAAAACTCCACCTCAGCTGAGACGCTGTTAAAAAATGGATTAGGTCACTAATTAACAGGTCCTCTAAAGGAAGGGCCTGCTCTTTGAGGAAGTTAGCATATCATTGTAATGATTGACCTTCCGATTCAGGCAAGTTCAGGCCACTAATAGTTGTCCATTACTTCCAATGTTTAGTAGCAGAAAGACAATGCAATTCAAATAAAAAGCGAACAAACTGAGTCATGTTTGCCGGGTTGGGAGAGGCCCAACAAATAGGGCCGTGCTGCTTATTTTTAAGGCCAGAGGCTCAGAGGGGGTAAAATACAATGGAGACCATTTGACAAAAAACTGTACATAAACCACTTTTTATAAAGTGCATGAAAGGATAATATGAAATAGTACAAACAATATTACAATTTTTGCACCATAGCTGAAGGGTTAACAGATTCAACTTCCAACAGCCTCTAGATGACGTTGGTGACTGCAGTGCTCACCAAAGGCAAGGCCCTCAATTAAAACAGCAAACCTCAGAACACCTGTCCTCAAGTGTTTTTTGTCTAAATACAACTCTGTCTTTGATTTGATGAGCGCAAATGGAGGCTGTCTGGCAAAGCAAACAAATATAGCAGTCTGTAGCGGTTAACGAAAATCAATCTACAAAAAAGTCGACATACGCCTACTACAACGTATTTCAAACCCTTAAAAACGAGCAAGCGTCGAGTAAACAACTACCAGGTTCGACGACTAGGTTCAGACAAGAAAACGCCCAAAAATCTACTTGCCCGAGGGGAGTTTCCTCGATTTTGAAGGCAGAGAGGCTGGAATTAAAAGGAGATTTTTTAAAACGTGAAAGACGTTCTTACCTTTGCCTATTCTCGTGCCAGTTCGAAGATCCGTTTTGTGCACGCTGAAGACGAAACGGTCCGAACCGAAGCTTGGCTGGCATGATAATTCCTCTTGACAATATCCTGACCTAAACGCCTTAACGCCAACAATAAATTCCCATTAGACTCAGGTACGTGAAATTAAGAGCAAAATAAGTGACTGTTCTTCGGTCAGTTGAAAGCAGCCTACTGTAGCTGAATGTAGGTTACAATAACCCATATACCCCATGGAATTCAAATACTTCTGTCGGGTGATATAGCATGTGGCACATTTTAAAATTAGTACATTGGGTTCTCAAATATATTTAAACGTGGAGAAAACTAACGAATTAACATGTTGTACATTGCATGTCTTACTATGTATAACAGTTGTGTCACTAGTCACAAGTTATGCGAAATCAATCAAAAGTAGTCAACTATTAATATAAAAATATTGGCACACCATATCAATTCATTACCGATTTTCGCTTTAAAATCATCGTAGTGATCAACACACTATTTCCCCGAGACATATATATAATTCGCACAGGCCAATTAGCTACTTGTGGGTTAAGAAATCATATTCTTACCTGGGCGAAGAGAAGGATTATTCCAAACTCCAAACTTCGTAGACGCCCCATCCGATTAAAACTCCCCAGTAAATGAATCTCAAAACTTGAAAAGTCTCAAAAAGAATCCGTTCCGTGTCTCTCTTCCCGACAATATTCCTCGTTTGAATGTGCGTTTTCGTTTGCACTGCAGTTCTGCTGACGACTAATTAACTGAAGCAGGTAGTTTCGGGAAGCAGTGACGTCAGTTGCCAGGTGATCGCACCCTTATTGGCTCCAGGCTCCAAGTATGGGCATGGATCCTTTTTACCGCACCTACTGTATCAAGGTGTTACCTTCGCTGTCAGTCGGGTCCTAATGCCAGTTGAATCATCTGTGAATCCCCCTTTCGACAAAACCGGAAATATCCACAGTTTTAGTAACTCGTACAATTAGGAGTCGTTGGCACGTAGTACTTGTGCTTATCTACTTTTACTTGCATTAGTACCGGTTATTCGCGTTTATGCATTAGAATGATCACATATTACATTAACAAGTAAGCAGTAGAGGAGCCATTAGAACGACCACATTTATGGATACAGTGTATTGTAAACATCAGTGTTAATTTGTCACTGGATCACATCACTACAGTAAAATATTGTACAACTGTGCTGTGAACAGACATCAGTTAATCATTCCTTTTATGCTCAGTATTTAAGCCTCCATATATTTCATAACTTTTGCCTTTGATAATTTGAGGTAATCCCTATAAAAATACTTAGTATTAAAGGTCTGGGGCACAGTAAGCACAACTAAATTTGAAAAAAAAACTTCATATACAGTATAATATGAGTAATGTGTGTTTAATAATCAATCTGAGGATGTAGCCTACTTGGGTTTACAGACGGAAGATTTGTTGGCAATTTATCAAGGGAGGAAGAAAAGTGCTAAAATTATTCTGAAATGTTACTGTATACTTACAAGTAAGTACAAGTAAATATCACACCATCAGGAAATGAGAAACAATCTTTTTTTTCTTACCAGAGGCTAACTGAGCTGTTCTACAAATATAACTGAAGTAAAAACACAGTCAAATTTAACAAATCATTAGCAACACATTAACTTATTAGCTACTTTGGAGGAAATGGCAGCCAATTAATAGCAATATTATCCCCTAAAAACCCCAGGTAGTTGTAGGATGGTTATATGACAGATTACTTTTCTCATGAGGTCAGGAATTACAATATTTTATTTATTTAACAAGGCCCTTTGGCATTATTTACATTTAAGGAGGAGATTCAATAATCCTGCCATCGTGGATTTTCCCTATTCTGGTATACAAACCAAACTGATACACCTGTCATTTTCAACTTAAACTCATTTAAATTTCTTAATAGGAATTCCTTCATCCTTATTGTAGTACGAATGCAATGGTATATACTAGCTTTTTTGCAGTTATGAGAATTATTCAAGCTAAAACAAATGAAAATGATTTTTTTCTCTGCAAATTTCTGTTCATCTTATTGAAACTACAATCTCCCACAATGCATTTTTTCTCTCATACTCTGATTATGGGTTGGGCTGAATGGATGTCCACCAGTATTCGCTGTGGCCAAATTTGTGCTAATTTTGCAGAGCAGAATTTCAATGTACAAAACTCAAAATGCAAAGTGCCAAACTGACTTGCAGAATTCTTACCTTAAGACACTACATCCTATGCTGACATACAAAGTGTAAAACTGTTAATACAAAGTGCCAAACCCTAAATCATATGTTCCATTCTCAGAATGCAGCCACCTAATATTACAACAATGTTCAAATGCTCATTACTACAAATGCAGATCACTAACTCAATTCAACAGGTGTTTGTAGTCATGTATCATTACTTCCAACAACCTTGCCCAGGTGAGTAGCACTGCAACATAATTGATAATCTTCTTGGTTTTTTTTTTGTTACTGTTTTTGCTTTTACTGTTGTTTTTGTTTTTACTGTAAAATACAGTTGAGTTTTCTGCATTACAGTAATGTACACTGCCCATCCCCCAAAAAAGTCACAGACTCTAATATTTCGTTGGACCGCCTTTAGCTTTGATTACGGCACGCATTCGCCGTGGCATCATTTCAATATGCTTCTACAATGTCACAACATTTATTTCAGTCCAGAGTTACATTAATTTTTCGCCAAGATCTTGAATTGATGATGGGAGAGTCGGACCGCTGCGCAAAGTCTTCTCCAGCACATCCCAAAGATTCTCAATGGGGTTAAGGTCTGGACTCTGTGGTGGCCAATCCATGTATGAAAATGATGTCTCATGCTCCCTGAACCACTCTTTCACAATTTGAGCCCGATGAATCGTGGCATTGTCATCTTGGAACATGCCCGTGCCATCAGGGAAGAAAAAATCCATTGATGGAAAAACCTGGTCATTCAGTATATTCAGGTAGTCAGCTGACCTCATTCTTTGGGCACATAACGTTGCTGAACCTAGACCTGACCAACTGCAGCAACCCCAGATCATAACACTGCCCCCACAGGCTTGTACGGTAGGCACTAGGCATGATGGGTGCATCACTTCATCCGCCTCTCTTCTTACCCTGATGCGCCCATCACTCTGGAACAGGGTAAATCTAGACTCATCAGACCACATGACCTTCTTCCATTGCTCCAGAGTCCAATCTTTATGCTCCCTAGCAAATTGAAGCCTTTTTTTTCCTATTAGCCTCACTGATGGTGGTTTTCTTAAGGCTACACAGCTGTTTAGTCCCAATCCCTTGAGTTCCCTTCGCATTGTGCGTGTGGAAATGCTCTTACTTTCACTATTAAACACAGCCGTGAGTTCTACTGTTGATTTTTTACAATATGATTTCACCAAATGTTTAAGTGATCGCCGATCACGATCATTCAAGATTTTTTTCCGACCACATTTCTTCCTCGAAGATGATGGTTCACCACTATCCTTCCAGGTTTTAATAATGCGTTGGACGGTTCTTAACCCAATTTGAGTAGTTTCAGCAATCTTCTTAGTTGTTCTCTGTGGCTCAGTTGGTAGAGCACAGCGTTGGCAACGCTTAGGTTGTGGGTTCAATCCCCACTGGGGCCACATATACTGAAAATGTATGCATTCACTACTGTAAGTCGCTTTGGATAAAAGCGTCTGCTAAATGGCGTATATTATTATTATTGTTTTCTTTGCTTGATGCAGGCCAATAATTTGACCCTTCTGAAACAGATTAACATCTTTTACACGACCACAGGATATGTCTTCCGACATGGTTGTTTAAGAAATGAGAAGCTACTCACTGCATCAGTTAGGGTTAAATAACTTGCTGCCAGCTAAAACATATTAATCACTGCAGTAATTATCCAATGGAAGGCTCTTACCTATTTGCTTAGTTAAATCCAGGTGGTGACTTTTTCTTTGGCCAGGCAGTGTATGATTTTTTTCAATGGAATGAGAATGATGTTTGCTCACATTACAAATGGCAGCCTACTCCACACACCAGAGAGGAAAAACAAACAAAAATAATTCAAACCATATCATTTAGCATAATCTACATCCAGCTCAATAACAACATTATGTAATATTTCAACAAGATAAATAAACTTTTAAAATATTTTTTAGGCACCTCTCTTATACTTTTATTATTTACATCTGTACATGCAAAAGCACATATACATCAATCTAATCTAATATTTTGTTTGTCTTCCATAAAAACACAAGCTGTATATATATACTGTATATACTGGGACCACAGTCAAGATATCATATGGGGATGCTTGCTGTGAGCACCATCATTTGAGACCAGTACTTACAAGGAAATGACCCATTGCATAGTCTGTTTCTTTTGATAACAATAATTTTGTGTTTGACTGAAAAGCATTATTTGATAATGGCCATTGTACAAGAATTTGAAAATACACCAATAATTAAAAACTTAAACGATGAACATATCCAATGTTCTACTTATTTTCCCCACTGCTATGATAAACTTTTTGCATGATATACAATCATTTTGTGTTTCTAATTTGGTTCAATAATTATTTCTCCAATTTTGCATGCAATGATATACAATCTAATTTGTTCAATTATTTTTATTTTGCATGCAATACTGATTTTGAGCCCAAGATTAGGATTATAGCATTTTGAGTTATGACCAAAGAACACTTTCAAACTCTTTTTTTGATTAGAAGGATTTTGTGTTTGGCAGCATTGTTTGATGATGACTGTTGTACATTGAAAATGCAGCAATGATTTAACTTCACTGTTGAAAATATCTAATGTTCTGGTGCTATGATAAACTTTTGCATATAATATTCTCTCATTTGACACCGGTATTTTTATTTTACCTGCTATATTAGATTTTGAACCCAAAATGAGCAGTATGGCATTCTGTATTAAGAGTTTTGCACATTAAAACTCTGTTGTGCAAAATGAGTCAAAGCAATCGTACAAAACTGTAATATTTTGTGACTTGTTTCACACATGTTGTATATATTGTGGGATGGTGAACAAAATATGAAATTTAGATTTTTGGGTTCACTTATTATTTAGACAGCCAACAAAGCTAGTGGTTTATGTTTTGATTTGCACTTCTACTCTCTTATTTTGAGCAAAAATAAAGTTTTAACATGTTGCTTTTGAGAAATGTTATTGCACCAATTTTAGTTTGGGGAGAAAAGAGGAAAAAGGCATTTCCCTCCTCTTTCATTACTGGCTAATGGTTAAATGCACAATAAACAGTGTCATGTACACTACCGGTCGAAATTTTAGAACACCCCCATTTTTCCAGTTTTTACTGAAATGTAAGCAGTTCAAGTCCAGTGAATAATCTGAAATGGTACAAAGGTAAGTGGTAAATTGCCAGAGGTAAAAAAAAAAGTTTAGGTTTCAGAGTTATAAAAAAAAGTAAATTTTCAGGGAACAAGTAATGGGTTAACAACTGGCAGCTGTTCTGCAGCAATGGATGTAAATTAAGCCTTGAAAGTTGATGCAAACAATTCCTACAGGTGTCCCAACTTTTGTTGATTACTTATAAACCCTCTGTCTGTATAAAAGCAGTGTTGGAACAGACTGTTACTACACCCTCTGAAGTATTATTTGGACAATATTGCACTGCAAGAAGTAGTATATTGCTATCATAATGGTGAGAAAGAGGCAATTAACAAAGGAAGACAGACAGACCATTATAACCCTTAAAAGTGTAGGTCTTTCCTTTAGAGAAATTGCAAAGAAGGCCAAGGTGTCAGTGAGTAGTTTCCTACACCATCAAAAGGCACTTGGAAACTGGAGGAAACTCTGACAGGAAGAGGTCTGGCAGACCCAAACCCAGAACAAAATCAGAAGACAAGTTTCTGAGAGTCAACAGCTTGCGTGATAGGTGGCTCACAGGACAACAGCTTCAAACACAGCTTAACATTGGTCGAAGTAAGGAAGTCTCAGTTTTAACTGTGAAGAGAAGACTTTGAGCTGCAGGTTTGACAGGTTGAGTGGCAGTAAGAAAGCCATTGCTAAAATGGCAAAATAAGAAAAGGAGGCTTGCCTGGGCCATGAAGCACCGCCAGTGCTGAAGACTGAAGACTGGAAGGTCTTATGGACCAATGAATCAAATCTGATTGAAAATCAAAAAATTGATCAAAATTGAAATCTTAAAATTTTGAAAGGTTTCTGTAGGCCATCAAGTAGGCGAAAGGATAGTTCCTCAGTGTGTGACACCAGCTGTCAAACATGGAGGAGGAAGCGTGATGGTCTGGGGCTCTTTTGCTGGATCCAGAGTCGGTGACTTGCACCGACTGTTAACCCATGTTAACCCATTACATGTTTTTTTATCAATCTGAAATGTACATTATTTTTATTACGTTTGACCGGTAGTGTATATTTACACCTATTTTTAGTTTGCAATATTTTAAACGTGAATTAAGAGTGAATTTCCCCCAAAATGTGTGTCATGTGTACATGACTTGCTTTTACTTCTATGATTATTATTAATATAATTTAACAACTTATAAATTTGATCAACCATCATGACAAACCAAACCAAAACATGTGATGTTAATCCTGAAGTACATGGCGCTTACTCATCATTTACAGGTTCTTCTTTTCCCAAATTGTAATTTAGTCATCAATAATGCAACAGGGAGAGTCACAGAGGGAGAGACCATCAGTTCTCTTTTTCAGTGCTCTTTCAAAGCTCTTATATGTAGTGAACAAAAAAATGGAAACACAACAGTGTTCCACCAGTGAAGGCTTCTGGTGGTTCAGTAATGGTGTGGCACACATTTTCCTGGCACGGATCAGGTGCACTCATACCCTCAGAAGGCAAGGTCGATGTCAATCGTCACTTAATGGTACAGAGTGATCATCTTGACCCTGTGTTAAAGCATTTTGTCCCTACATAAAGAGATGTCTTTCAAGATGACAATGCCCCTGTCCAAAGCAGAAGTAGTGCTCCCAATGGCTTGAGGAGCATGACACTGATGTTATCTACATGTCATAGGCATTCTCATTCACCAGATCTGAACCCAATAAAGCATTTATGGGATATTCTGGAATGATGCCTGTGACAGTGTTTTCCACTTCCATCAACTAAGCATGAGTTGATTGACTTTCTCTTGGAAGTCTGGTGTCGTATTCTTCCTGCAGAATTCCAGATGCTGGTAGCCTGCCACAGCCAATACAGGCCATACTGGCCACACGTGGTGACCAAACACCCTTTTAAGTGACTACATTGCTGTTTCCATTTCTTTGTTCACTACCTGCATTTCACACATAGCATTGACGGCAACAGCAAAACCAGTTTGTAGACAAATGGAGATTCCAATCTGTGGACTGCCGAAGCATTTCACAAAAGCAGTTTTCCTGTGTTAGGATGACAGTGACATCTTTGTATACACAGTATTGTGAGCTCATTAAAGGTTATATACCAAGATCAATAGGATAGTGTTATTTTTTCTTTTTGATTGAACCAGGCTCTTCCAAAGATTCAAATGGATAAGAACTGTGTGTTAAAATGTTATAGATCGGGGCCCCCAGGTGGCATAACGGAGTGCAAGTTGCCCACTGCAGCTGGGATTCAATCTGGCCGGGAGCACTGTTCAGAGGTGGCGATCGGCTGTCCGCCCCAGAGGGAGGGGGAAGGGAAGCCGGCAGGAGCTGGCCGCATACAAAGTGGCTCTGTGTGTATTGCAGTTATGGTCGACAGCTTGGCGACTTCCGTCTCGGAGAAGGCGGTTGGGCGCCTTTGTCACTCCCGGTCCCAGGGTTGCAGCAGCAAGCTCGTAGTATGAGGCAAAGGATAGTTGAATTAGAAATAGGGTATAACTGGCTACCAAATTGGGAGAAAAATTGGGAAATTTGAGACTGTTTGTATATATACTTTTTAAAAGAATGTTCTGCAAACCAGCACATTCAAGCTGCCTTCGTTTTCGGGACTTGTTTTAGGACCTTTCAAATCTTCGCCATCTCTGTTAATCATTTATGGGTTCAGCTGTATTGATCCATTCATGCAATCCCTTCCTCAAGTCAAACCACATTAATGTACAGTATGAGGTAAGAGCTCAACCCATTAGCATTAGATTCGGTCTGGGTTTACAAGCAGAGGAATTAACAACCTGCAGTCAAATGTTGAGGCACCAAGGGTGGTTCTTTGTCAAAATATAAACCAGACAATGTGTTTGGTTTGATATGCTTTACATATATAAATTAGTGTTATAAGGTACATTGACTGGTACAATTTAACACTATCCTTTGGTGTTTAGAACAGATACTGAATTTCCCCAGTACTTGTACTGTACTATAATTTTCCGGAACTTGTACATTTGTTTACATAGAACAGCTTGGATTGTTCTATAATTTCCTGTACATAACATACACTGCCTTTCCAAAACAAAAGTCACCACCTGGATTTAACTAAGCAAATAGTTAAGAGCCTTCCATTGGATAATTACTGCAGTGATTAATATGTTTTAGCTGGCAACAAGTTATTTAACCCTAACTGATGCAGTGAGTAGGTTCTCATTTCTTAAACAACCATGTCGGAAGACATATTCTGTGGTCGTGGAAAAGATGTTAATCTGTTTCAGAAGGGTCAAATTATTGGCCTGCATCAAGCAAAGAAAACTGGAGATTGCAAAGGAGATTGCTGAAACTACTAAAATTGGGTTAAGAACTGTCCAACGCATTATTAAAACCTGGAAGGATAGTGGTGAACCATCTTGAATGATCGTGATCGGATCACTTAAACGTTTGGTGAAATCATATATTAAAAAATCAACAGTAGAACTCACGGCTATGTTTAATAGTGAAAGTAAGGGAACTCAAGGGATTGGGACTAAACAGCTGTGTAGCCTTAAGAAAACCACTTGTCAGTGAGGCTAATCGGAAAAAAAGGCTTCAATTTGCTAGGGAGCATAAAGATTGGACTCTGGAGCAATGGAAGAAGGTCATGTGGTCTGATGAGTCCAGATCTACCCTGTTCCAGAGTGATGGGCGCATCAGGGTAAGAAGAGAGGCGGATGAAGTGATGCACCCTTCATGCCTAGTGCCTACCGTACAAGCCTGTGTTATGATCTGGGGTTGCAGCAGTTGGTCAGGTCTAGGTTCAGCAAGTTATGTGCCCAAAGAATGAGGTCAGCTGACTACCTGAATATACTGAATGACCAGGTTTTTCCATCAATGGATTTTTTCTTCCCTGATGGCACGATTCATCGGGCTCAAATTGTGAAAGAGTGGGTCAGGGAGCATGAGACATCATTTTCACACATGGATTGGCCACCACAGAGTCCAGACCTTAACCCCATTGAGAATCTTTGGGATGTGCTGGAGAAGACTTTGCGCAGTGGTCCAACTCTCTCATCATCAACACAAGATTTTGGCGAAAAATGAATGCAACTCTGGACGGAAATAAATGTTGTGACATTGCAGAAGCTTATCGAAACGATGCCACGGCGAATGCGTGCCGTAATCAAAGCTAAAGGCGGTCCAACGAAATATTAGTCTGTGACTTTTTTGGGGGATGGGCAGTGTATAACAGATGCCTGTTAGCAGACGCTTTTATCGATTTTATGCATTAGTTAGCACCTGCCTATAGCAGTAAAACACCATTTGTTTTATTTGTGAGTAGGCACACCTGAGTCAAGGTTATGGACTGCAAGGAATACTAGTCCGCTTGATAAATGTTTTTGGCCTGCCTATATTTTGTTAAACATTGATGTCTTCGTGTTCAAAATGGTACATCTTCAATCGTACATCTTCATGTCTGAACCATATCTAGAAAGCTAGCACTAATTAAGCTAGCTTATTATAGCCTACAATATATTATTTAACATTGTAGATAGTTCGCCCAATGTTAAACGGCAAGTTCGTTCTAGGTTAACGTAGCGTTAGCTAATTCTGATGCAGATAGTGGCCTTGGCATGGGCTAATTGTATTAGGCCTAGTGAGATGGCTAACACATTTAGATACAGCTTGCCAGTCTAATGTAGGCCTATATGCAGCTCTCACATTGTGGTTGTCGATTCACTTATGGTAGCATAAAAATGATAACCCCGTTTTGATACAATACGTTACTTGTGTATAATAACGATGTTTAAAGATTATCTATGATAATCCTTATTCTTAGGATTATAATGGCCATTTCTATAATTGCTAGTTTGGTGGCCGCCAAAAGAAGTCAGTTAGCAGTAGGTCTAACGTACATCTTTAACGAACACATGAGTATGAAACATGTTTTTAATATCTAACATGCTAGTGAGCAAATTATTTATGGCAAGCTACATCGTGTTCGATGATTAAATAATGTTGACGTTACTCGTTGCAATTTAAATAGCTAGAAAGTTAATAGTCTACTCACGAAAATCAATCCCGGTGATGGGTCGCGTCCCGTGATGCGATCTCTGAGCAAGCAACTTTTTAAAACAAATTAGCCAAAGTAACAGATTCTAGCGACAGCTTCTCCAGTGGCGAAGTAAGCTAAATATACATGCATAGACATCACATAACATTTGTCTGTAGAAATAACTGACACTTTTGGTAACCGAGTATTTAGCTATTTTAAGATAGTTAACTTAGTTGGATTAATATTTTGAATTACACTTTTAACATGTAATTTATTTTCAGTAAAGAAAAATAATAAATGGAAATATTTAGCCTTATGTTTCCCAGATGCAATTATAATCAGTGACACAAGCGCATAAAGTTAGGTTCCTTGGTTGACGCAATGCCAAAATACTTAAAGTAATATATTTTTTTTACCAATAACATCCCAAGCTAGCAAATATAAGAATATGAGTCAATTTCCAGACATCACTTTAAGGACCAAATCAAACTCTCATGGATACACACATATTATAATTTCACATCCATTAAGGGTAAAATGATCAGGCAATTTTATGATCTTATCCTCAACTTTCTTCCTCTGTTCTACATTGTCCAAAGATCTTTGGATTGACCTTTCTCCCCAACCAACAGAAGAACAGCAGCTCTGATTGTGTTAGTCACAATTTGTGCCTGTTTCTGAATTCCCATTATGAAGTGTAAAAAGCAAGCCGATAATGGCCTGGCAGAAATGCATCAAATCACAGGCTGGCTGACTCATGTGCCCGTTTAAAGACCATTGGGATAGACAGTTGATTGTTCTCTATTGAAAGACATTGTGGGGATAATTGGCCTCCACTGCTTTAAAGTTACAGTTTGTGTGCCAAATATATTTCCCTTTTAAAAACACACTTTCAATGGGGGAGTTTTACATAAGTAACAGAGTAGTCTGTTTCCACCTCTGCTGCTTTTCCTTCAAACATTTGTTGTTAAGTAGAACATATCCACCTCATTTTTTGAACAATGTTTGTATGTTTTCGTTTTTGTTTGCTACTGGCTGTATTCTGAAAATGCATGCCAGCATCTGTTTTGCTCTGGATAATAATTTCACATCTGAAGTGTGCTATCATTGAGGAAAATACATGCTTCAGGTGTCCTTATCAAAGGACAGAAGAATAACACCCCAATCCTAAATTAAAGGATGTTTCATTATAGGCAAAATGGGGAGTTTTTGTTTAGCATTCTTTTGGTATGTTATCTTTGCTTGAAAGTGAACCTTGGTGGACAGATGTATGAACTTCGTAGACCAAAATGTCTTTGCACATATTACTGATGAGTGACCATGGCCTTGTCTGAGATTCTTTTCCCAGACAGAGTTTGAGGGCATGGTGATTATTGTACAGCAACTGTGTGATCATTTTAATGCAGTCACTGTGGAGTCATCACCTGTGCCCCATGATGTCATGTTCCCCCCACACCTTTTCATGTCCTGGGTATTAAAAGGCAAGACTTTATTACCAGTATTAAATTAGGCTACTCTTCATATGTTTTAAAGACGTATATCAATCTTTGCTAGTTTTAACTTCTAATGGACCACACCACATGCTTAGTATTTTAACTGGTTATGGTTTAAACGACAAAAAATGTGTAATACTTAAATTAACAAACAAGCCCATATTTTGGTCAGTCCTCGCTGTATGGCTGCCGGATTTTGATTATTTTGCTACATGAAAGGCAAAACATTCACCAATCTTGCTTCACTGGAGGTGTTAATAAGGTTTCTCATCTCACTGCCTCTGTGTCAGTCAGACATGTAAACACAATCTGAGGAAGGAGGACAATTTCAGGAGTGTAGCTACTTCCCCATTCCAGAAACTCTTAACAATGGGGCATTTATTATTGTCGTTTACTGTTGTGACTGGATTATCTGTTACTTTGACCATGTATAATATGATTTGGTTGGAAAATAAATATGTAAATCAAGGAGGGAAATTGTGGAGATTTTTAAATGTATTTTTTATACGTTTTTTCAGTTTTTTCCCCATAATTCTCTGAGGGCAGCGAACTCCGCTTCCTTCGAGAGGGAATTTGCCCACCCATGTTCTGGAGACACCCTTATGCGTTTCTCAGTGAATTCATGTCGGCTCACCCTCAGCCCTCCCCCTGGGGTGGATAGCCAAGTGCCACCCCCGATCGGGACTCCCCACCAGGGACGGTCTGGTATAGTCAGGTTTCGAACCGCAACTGTGATAGGCAGCTCACACTCGTAAAGGACCAGCCAATACAGGTGCGTTAGACCATTACGCTATCGGAGGCCTCCTTTGTGAAGTTTAACACATTATATCAAAAAGAGGCTTGATATCTGTTGAAGTGTTCAAAATAATTTAGATTTCCCATAAAAAACTAAACTGTGCTATGTTTTCAGTGTTAGATTAACCTGACAGGTTGAACGGGTCAACAGAAGCACATTTGAACAGATGATTCAGGTATAAACCGTGTGAAAATGTATATTTTCCTTTTTCCCAAAACCATTTCCTCTCAAATGTGTTTTGTCCTATGGCCAGAGTTTTTGATAGCTTACTCTGATTAGGACGTGTTGTGCAATAGGGATTGTGTATTTTTTTGTGTTCTGGCTTGTTGAAGTAAGCATAGAGCTTTGGTATTTTTCCCTCAGCTTGTTTTTCTGTTTCGAAAGTGAAAATGTCTGTAAAAACGAAAATGATTAATTGTTTCCAGATAAATTCAATGACTGTGTTTTTATCATGCATTGATTTAAATGGTAATCAGTGCTTTTTAAGAATGTAACTCCCTGTTATTTAATAATTTAATTCCCAGTTGTGACTATCCACTTGCCACAGCATCTTCTGTCAATTCAGGCACACTAGCTTTGCCTCGGGACCGCATCATACCACCCTGTCATGGTTTATTTTCATACAAGTGCACAGCCCGGCATGGTTTATTTCTTACTTATAAGACACCCTTGTTGGACTCCTGGACACAACAACTGGATGTGCCACTCAGAACCCCTCCATAGTTGTTTCCTCTCATTGAAAACTTGGAACAGTAAAACCTTAAGTAAACAGTAACAGTAAAATCTTGAACCGCATTTCATTAACAAATTAAGGGCATTTCTGGGAAAATCTATGTTCAAGGAAACTCCATGTTAATATTCTAGTTTCAATAACAAGTTCACAAGAAACGTATATTTGACTAGCAGTCTGAAACATCAGCCTCAGAATGCATGGTTACTGTACTACAGTGACTTTGTTTATAAGAGCTGATATGAGAGTATGGAATGGATTGCAAGATGGCCACTGAGTAAATGTTTCAGGTTTCAGTAAGTAAAACAAAGCGCCTGTTTGTTTATTCAGCACTGCTCACTCCACTGTGGCCCGCTTGTAAAATATTATTTGATGATTAAATGTATTCTCATACGCAAGAAACAATTGGTTTTTTAGCACTGTTTTGCTACAGTAAACCTTCCAGTAGGGATACTGTCAAGGCCACTGCGGTTGTGGAATGGAATGGAGATTTGTCATACATTAACCAGGGTGTTTTTTTCTCTTAAGTATTTCCTTGACAGTTTCACCCTATCAACAAATATTTGTTTCCCCCCCCGCCTACCCCTTTATTTTCTGTGTAAGGACATGCATAGTTTAGGCCGTATGTAATTCTAGATTAATTTCAGTGTACATTGAGCCCAGTTTGGTTATCATCAAGTATGCGGCCCTATTAAAATGCACGGTCATTAATGTATCTGTAACACTGTAACTTACAGCATAGCACAGTTGTATATCCCTTGGTCTGTACATAGAGAGATTGTATTTTCATTTACTACTTGTCTAGAAACAAACCTAAAGGACAAAAACTGGAATAAAGGTATTATGGCCTTGTTCATGAATTATGTATGTAGCTTAGTGTTCTGTGGTTCAAACAACAGACAATCTCCCTGTTGGATGACAAAGAGAAACCGGGCAAGGTAGAGCTTAGTGGGGGAAGGGTGGTTATTTGTGCATGGAGATAACAGTGCTTTTATAGCACCATCAAAGCATGTTCCTGCAGGTTTTGGAGTCAAGAGAGAGACGGGGAAAAAAATTCTGGCTCCTACCCACATCAAAGCTGGATTCTGTGACACACAGTGCAAGACAAATCTCTTAAGATGTTTTCCTGATAATATATATATATATATCCATTTCTTTTGGGGGAAGTTCTGTTTAAATCACCTCTGAACATGTGTAGGGTACAAGTTCCACACACTTGTGTTGTTTGAATGCAGGCGTTGGAAGTGGCTTTTTGAAGTTATTCTGTCCGTAGTACTGATTGACTGCCCTGTCCATCTTCTTAAAAGCCCATCAAGAGGGCACAAGCTCTCAGATGCTATAAATGCTTAGGCTGCGTAAAGCCCCGAGATCGCATCATGTTATGGAATCATGTTACCAAACAGCGACAGCCATTCTTCTCCTCCCAGTTATTTGTCAAGCTAAGCCTTGAAATTCGTGCTCAGATTTGTCCAGAAAGCCAGAACGGGCCACCTTTCCCAGCGCATAGACAAGCCCTGTCTTGTATTGCTCAGAGTATTTTCTCCAGGAATGTGAGCTGGACCTCTCGCCCCCACACACCGGGCCACCGAAACCCCTCAAATTCCCCCCCACCCGCCCACTCAATCGCAATATACTCTCACCAATAGGTATGAGAGCATTTGTATGCATTTGTATGCTTTGTATGCAGCATACTGAGGAACTTATTTAAGCATCTTTTACTTTTTACCGAAACATTAGGAGTTCCTGAAATTTAATTTAAAGACGCCAGGGGGGTTGGGGGTGGGACATAATACTTTGTTTAATTTAATTCAACAGAGAAAATTATAGTTGGGCAAATAGGGGTCTGTACCTGAGACTCTGCATCTCCTTGCTACAGCTACCTGGAACATTCAATAATTACTTTTTTTTCAGTGGAAGAAAGTTTATAATTCTGTGTTTTCATTTCCTGACAAATGCACTATAGGAGCCTGTTATAATATGTATTAATTAGGACATGATTTTATGTTGTTTAAGCAGTATTATGTATTCTTCCTACGTTTACAGTGTTCTCTTTTGTTTGCTCATTTGTGAGCAATAACCTAGCAAAGAGGTAGTTCCCTGTGCTGCTGGCAAACCCCCTCCACCTGTAATAGGAGAGGTTTGATTAATTGTAATAAAACAGGGTTCCCACACCTCTTGAAAGTCATAAGTGCTCTCATTTATAAAAATAAAAATAAATCAAGGACCTCAAAGTTCTTGAAAATAACAAAATCCTGATAGGTACTTAAACATTTTGTTGGACTGTTTTTAAGGTCATCTTGAAAGATTTTATATACAGTACATTTGCCCTTTAAAATAGATTCTGGACTCGATAGTTGGGAGTTTTGAATGGGCTTGAAAAGAGACCTTTATAGAAATGAAAGAAAGTCCTGCACACTGTGTTTCACTTACTGCCACACACTTGCATGACAGTATATTTTATTCCTATTGAGGTAATATCCTCTCCAAACACCTGTCGGTGAATTTTCCAGGTGTGCATACATCCTCATCCAAGGGGGAATGGGACCTTGAAAGGACTTGAGAAGTCTTTGAATTGGTGGCATATGATGGTGTGTGAATCCCAATCAATCTATTGGTTCCTTTGTTGGAAACTGTATCACAGTGCCCTTGAAGGCTGTCCTATATTGTCCCTTTGCTACCACGCCAGCCTAGTCTCTAGCAACTTGATGACAGGGCCTCCAGGCGGTAACTTGAATCTCTGATTCCGCAATAGCACCTGGGGTCGCTCTCAACCGCCAGTCCGGATGACGTCACCGCGAAGAACCGTGTGGCAGAAACTCCTGAATACGCTTTAGGGGGAAGGCTCTCATCAGCGACTGACAGGGCGGGGCACTGTGTGCGCGCGTGTGTGTTGGGGGGGAGGAGGAGTCACATGACTCAACATTCCAGGGCAGAGAGGATATTGAGTCGTGGATGGGGGAGGGGGAGCGTCTTCTGCGTGTTGAGTTTCCTTACGCTGTTTACTGTATCTCCCTGCGCTTCAAGTTGTTTACAGAAAACAGCCTCTTTTGACACTGCTCTGTTGTTCAACAGAGAGAGAAGAGTTACTTTGGCATAGGTTTCCCAGGTCAACACGGTCGACAGCAAGGTAAATGTCCCCCCCGAGGCAGGCTTTATTTAGAACATTGCTAATCAGCCACACCCATACCTTTACCCCACATGCTGTGGACCCACAATTATAGTGCTTTATGTAAATTGCAGTTATCTATGTAATGACCACATTTCTTTGTCCTTTCTAACAAAGCTGGTATAAACACAACTTTAGCTGTAGCCTGTCTAGTCTCACCGCCCACAGCCTCTTTAGTTTTAACAACATCCCAATGTCAAATATCATATGAAATAAAAAGGCTGTGTAATTTTGTTTTGTTCCACTCATGTATTTATGCATTAGAAAGGCATATTTACTGCATTAAGCTCATGCCTCAGGTAGGTGTGATTATTTAGTCAAGGCACATTTCCATTCATGTACAAATTCAGAGCAGTTGGGAAAAGGTTGCAAGGGGGCTGTGGACAGTCTTCACTCTGGGAGACGGCGGGGGATGTAGTTATAACCTGACACTGATGTCTGCTCGGTGTGTTCAGAACAATGCATGGCCAATGCAAATGGGGAGAGGAATTGGAGTCATCGGTCTCCATCTAAACCGGTATTTCAGGTTAGGAGAGGCTTAAAGGCATGGCAGTAAATAACTGCAAGGCATCAGACAAAACCCGCTTTGTATGACAGCTGGTGAGAGTCACCGGAAGTTGCATCAAAATTAAGAGATTTGGTCATCGATAGTAAGTGGAAAATGTTCATGTTAAGTGTCCACCTGGCAAACCAACATGTTTAACACACACAGAGAGTTCTTAGTCTGGTTTGTTTTTATGAATGTATCCATTTCTAGTTCATATATAGTGCTCAGACCTTATTAACTTGAGTGACAAAACCCATTTTGTATATATAAAAGCTCCTAATATTGAAAATGATGGTATCTAGATGGTATATACTGTATAAAAATATTAGACATTTTTCTATATACCCCGTATACATAGTATATATTTGCTATAACGCTGAACCAGATCTCTATAAATTAAAAAAACATTTGAATTGCACTTAAAATTAGATATACAAATATTTGGATAAATATTTGTGGCTTGCCACAAATGGAAACTGGGCCTAGACATTGCTTGTGTTAGTCTATGTTATTAGCTGACTTTAATTGGGAGTCTGTAGGGACACATTTACCTTCATCCCACCTGGGGTAGGGCGGGCATAGGTCAGCCAGGGTTCCTCAGGTTTCGGCTGCATTCCTTCCGCCAAACAATGCAGTAGCTGCCCACAGGCACCCAGGCGTCAGTGAGAGATACGTCTGTCCTTGCAGTACCTCTCCTGAGCTTGGGGATTGCAGAGTGGGCAAAGAAGTTACCTATATAATCAGCCAGTCAGTCCCTCTTTTTGAGTATGCATTCTCATAGGACCATGAGCCAGAAATTAAGAAATTAAGATGTTTGGTCTGCTCGTGAAGGTCCTCTTTCAAATGTTTTTATTAATATCTTGCTGCAGTCAGCACCTCAAAGTTTTCTTCGGTTTGTTTTTTTATGACAAAAGGGTGAGAGTAACGGGTGAGGCCACAATCAAGCTCTTTGTCAAGTTCCAACCTGCCTCTGATCATGGCAAATTATCTCAAATGTTATTTTTCTCTAATGTTATATCCCTCTACATACTCTTTTACACATGTGAACGTTTTTTCCTTGTTTTGCATTGCATTCATAAATCCAGGTTTAAAAATAAATATATTGTATTTGTGGTGCACATACATAACTAACTGCTGGGTCAACACGGACCAATAAGAACACTACAGGTTCCAAATGTACTCGCTCCACAAAATGAATGAATTTCCAGCTCAGATTTGTTTTAAATACATTTTAAAAAAATACATTCTGAGACTATGTAAGGTGCATTATGCATAAGGAAATGTGCAGATTCAACACCTGCCTAAATAATGCTAATGATCATTTAAATAATATATACGTCAGCGGTGTATGAGGAGAGTTTCCTTTCTCAGGGCAACATATCATTTTACAACGCACAATTAGGGAGCAGTACCAAAGGAACATTATCTAAAAATGCAAAACAAGCCAAACCCTGCTCCCCAAAGCTATTTAGTCATTACGAATGAATTTCCTTTTTAAAAGCGACACTGAACAACTCCTATTGCACAAAACGGAATTATCTTCTCACAGCACTTAGAGCTGTTTTTTTTATGTGAAGCGCTGAGTAGAGGATTCTCTTCAGCAAAAATCGAATTACATATCTAATCTGCAGATAAATTGTATAAAATGATGGACAATGATTGGTATCATGTTCTGAACGTATGTCAGGATTATGAGTAAAATATTACCCTGCTGTGAAAGTGGCAGTGGAGCACTCATTTGGTTTGTCAGCAGTATTGGTGCTGTCCATTGGGATCCATTTATCTTGTTCTCATAATAAAGACACTAAGAGTTACTGTACGTTGTGCTGACCATGGGCAATCAGACTAATTTTCAACACTAAGAACATTGCTAGAATATTGAGAAGGAAACTGAGTCATAGACTCATAAACGTAGGTGGTGTTTTCCCATAATTTGTTGGGTTACAAAATTTTCGGTTTCCCGTCAGTTTTAATCAACCTCATGCGCAGGCCCAAACAGGCCTCCCCCTGTTCAGAAGTATTATCAATCATTCCCCTGTGATGAAACAATCCGAGGATGATCCCATAACGTAATTGTACCACCTCATGGAAAGCCGCGGTATAGCACATGCATACCTTTCTGAAACCTTTATTTTGTGCCTGTTAAAAATGTTGTCGGCATGTTATCTAGGCTTGTGATTTTCTCAATATACTGTAAGTATAATATAATTATGTACACTTAACATTACAAATGTTGATGATGAGGTGTATCTAGCAAAAACAGATTATTTTATTATTTTGTTTTGTTCAGGTATATTTCCCTCTTGGGCAAATCCGAAGAGGAAAGACAGTTTTAAATGTAACATTTTTGTAAAGCTATAGAGTGAAAATGCCAATGTTTTTGAGGTCAAGTTTTTAAAGAATCGGATTTAAATTATAAACCTCCATTGCACAGACCTTTTCTGTGATTGTCTTCAATATTTAAAAGCAAGTAGGGTGTGGTTTTTAAAAAACACCCTGATTTTAGAGAAACTACAACTGTATGCAGTTACAGTTGTAGTTGTAGTATACAACATATTCAGCACACTGAGGTGGTTATTTAACATGTGTATACATTAATGCTTTACAACCCAATGATGCTCTACCGATCATCTCTTTCCAGAGGTGTTCATAGCTTCAGCAGTTATGTATATCTAGGATATATTTTCAGAGCTAAAACAATGAGTGAAAGATTCGTTTTTTTACGGAGGCATTGCAAAACAGAAATGTGTTCTAACTGTATACTGTATATGTTTTTAAAAAATGAAGACGTAACTATTTTAAGGCAACCTTCATAAGCTCCTCAAGGAGTAAATTTACATCATCTGTGGCACCACTGTGACCTCACGATGGCACTTGCTGTCCCCCGCCCTTCGGTCAAACCCACACTACTTTACAGGGCAGCGTGTCAGAGTCACAGTCCTCCCCGCTGCAGTACATGTCTGCCAGTTTCTTGAAGCGCGGCCCCCACTCGCCAAGGCAGTCGTAGTCCTGGTCCCCCCCTGAGCTGGAGGAGTTGAGGGAGCTGAGGGAGCCGGCCTCAGAGCCACCTCCTTCATAATCAAACACCAGGAGGGAGTCGTACGGCGGGGCGGTGGGGTCGTTGTCTGCGGCCTTCAGATTCTGAAACGCATTAGACAGGAAATTGAAACAGTAAGGATGTGTACCGTACAAAGTACACCAGGTAAAGCAATTCAGCTATTCAACAGCAAAAAAACTGTACATTTTCACATTTCCATTTTGAGTCAATTCCTCGCCAAATAAATAAACGAGCTGAATTTTTGTCTGCAGCCTTCAGATTCTGAAGCACGTTCGAGAGAATGGGGTTGGTTTTCTCCATCTGGGTAAGCTGAGAGAATCTGTTAGTGCTAGTAGGGTATGTGCCTATGTGAAAAACCCTACAGACTTAAGGGGTGTGGATGGTGGGGTTTGGATAATGTGCTGCAAAGCAAGACATTCTAGGGTTAGTGATGCTAATTGGATTCATTTATTTAATATCAGCACTTCCAGAACAAGAGCTGAGTGGCTTTTGCAGGATCAGTCAGGCGAGGAGACAATTTAAGTAGGCTATATAACCTAATACGTAGCACATCATTTGAGTAAAGTGTCATAATTGCTGCAAAATTCCCTAAATAATTTGCTCCACAGACACTCCTATCCAGAGTGGTTTGCACATTTGAACTATTCTTCATGTTTACTGCTGGATATTTGCCAGAGAAATTTAGGTTAGGTTCCTGGCTCAAAACCACTGAAGCTATGACAGCGATGCCTCACCCAAAGTTTGAACCTGTAATCTTCTGGATTAAAATGCAGCCACCTACACACCTGTTCCACAGTCGGCGCACCAGTAAACCTCCCAGAGGTTTTGTGGCACAGCCCTGGAATGTAAGACGCTACGTACGTCTTCAATGAAGTTTCCAATCTCTTCGTTCTCCTCGGGTCGCGGTCGGTACAGTGGCGCTGCCACGAGCGTCGGGGCCACATCGTTGCGGAAAACGTCAGGCCTATTATCCAGACCTCGGTGGAGCTGGCTCAGGTCATATTCCTTTAAAGACCAAAACCCCGCCACACGACCGTGCATCAGTATTTCAGCATCAATATAGCCAATGTTTAAATCTAAGGAAACAGGAATTTAGCACCTGAGGAATGTTATCACAAGGAGGGGCACCATTCCATAAGGCCCCATATGAAGGCTACTCTCCGTATCTCTTTTAGACCACAGCTTAAAAATTAAGAGCAACCTCCCATGAGCAAAGCTATTAGGACAACTAAGCTTACACAAGAGCCATCTTTTGTTTGCAGCCTTGACTTGTAAGGAATCAGTCCTGGAAGGCATTCATTTGAAATCAGTTTGGTTATCTTATTTCCTTGACGTTTTGGTTTTAGAGAGGTCAAGGGCACAGGGCAAGTTGTGCAAATTTGAGTTGTTGCTCTGGGTGCTGTGCACTTTGGGGTCAACCTTGTTTGTAATGTGTTGTTGATTTGGAACCCCCCAATGGTATGTGTGCTCTTTATTTTGTTTAAAAGATATATGATTACAAACAAGATATCAGTAGGCACTTTTGATAAGCAGATTTGAACACCTTATATACCTTCTAGTTTGAGTAGGTTTGCATAAGTAGTATAAGAATTGTATATTGGATACAATTAATGCTTTTTCTGTTATTTTTGCCACCAAACAGCACAGACTAGTTAAGAAAAGCCTTGTATATTTAAACTATTGAATTTATTGTGAGATTTTCTCCCTCCCTCCATCTGATGTTCACTTACTGCATACCACAGAATTGAAAAATAAGAGAATAATCACAATCACAACCTTCAAATTACAAGGGTGTGTCCACATTTGTGTGAATTTTAAGCAAATTGTAATTTACTCTTTCTTACTTTTTTACTTTTAAATCTGTGGCATATGGGAACATTAAAAACATGGTTAAGGTGGCTTCCCATTCAGATTCTGACCATATTGGACTGGGGCAGGAATTACTGTATGCGCAACATCAATAGCCCCATAAACACACTCTTTGAGTTGGAGTAGCTGGGCTTCACCATGGACATTGATTTAGAGATGGACCTAATTGTCCATATAGTGGCTTCTCTTAACCAAAAACAATTTCAGCCACCGTCCAAGTCGGAGCGGGGTTCCTGACGCACAAATCCTCCACAATCCAGAAAATAACAAGCAGAGATCCAGCGGTAAAATTCCAACAAAGGTCGCATTTATTTGCGTTCAAACAAAATAGATTCTCTGCAGTTTCAACATAAATCCAAAACGATTAATCCAATGAAACAATACCTTTTGTTTGCGTGAGTGAGTGTGTGGTCAAAAAACTGTTTCGCTCCCCGTCTGACTAGGACTCTCTCCAGGTGAGCCGCATTTCATTAATTACCCAGCTTTGTATACTAACAGGATTAACTGAATAGGGAGCCGTCCAGAGGTCAGCGTAAGATAACTAAGGTAAATAATTAATATAAACATAATTCCATATCCTATAGAATGCATAAACCATAACTAAGGTAAGTGATTAATATAAACATATTGTTTGATACTTGTTTACATTTATATTTTTATGTTCCTTTTACACAGGTTTACATTCACAGGTCAAATTAACCAAATCAACTTAAAGGTCAATTGTGGCTCCAACAGTCCATGTCCATCAGAAAGTATGTTTCAGAAATGGTGAGCAAGGAATCTGAGTCACAACAGACAAATTAATGTATTTGGTAGCTGTGGTTGGAGCAGGTCATTGCATTCATGCTCACACAACAAGGCCATGTAAGGAAACTACACTCACCTGGTCCTCCTCACCGCCGCCCTCCTCATCGTAGTAGTAGAGATTGTCCCGAACATCGTCAGAGAGAACAGGCTCCTCCCTCATCGGTCTGCTCCTCCTCCTCAAGAACATGAGTAGTAGCAACACCAGCACTGTGGGCCAGAGAGTATGCAACTGTTATCACCACACAAACCCAAACACACACACACACACACACACACACACACACACACACACACACACACACACACACTCACACACGCTGTGAAATCAAGTGAAATGGGCTTTGGGGCTAAAAATCTAAAAATTTTTATAACCATTTTTTAAAATCCAATCTGAAATTCCCACTCATTGTTGTTGGCCCATCTCATTGGGCAGTAGCAGTATCACCACTTTGTGGAACAACAGCATGACATTACTGACACTAATCGCTGGACTCAGACACAATCAGACATAAAAAATGTACCACTTACATTGCAAAAACTACAAAATATATCAGTTGTTCACCTTACAATTACCAGGCAACAATTCAATTCTGTCTTATAGGAGCTCAGTGTTTCATGCTTTTTGGATGAAGTCAACAAAACATTGAAAATGAATCCCAGGGAAATGTTTTTAGTTTATAGCAAGTCAGTGGCCCTGAAAAGGGTGATCTATACATTCTTGGTACTACTGGTAGGAATGTCCTGCCAAACACATCCCTGGATTTATTTTATTTTCAATTGACCACCCTTGGCACCTTTTAAAACAGAAAAAAAAAGGTTTGAGAAACTTACACAAGAGACCAAGGACCGCTCCTAAAACGCTAATGGGGAGTGGAACGTCAGTGTGCGGGCTTGGTGGATGACGGACGCAGGCGGAAACACTTCCCTTGCAGTGACAGACTTCAGCCAAAACTGTGCTGTCCTGAAAATACATTCCTGCATCGTAGAGCCTCATGACCACATGATAGTCACCTTGATCCAGCTTCCTCTTTGGTGTCAGATTAATCACACTACCACCTGGGAAGGATTAAAAAAAGGTTCAGCTCTCACCAATAGAGGGGGCTAAAAGCTTACGTTTCACCACTGCCGTACATATGACCATCTGCACTTTTACCACTAGGGGAGGTACAATGCTTACTTATAAAATTCACCATAGCTGTACAACTCACCATATGTTTCTTGGCACTAGAGAGAGCTAAAGAGCTTATTTGTGGTGCTCGCCATTACATTTCCTTCAGGCCAGGGGGACCCAACTCAATCCTGGGAAACCACTGTATATCCAGGGTTTCATTCCAACTATAATTACAATCCCTAAATTGAAACAAGTTATGAATTTTTCTTCATTAGACACTTTGAATGAATATTGAGGGATGATTTCCCTTCTTAAGGCTACTGAATTATGTCATTATGTCTATTATGTCAGAAACATGAATGCCTTGAAGAATAGATGTACAATATTCACATCCAGGGACTGATCAGTTTTTCATTTTCCAAAATTTTTTCATTTTCCAGGCAAAATAATTAGTTTTTGAAAGAGGTTACATTTTTAATACATTCAATTATAGACTGACAGGTGAAATCCATGTGGTGTACCAATTGTTTATCATGTGGAAACTTGGTCAACCATTTGTGGAAAATGAAGAGTTCAATGACAAAGCAAATGGGAAACCTGCATTGTGTTAAAATAAGTTCAGCCCAAAAAATGTCAATATTATATGCTCCAAAAACCTGCAGATGAGAACTAAATGTGTGATGTCATTAATGCAACAAAGCCATGTGCTTTTTTAAAAACATAATATAGCTTGTCATGGTAAGATGCAGTGTAGTAATATCAAATTATCCAAGATATTACTGGTATATATAAGTATAACTATGAAATCTATGAGTGAATAATAACCAAATATGTATCATTATTGATTCAGAAATATCAAATTTACCCCTGCTGATTTTGTAGTTTCTGAGATCAGGTGTTCATCAAATAAGGCATTATATTTTTAAACAGGTGCAAAACATGCCTTGGTGGAGAAATCTAATATTGATATGGCAGATCCAAATCCAACCCAAAAACATCTATAGGATTAAGGCCAAAAACATCAAACTAATTTGGTGTATGAGACCAGCCCCATTCAGCACCTTAGCAGGGAAACAGGCTGTCCCGCCATCACGGTGGGGATGGTATTTTTAAAGCAAGAGTTGATGGGCTAAATCTGAGCACTTTCTCCCAACTTGTCAAGTTGACTTTGCCTTCTTGAGCAGGGGGCCGGGCACTACAGGATTTCAGTTGGTCCAATGGTCATCTTTCTGTGGTCCCAGCAGATCATCCAAGCTCCAGCCGTGTAGTTCTGGGTTGTTCCCTCACCTTTCTCAATCAGGCCCGGTGAGTTTCGAGGGAGATTGATGGTCATTGGGTTTCTTCCATTTTCTAATTATCGCACCAACAGTTGCAGCTCGCCAATGGTCTTGTAGCCCATTCCAGTCTTGTGCGTTCATTTTGTCCCTGATGTCCTTAGGACAATTCTTTGGTCTTGCCCATTGTGGAGAGGTTGGAATCTGATTCATTGATTGATTCTGTGGACAGGTGCAGGTAAGACGTACTAAGAGGACTAATCTGTGTGCCTCCTGGTCACATGGTCGAATTCTTGCTGGTTGGTAGGGGTGCAAATAAATGTTTAAAATTCATATAATCATTTTTGATTTTTTTATATTCGTCTCTCACTGTTAAGATGAATCCAGGTCTAAGGGGGCAAACTCACAAAATCAGGGGGGTGCCTGTATATCTGAGATCCTGTGGCTGGATTAACACAAACTGTGAGACCAGCTAGGGTGAAAATAAAGAGCTTACCAAGATTTCTGGATTCACAGAGCATGAAGCTGAACATTGACGTCATCCAGGTCTATAATCAGGGTGCCTGTACCTGTGGCTGGATTAACACCTGTGGGGTTAAAATGTACCAAGATTTCTCCCAGAGCATGAAGCTGAACTGTCGTAATAACAGAAATAAAATACCAGCACGCTTGGCACGTCGGCAAGACTATTTTGATTCTCCCATATTAAATGATCAGAATGCACACTTTACCATTGTCATAAGCTAGAATGGTTGCTTTGTATTTTCCATCCTTGACAAATGAAGATTCTCGGTCCATGGGACTCTTCACTTTGATGGCTGCAGTCTCTTTGATGATGTCCAGCCATCTTGCCGGATCGTCCTCTATTTGAAACCTGAGGGGTATTATCGCATGGAAGACAATGATCTGCACAGATGGAGGTGTGCATCAATGTTCTGAAAGACATTTGGTACATCTATCCTTGTTATGTGTGGTTGTGAGTGCGTGTGCACGCACATGCCTGTATGCGTGTGCGTGTATGTGCGTCTCACCTGACAGTCTGTTTCATGGCAGAGTCTGGGTCTTTTGCTCTGTATTCAGTCAGGTCACTGCCTACAATAGAGCCTTCTGACACTTTAATAACCTTCTCAGCAGGACTAAAGATGGGAGCCTCATTCACATCCTCCACATTCACAGTAACTGTAGCCGTGGAGGTCAGCAGACGAGTGGCGAACGGGGCGTCATTTTCAACGGTGACCAGCAGGGTGTGCTTGTTTTTATTCTCGAAGTCCAGGCCCTAATAAAAAAGAAAATATTCTCTAATTTTAAGTTGTTCAAACAGTCTTTAAAGGCTCTAGCTTCCACACTTACAGAGACATACGGATGGGATGAATCTATTTAACTCATTTTGCACACAAAGAATATGACCAAATCTTCATAATTTAATGACAAAAACAAAAACAAAAACAAGTTATTTGCCATATTTTTTGCCATAATGAATTTATCCTTAATTTCAAGCAAATTCCTATCATATATGCCTGTTAAAGGATCACACAATGAGTATTAGTATTATTAGTTATTATCAGTATTATTAATATATATGCTTCAACACATTTCTCAACAAGGACAAAAGTGTATTGTTGTCAGACTGACTGACTGACTGACTAGGTTGTAATGTCCTGGGAGGGAATTGTTACCTTGGCTGTAGTAATAATGCCCTCCATCTTGCCTGGACCAGTGCTGATGCTGAAGAGTCCTTGCTCATTTCCTTTGATGATTGTGTACTTGGTCGACCAGGCAGGCGTGTGGGGTTCATCCTTATCTGTGACTGCTATTTTCACCACCATCACGCCCTTCACATTCTCGTGCACAGAGCCAGAGTACTGTGGGAGGAAACAGTATGCTCTTACGAAAAACACATTTGGCAATTTCCAATCATTCAAACACCAGCCTTATATCAGCCTTCATAAAGCATGACATTTGCTTATGATAGCTGCTTTATAAAATGTTACCACCATGATTATGACAGTGTTATGTATGATATATGAATCCAAAGTGTGACCATTTGATAATATGAGATTATTTAGAACTTGAATTTTTATTTTCTGTTTGGAATGATGCTTGAGAACATTCATTTGCATTGATTTTTATTGCGATATACAAGGGCACTGAATGAATCGTGTACTCACGGTGAGGTTAACAAACTGAGGGGCATTATCATTGCTGTCCGTCACTGTGATAATGGCTGTGCAGGTACTGGATAGACCATTCCCTTCCATATCAGTTGCCTGAATAACCAACTTGTACTCAGGGTGCGTCTGTGTTCCAAAATAAAAAGGTAATGTGATTATGGAAATTGTGGTATGTAAATAAGAAATCAAGAAAGATTTTTATCGTCACACTTTTAAAAAAACTTTAAAACGATATGTATTTCGTGAATGAATGGCCAGATTTGTAGAAATTTTGCCTTGGTATTTGTAAAATTGTACATTCCTTATCACACAGCTGTGGGGACTTGGTTTCCCAATAGATTCAGTGTGTGCTGAATCACACTTTCCCATGACATTAATCCTGGTTAAATGAAGTCGTACCTCTCTGTCCAGCCCCACCGTGGTCACACTAACCGCTCCGCTAACAGCATTTACGGCGAACATGTGTGGGCTCGGCAGCTCCGGCTCCTGACTCAGAATCGTATACCTGACGATGGCGTTATCAGTGGAGGGATCGTCCTTATCGACAGCTGTAACCTTCATGAATGTAGAATCTGAAAAATAAATGAACTTAATTACTAATAAATAGTATGCTAAAAATATGCTTATAGCTTTGGGAATCTTTTGTAAAATACATTGTTATAAACAATTTCACGTAATCAAAATCCATGATTGATTGTATATAAAAAATATATTATACATTTGTTATCAATATACACTCACCTGAAACACTATTATTATTATTATTATTATTAACATTTTAATATGAATCATAAAAATGCTAAAAATATTTATAGCTTTGAATCTTTTGTAAAAAATGGTTTAAACAAACAACTCCACGGAAATTTTAAAACATAAATACATTTTTACAATATACCAACTGAAGCACTATTATTATTTTTTATTATGAAATAAAAATATATTTAAAAATGAGAATATTTGGCCTGCAAGTATTTTTATTATGAAATAAAATATATTTAAAAATGAGAATATTTGGCCTGCAGTAGAGCGTCCAATGCTGACTGGGGTGGGGTTCCACCAGGTCATGCCAGTTTCGGCTCTGGCCGGGAGTGCCAGTAGGGGGCGGCAATTGGCTCTCCGCCCCAGGGAGGGGGGAAGGAAGCCGATACAAGCTTGCCGCATATAGCAGTGGCACTGTGTGCACAACAGATTTACAGTGACAGCTTGGCAGGTTCCGGCTTGGAGGAGGTGGTGCTCCACCCCATG
This sequence comes from Aldrovandia affinis, assembly GCA_029706075.1. NCBI lineage: Eukaryota > Metazoa > Chordata > Actinopteri > Notacanthiformes > Halosauridae > Aldrovandia > Aldrovandia affinis. The sequence goes on from JAINUG010000003.1 coordinate 10,126,588, forward strand.
TCACTGCCGGTTTCAGGACTACAGCAACAAGCTCTCAATATGAGGGAGGGGATAACTGACATTAAAAAGAGGGTATAATTGGCTACTAAATTGGGAGAAAAATGGGTAAAAAATCAGAAAGAGGAAATGTAAACAGATTCTTAAAATAAGTCATAATCATACTCTGTTTACATGCATATATACATTTATAAAAAATAATTTGTTTCAGATTTTTTCCCCTGTTTTTCCCAATTATACCCTCTTTCGATTTACCCTCCACAAACTCGCCGCCCACCCTTATAGACAAGCTTATAGCTCGAGGCAATGATCCGCCTCCTTTGAGACTGGACTCGCCCAACTATGCTTACCAGGTTGCCTTACGGCTCCTCGGTGAGCCATGCCAGCTCTCCCTCTGGGGCGGACAGCCAATTGCTGCCCCCTAGCGGCACTCCCAGTCAGGGCCAGACTGACACAGTCAGGTTTCAAACCGCAGCTGCAGTGGGCAACTTGCATCCCAGTTGGACGCTTTAACCGCTACATCACCCGGGAGGCCCTGCATAGATACATGTAATTTGAAAGTCCCCAACCTGGCAGTGCTCCTTCAATCACATGGCCCAGAAAAGGATTGTGGGTAAACTCAGGCTTGTTATCATTTTGATCAATCACTCTAATGACGAGTTCCATGGGTTCCTCTGCCTGACCGATACCAACTCCCACTGCATGTGCCAGGAGCTTCAGATAAACAAGAATAAGTTAGACATTTCACATTGATTTGAAGAGCCAATTGCTGTGGTTTAAACACATAAACTCTAAAACCTCTGAAAGGCTGCCATTCCACATCTACTAGGCGCTAGTGGTCTAAACTACTAACCAAAGTGGACCCTCTGGGCCAATTGCAATGACATCAGAGGAAGTTTAAAGGTCACGCCCAGGCAGGGCTGGCCAGTCTATGCCCGGTGGGCCGGTCAGAAGGGGGTAGAATCAATTATACCAGGTGTTCCTATGCATATAAACGAACTGGTCTCAGCTTCTTTCGCGCAGCAGTCGATTTATTGCAGTTCTAATATGCCAGGCCGGTCTGAAATGGCAGGGCCGATTTTTTCTCCCAGTCCAGTGGTCAAAACACCACAGTCGTTGCAGTTTAAAAGCCCCCTAGTGGTCAAAAATCAAGGTTTAAACCCCCACTCCAAGTCACTGCAGTTGGACCAAACTGTTCCTAAGGAACCGCATCATGATAAAATTAAGCTGAAAAGGGGGGGAGGTGGTGGGATTGATATAAACAGTTCTCATGGATTTTGGGTACCATGTATGCATCTTTCTTCTCTCTGTCCAGTGGCTTGGTCACAAAGAGCATGCCTGAACGTTTGTCAATGGTGAAGACTCCCTCAGGTGGCTGCTCAGCCCCAGGTCCCATGATGCTGTAAGTGATCTCCATCGTCTTAGCATTGCTGGACTTGATCTAAAAATATAAACCGACATATATATAATCAAATATAAAAAAGCATTTATAGAAACATATAAATGCTGCCTTCTGCCTTGTTTACAAATGAGAGAACATTAATGAATCAGCCTCTGCTCCACTCTCTGGCTCACATCCTAGGCAACAATTCAGTCAGCATTTGTTCTTAAAATTCAACGAAACTAAATTATATTCAATAGTTTTTTTCTATTTCTTCACAAACAAGTTCAGAAATCACCAAAATGATTTTTTTTTAAATTGTGGTTGCATTCAAAAAAGTAACACTTTTAATCAAACATTTAATTTAAGTTGGCAACAAATGTCATTTGAATCCAGGTGCAGGGTGTGAGTTTGAGTGGTTAAAGAAGCAAGCAGGTAGCAAGTTGATGGATACCTGGACCATTGCTTTGGGGAAAGGGCCTCTGTCATTCTCTGGGATATTGATGGGGGGTATGACCCAGTCCCTCTTCCTCCTCTTCAGATGTCCTGAAGACGGTGGAAACCACAGTAGTGGAAAGTTAAGGACATCTGAACTGGATAGATGCTGTGGGTGAAGAGCAGGCAGTTGGAACAGTGTGAGTCAGGTAATGTTCTTGTAGAAATTGTTTATGAATCGTAATAAAACATATTTGTATATATGTAGCTTTTTAAAATCTTCAAATTTCTTTATTCCCAAATTTGGAATGCCCAATTGTCGCTGCAGGCCTATCTCATCGCTGCATTGTCCTCCATGAATCCAGGCAGGCACACACTGGCATACTCGTTCCTTTGAAATGCATGCAGTTGGCCACCATTTTAATTTTCTCTCTCCATGATCCACCGGGTGAGCTGCGCAGTCATTGCCCCAGAGGATTGCACCACTCAGGAGGATTGCTCAAATAGTGCAGATAGACTGCAGGAAACCCTTTGCGTGAAACCCTCCCTCCCTGTGCGCCAGTTGTGCATTACACCGTGGTACTCCCAGACCCAGTCAGAACTGGGATGGACAGGAATCTGTTCTGGGCCGAGGGTGAATCGCTGCACTGAGAGCAAATTCTTTAGCTGGATGCACCACTCATATACGCTTTTATAAATAGCCTCTGGGTTATTACTGAGGTCACTCCTCAGAGGATAATGTAATATAGGTTTGATAACCATGAAACACACTGGGGCAGACAGAGGAAACTTGATCCTCTCAGATCTTACCTGCTCAGGAATGATGTTGTGCCCCTCTCTTTGATGGTTATGGTAGCTTTGTCTGGATTTATGTGTCACCGTGACTGCGGCTGTCTTCTCCTGGCCTTTGGAGCTCCAGGCATGGAGTGAGAAGCTCTTGTGTTCATCATACAAGTTCACAGCTCTCTTCAGGCTGACTGCTCCATCTGGGACCACATTAAAGCGGGAATCCTCTGAAAGAAAGAGCACTCTCTGTCACCCCCTGCAGTGAGAACAACTCACTGCAAAATAATAAGTCATGAAAGCCTGGATAAGATTACGCAATTAGAAAAAAGGTTGAAGGTTGAAGATAGGACTCAGCCCCAGCACAAATGATCTTTTATTTTTGAACAAGTGACACTATATTTATATGAAAATGCAAATATAAGTATCACGACATGCAATCTGTTTTAACTGTTTTGGATTTCTTTATATTTAGTTGTTTATGTAACTACTGCAATATATAATGCTACATTAAATATTTCAGTATAATTACTGCTGTATTTGTTTTGTTGGTCTACTGAATCAACAAAAGATGAGGAATTGAAAAGAGGTTGATCAACTGATATCATTTTTAAAAATCATCTCACCTTTACCAAGAACCCTGCCCTGTCGCCGAAAACGTCTCTCCACTTTGAAGACTAGCCCGACTTCAAAGCTATCACCCTGTGGATCTGATGAACGCTCTGCCAAGATACCCATAGCCCAACCCTGTGATTTTGGATGAAAAGAAAACCTGTTCATTCAAGAAAGTATTCTCACCATTCTAAACATTTAATGAAAAGCACAATTTAGTGATAATCGCTTGAGGGAACTCATTCTGCTTAACGTGGAGAACGACAGTACAGTGCCATTCCTTTCCATTCAGAAGACAATATCACTTTTAGATTCTCCAAAGTGTTCAGCACTGAGGTGTTCATAGCAGACTCAGGAAGAAATAAATCAAACTATATGCAAATATTCCCTTGTCAATAAATATAATTTAATATATTTAATAATATATATATAATAATCCTCAAAGTTGGTATGTTCAGAGCTAGTGGCACTAAGACAGAGCTGTAGTCTCAAGCCTTGAGTTTACAGACAGACAGCACAAAGGAGAACCCCTACTCACCTGGACCAGGAGGAGGGTAAATCCAAAAGGCTTGATTCCCCACATCAATTCCAGAACTATTTGCTCTCTGCGTTCCTCAGTTCCAAAACCCTACCCCCTCACCGCCAGTTCCAGTACTCTCAGCACACCACCTAGGAGCTCTTTGCTTTAGTGGCCCTTTGTCTTCAGTTTAGCTCCAGAACGCTCAAGCTTCCACTTAGACATCAGCTATCCAAACATTTCCACTGTTTTCCTTTGTGAAATTGCATTGCCCAGGTGACATTGCATCGCCCAGGTGTTTTTGTTGGCCTGAATCAGCAGGATCAGATTTTCAGCAGTGGGTGGGAAGATGGACATGGTGTGAAGGTGACCTCTGCCACTGACAGACAGGAAGGCATTTCACAGTTTAAGCACACACCTGCTACCAATACCTGCCAGGTAAACAGAGATCGCTCCCTTTAATTTGGGAGAAAATGTACCGTGGCGCATTGCTGTTGCTATCTGATCAGTCCATTGTAATTGCAACCCTTGAAAGGTCAGCATTTGTTTTCCAGATTTTAGTTAATCACAGTTAAATGTGTATTCTTTTTCTTATATCACATTCTCCCCATCTTCATGACCTTCAGTTTCTCCCTCATGGAAACCATCATATTTCACATGTTTACACAACAAAGCTGTGTGTGTTCAAATAACGAAGGGAAGGAAAGCTGCATACAGGTCCGTATCTACCCAATGATCTACAGGAGCTGCAGCCCAGAGCCCCGCCTTGAGGGCGGCCCCACCTCCTGCCAAACTGTCAATAATTTTTGCTTGGTTAATTGAAAAAATTCCTCCACTTTTTTAAACTGTTTTTGTCCTTTCAGCAGACCATAGTTATATGTTGTGATGCCAGGAATTTCCACTGCTTGCTAGCAAACTGAAAGCCATCTATAAAATAACTGTGTGGGTCGAAAAAGCAAGAGAAAAAAAATACCAAATGAAAATAGCTAGAACGGATTTGCTGAGTAAAAAACATTTATATTTACAACATATTTAAAATTCAGACAGTGCAGAGAGTTGCTGAAAAGGAAGAACAGCCAGGCCCATGACTGGAACGAACAAGTTACAGCTGAGGACATTGTGGACATACAATGTGGGCCAGGCAGGTCAGCTGTTAGCACTAGAGCAGGAAGTTAGTTGCACCAGCAAGTTCAAACGTAGGACAGTTGTAACATAAGTATTTACTAAATTCAGTTTCACCACGCAAGTTCCAAAGAATATTAATGTATATTTTGTCATTACATTCACATTGTACAGTTGACATTTTAGGCATTTAGCAGATGCTCTTATCCAGAGCAACTTACAAAAAGTGCATTTATACATGGTAAGATTAAACATGGTTAGTGCAAGAGATCAGTGTAGTAACACTGTAACTGAAGATAGATATGTATGATAGCGTCTCATCTTTAAGGAGGCAATTAAGCGCTCTTTTTCATTCCCCTTAATGTTATTACTATAGCTAGCTAGCGCAACGACATTGCTAGCTAGTTAATTGCTAACATTAAATGAAAAGATGGGTTTTGTGTGCTAGCAGTCTCGCCTCAAGACACAATCAGTATGCTAGCCACATAACTTAGTGTACTGCATTACAACATAATACATCTCAAGCTTTAATGGTTTATATTTCTTGAAACATTTTGTCTTACTGTAACTAACTAATTTACTGTTAAATTTACTTATATTATTATAAATGTATGTAGATTTAGTCAAATATGTAATTGTCTTAGGTGGGCTTAATAGGTAAAGCCCTTCAAAAATCACTCTGAAATAACTTCTGTAATATCTACTGAATTCATTCTGACAATGAGCGTCTCATGTGGTACCTTGTATTAATGCACATCTTGTAAGTCGCTCTGGATAAGAGCGTCTGCTAAATGCTTAAAATGTAAAAATGTAAAAATGTACCATGTCAAATTCATTTTGAAAGTCCAGATATATAATATCATAAGCCTGGTTCAAGTCAAAACACTTTGTAGCTTCCTCAAAGAAGTCCAAGAGGTTTGTTAGGCATGACATACCCCTGAAAAATAATGTTGGTTATCTCTTAAAATACTATTATTTTTCAGGAATAATTCCAATTTGTCCCAAGGAATACATTCCAGTATTTTACATGAGATGCAGGTTAAACCGACAGGCCTATAGTTCCCTGGGTCAGTATGGTCCCGCTTCATATATATTGGAATTATACTACCTTGCTTCCAGTCATCTGGTATTTTTCCAGTGTTTAGGGATTGCATAAGAATATCTGTCAGTGGTCTGCTAAATGCTTAAAATGTAAAATGTAAAATTATATATAATCTCCTTAAATTCCTTGAGTACTCTAAGATATATGCCATGGGGGCCTGCTGCCTTATTTGTCTTACATTTTTGTAGTTTTTCTAGTACTTCTCCATCCCTTATGTGAATGTCCTCTAAAACATTCTGTACATTGGCTATACTTATAGGCATATTTTTTACCTCTTCTCTGGAAAAGCTCTCAACAAAGGAACTGTTTATAGCATATCAGAAATAAACTGTCACGACTCGACCGGCAAACAGGCTTTTCCCCCAAGCCCCAATCAGGGGAAGTGAAAGGCATGCCCGAAATGCGCAAGGCCAATCAAGGAGATGACTGGCAGCTGGGATCCCGGGAGGATATTTAACCGGCTGGCCTCTTCAGTTCGTCGCTTGAACATTGTCTCATATTATCTTTGACTTACCTGCTTTTGTTTGGTGTTCTTGCCTCCTTGAAAAGTTTGTTCTTGTTTGTTTCTTAGAGTTTCTGAGTTTAGTTTATTCCGTGCCCTGGAATACATTTTGGATTTACTGTTTTACAAGTTTTGTTTGTTCCTGTTCATTTGTTATTTTGTTTTGTTTTGTTAGTATTATTACGTGTCTTTGCAGATTTTGGTTTCATTTCCTGCCAGCGTTTAAGGGTAATAAATACCTTAAACGCATCTCCGCATTCTGGGTCTCTCTCGCCTGCACTTGATTCCACACCTACCACACCCCTGACATAAACTCCTTCTTTATCCTTAATGTACATAACCTCTTCCTTAACTTTCCATTTTTGACTGCAATATTGAAAAAAACACTGAGGATTACTTTTTGCATCTTGGCCAATTTTAATTTCATTTTAAAAAGAGCTGAATTGTCTTTTTTATATACTTTGAATTGGGGGGGGGGTGTTTTGTTTAAAATTATCTAAATGTAGGCGTATATGTTGTATGAAATAAGTTCATAGTTATGTATTTACATATTATTTACATTTTTGAATTGTGGAATATTGCTTTTAGTTTTATTGCTGCTGATGGTCCTTTAAGCCAGGTATCGCCCATAATGCACTATTATTTATAGTGACATGTTTCATTCAAACTATTGAGGAAGTAGAACGTGGAAGCTTTAGGAACCTCGGAGCACTACAGTTTTTGACCGTAAGCGAAAACGTAAGCGTAAGCGTAAGCATAAATGTAAAACGTAAGCGTAAGCATAAATGCAAAAGCATAAACGTAAAAGCAAAAGTGAACAGAAGTAAAAGAACAAGTTATTATTACTAACATATTTTATTTATTTGTTATCCTGCTCATTTTACTTTGCCAATAAACCAACTCAACTAAAGAAAGATGCCTTCGTGTGCTGTGTATTGGATGCTGTGAGTACAATTTAAATGGATGCTGCTTTCAATCTCAGTCACACAAACGAGGTAAGAACGTTTTGGATACGTGTCAGCTACAATGCAAAAGGGTTCCTTCAAAGCTGAAGTGGTGAATAATTTTTGAAGACCAAAGTGCCACTATACCTTTAATTCTTCACACTTAAAATTGCCAATTTCTTGTCACACTGTTGGAGGCCTGCTGTATATGAGCCATTTGCAGTAAGATGGATGTCTTGGAATGGCTTTTTCAGAAAAAAGTGGAACCAAGCAATTTAAGCAAGCCTTACATCTAGCAACATAGACATCCTAAAGTCACATCAATTCATGCTAATGAAAATCTAACTTCAGACACCAAAACGAATATATTCTTTACTAGATTCATGCTATATTGTACAGCAATTTCTGTTTTAAACGTGTAGTATTTACAAATTACTTACAAAACATTCTGTCCTTTCTGCTGTGTCGGGGTCTGTTGCTATATACGGAACCAGGTCAGACCCAACAGGCAGACTCTCTGGTTTCAGGACCACCTTCTCAACTGGATTAAATATAGGAGCATCATTCACATCCTCCACATTCACTATAATGATGGCAGTGGAGGTCAGCAGACGGGTGGCAAAAGGAGCATCATTCTCCACAGTAACCAACAATGTGTACTTCTGGTTCTTCTGGTCTTACTTAAGATTAAGTTAATGTGCCAATATTTGGTCATTTCATGTTTACAATTAGATCCTTTGAGGAGTGGAGCACACACCTCTCTGTCCAGTCCATCTGAATTCAGTTGAATCCCTCCTGTCAAAGGGTTGAGAAAGAAAATATTCATGTTTGGCTTCTGTGGGTCTTGGCTCACAAGTGTGTATCTAATATCAGAATTTCCTGATTCAGGTTCATCTTTATCAATGGATATCACCTTCATAAATTCAAAACCTAAGAGGAAATATTAACAAAACACATCAAATAAATATCAGTATGAACATCAAGAAAAAATAATTATTCAGTCCGGCCGCCACCAGAAGCAAGCCCACTGCCAAACCACCAAACAGTCTGCTGTACTGTGTCACCTGCATCGCCTGCCGTCACCCAACAGCCACCTGTCTTCCGCACTGCACCGCCTGCATTGCCCGCCGCCGCTCAACAGTCATCTGCCTCTTGTGCTTCACCGCCCCAGCTGCCCGGGCCTCCGTCCACCAGCCGCCCCGCACTGCCCTTGCCACCACCTGCCTCATCTGCCCCGCCCATCCGTCTGCGTCCCTATCGGCTCACCCTCGCCAGGCGCCAGGCCGCTGAGGATCAGATCCGGGACATGGCGGCTGCTGGAGTAATTGAGCCATCGGACAGCCCATGGGTGGCCCCAGCTGTCCTTGTGAAAAAGAAAGATGACAGCTGGTGCTTCTGCATTGACTACCGACGCCTGAATGCCATGACGAAAAAGGATTCACCGCTTGACCGACCGCGGCCGGCCGTACGCGGCGGCGGACTGTGAATACTGCCCTCGGCAGGAGGCACGGGCTCAGTTGGCCCCGACAGTGGCCACCCAACGGACAGTTGACGGGGAAGCTGGCTGGCTCCCCCTCACCCCGTCCCAAGTCCAGGAGGAGCAGGAGCAGGACGCGACCCTTGCCCATGTGCGAGGTTGGCTGGCGGCAGGAAGACGGCCGGAGTGGGCGGACGTGGCCGCCTCGACGCTGAGACGACAGCGTACCACTCCCAGTGGGGTGGCCTCAAGGTGCGAGGCGTTGTGCTGTACCAGCGGTGATGGTACAGCCCACCGCACATGCTCGCTACAATATATTATATGTAGATGAAATTAAAACTGCAAAAGTGCATTTTGAGACCCATTTGATGAGAAACTAAGCCAACCAGACCGCTCCGCTCAGCCTCCTCTGGCAAACTGACTGCCCCATCCCTCTGGGTGCCTGGCAGCCGCTCCTCGCAGTCTCGTCTCTTCTCCGTCCTGGACCATGGAATGGTCAGGACCATGGAATCACTTGCGATCTTCGCAACCACTGAATTCTGTACATCTGGCTAATTGTCATCACCACTGCCTACTTGCTCAACACTAAATACCCCTGCTTACTCCATTTAAAATATATATATATATATTATTAACCTTTACCTCCCAGTGTTACAGGTATGGTACGCAGCTGCCTGCAATGATATCTATCACTGTATTACTGCACTGATCTCTTGTGCAAACTATGATTGTTCCTAACATGTATTTATGCACATCTCGCGTCTGCTAAATTCTTAAAATGTAATGTAAAATGTAAATTATTCTTACCACTGCTTCCTCTGAACCATCTGCTGTTTTGTAACAGTGCTTTGTGATCTGCAATCAACATGAAAATCCCGTTGGTAGCAAAACATGGCGCAATGGTTGGGGTGTCAGGAAGGGATTTTGGCCCCTCCTCGTAAAATGCAGGTCACTAGTCACCCTATACCAGTGCCATAGTGGACTGACAATTTTGTCATGTCTGATGAAGAGCAAGCGCCATTTGTGGCTTGCGAAGTTATGAGACTTGCTTTCACTACAAAACATGGAGTACATAATTGGACGGCATATCCCAAGACAATGCTAAACTAGCATGTGTGTGTGTATACATGTGTGTGATATAACATCCAATTATGTACTCCATTTTATTGTAGTGAAAGTTTAATAGTTAACATAACAAAAACCAGTGCACATACAATGGGGGAAATAAGTATTGAACACATCAACATTTTGTCCAGTAAATATATTTCCAATGAGCCTATTCAAGTGAAATTTGCACCAGACTCAGGAAATCCAGACAAAAAATCTAAACATTAAAGTCCATATGTAAATAAAGTTATGTGTAATAAAGTGGAATGAAACAGGAAAAAATATTGAACACACTAAGAAAAAGCAGTACACCACAGCAAGGAAGGGCAAGGAACCAGCTGAAAACCATAACTAATTAGGAGGAAACTCTACCTCCAATCTGTGCTAATTAATGTCAGCTGGGTTAGAATATATTGATGGGCTATAAAAGGTTTTTTTTTTGTTACCAAGGTGCCACACAAGAAACATTTAATGATGGGTAAAAGCAAAGACCTCTCTCAAGACCTTCGCAACCAGATTGTTGCAAAACATGAAAATGGAATTGGCTACAGACGTATTTCACAACTGAATCTTCCAGTAAGCACCATTGGGGGCATTTCCAGTGGAAGCAACATCACCACCATGGAGGCATTTCTATCAGGAAGTCAGAAGGATACATAGAAGAGTAGCCAAAGAGCCAAGGACCACTAGAAAAGAGCTCCAGAAAGACTTCTACAACTGTGACAGAAAGGACGCACTCCTCATGGCCTCTGTGCAACTCACTCAAGACTCCACTACTGAAAAAAAGACATGTTGAAGCTTGTTTAAAGTTTGCCCAACAACATTTGGACAAGCCAGTGAACTACTGGGAGCATGTACTCTGGTCAGATGAGACCAAAATTGAACTTTTTGGCTGTCACACAACACACCATGTTTGGAGGAGAAATGGCACTGCACATCACCCGAATAACACTATACCAACAGTGAAGTTTGGAGGTGGAAGTATCATGATGTGGGGCTGTTTCTCCTCTCGTGGTACTGGCAGACTTCATATCATTGAAGGAACAATGAATGGAGCCATGTACAGAGAGATTCTTGAGATGAACCTGCTGCCATCCACCAGGATGCTGAGGATGAGACGTGGGTGGACCTTCCAGCAGGACAACGATCCAAAGCATACAGCAAAGGAAACTCGCAATTGGTTTCAGAGAAAGAAAATCAACTTGTTGGAATGGCCCAGTCCAGGTGATTACCTGACTTAAACCCAATTTAACATTTGTGGAAGCATCTGAAGATCCAGATTCACAAGAGGGCCCCCCGCAATCTTCAAGATTTAAAGACAATCTGTGTAGAGGAATGGGTCAAAATCACACCTGAATACTGCGGGCGATTAGTTACTTCATACAGAAAGCGCCTTGAAGCTGTCATTACAAACAAAGGCTTCTCCACTAAGTATTTAATTAATTTCAGTTAGTGTGTTCAATACTTTTTTCCTATGTCATTCCACTTTATTACACATAACTTTATTTACATATGGAGTTTAATGTTTAGATTTTTTGTCTGGATTTCTTGAGTTAATACCAAAGTCTGGTGCAAATTTCACTGAATGGCCTCATTGGAAATACATTTACTGGGAAAAATGTTGATGTGTTCAATACTTATTTCCCCCATTGTATATAGATATATATTTACTTTAAAAAATGTATCTTAAACAATTTGATGGGTATAGATATGGTCTGGCACTGATTTGATTGCATTGAACCCACTCCTTACAAGTACAAGGTTAAAATATGTATTTTAGTTGAATACATTTGAATAAACTTATAATTCAATACAGATTGCATCACAAATAGTTATTTATTGAACGATTCGCCTAAGAGTGAGGTAAAATACAGAACAAGTTTTGTGTGATGGGGGATTTTTTGCTTGTCTGCCCTATCTGTTCATATGTGTGCATTAATAATGTCACAAACAAGCACATAACGCCAGCGTTTGAGTTGGTCTGGTTTGAAGAAAAAGCAAATAAATGATCAGACATAAAACTTGCACTGCGCCAAATATTTTTATTGATACACCACCCACTGTGCCGTCCAAACCAGGTTGAGCAAACACCTTTATAGCACTAAAACAAAACTACCAAAGTGGGTGGAGGCAAGTCATATTCCATTTGCTATAGACAAAATGAGCAATTCCACTACCACCCAGGTGCATGTTCACTATCATCCTAACTTAACTAGAGACCCTTGTCGTGAAACTACTGTAACGGACATCTTAATTGACTATCGTCCTGGATTAACGTCTGCGCTTTGACAACTAAACTAGAAACTAGAACTAGAACAGTATACATTTTTTAACCCACAAAACTACGCCTATCTTTTCACTCAGGAAATTCAGCACCTGAAGAGCTGAATTGTTCCATCACACTGAAGTTAAAACTGCATGAGGGCAATTATTGTACCAAGCATTTGTCATTTAAGTACTGACATAACTGCTACAATCTGAGAAAACACATACAATCAGAGGGAAAACATCATTCTCCTTTAGGATTCATAATTCATATTCATAATTCATAATGTTTGATACTCTGCACACAGACCATTGTCAGCCAGGCCTTGTAGGCATACAGAATTTTATACATTTGCTTAAATGATGCACAGACTCGCACGGTCTTAATATACAAAAAGGAAGTGGTCTGCAGAGGAGGGGGTTGACTCCACATCCTGTTGATGCAGCAGCTGATCTGAATTGCGATATCTGCAACTTTGAGAAATGTTGGTATGTTGGAATTGAGGTGGAATTAATTTAATATACCTGTCTCATGTCTGGGGGTGGGGGGTGTCATAAGTAGAATATACCTCGTCCCAAAGAATGAGCACTCAAGCAGGGCACTTTCTTCCTCCTCAAAGGCTGCTAGAAGCCATAACACTACCCATGAAGACACGTGTAAACAGGCTGATAGGATTCCTAATATACATTACAATTAATATAAAGCTACTGGGCACATGATTGATTTTATCATCCCTAGTACTGCTGTCCCCAAATTGAGGTCTCAACTCCTTCCTCCCGAGAGACTGCCATCTCTTTTCCTGCCTATGCACCCTCTAGTGGCTAGTACATTACAGCCATTTAGTGCTGCAAAATAATAATTTTGCACAATCAACTCTTATGGTAATTTCATGATAATAATAACTATACTTAGAATAAAGCCAGAGCTAAACTACCAAAATATCCAATGCAATAACAAGCAGATAGCAAAAATATAAAATCATTTAAAAAAACTAAAAGAATATTGACAAAGACCTTGATCACCATCATATCAAATGCAATCCAATCATTTGGTCATGGACATTGATAACATTTTATGTCAAATGAAAATTCACTGAGATAATATTTTCAAGTTGGTCTTATGCAAAAATAACCTCTTGTAATGCAAGCTTCCTCATTTACATTGGCAAAGATTGTGTTGTCCTGGTAAAGGCCCTGGTTGTCATAGACTCTTAGAATGATGGTGTATTTGTTCTGCTCCATGGTCCTGAGTGTCAGCACAACACCAGTTTCTGAAACAGGGAAAGAGCAAGAGACAAACCTTTGTTTATAGTCAAATATATATATTTTTAAAGACACAAAGCCCTGAAGCATGTTATTTTAAACAGCAAATATTTCATTATTATTCGTAAAAATATAATTATATTCAGGAAACAAATGTCAAATAGTATGAAAATGTTCACTGGTCCTTGTAAATATTTGTGACAGATGAATCCACATTTCATCAGAGGTGATTTCAGTCCAGACAGATGAGTCCAGCACAGAAATGCTTACGTGCATCATTCATCCTGGCGGTCCATATGCTCTGGGATGATCCCTGGAGTTCCACGCGGAATGGTGCAGCGAAGCCCGGCCCGTCTCGGTCAGTGACGGACAGCAGTACGGGCTGAGAGTCTTGGTTACAGACTGTAACCATTCTCTCCTCAATTATTGGAGCGTTGTCATTTACATCTTCTAACTCAATCATCAGGGTCCCAGTTCCTGTTGCAGGGATATCACCTGTCAGTCAGAAAACAGAAGTTTTAATTCACAGCACTGAAGGGATAACACTGAACAGTAATGCCAATACAGTTTTTTTTCCTTTGAGAAAAGACTGTACCGTTATCAATGGCAAGGATGAGGGCTCGGTATCTGCCATCTTTGACAAAAGGAGATTCTCTATCCATGGAGCTCCTGACTTTGATAAGTCCAGTCTCTTTATTGACATTCAGCCATCCTGCTGGATCATAGCCCGGCCTATACCTGCAGAATAAATAAAAAAATTAAATTCAAATGCCCATTTTATTATCTCTGACAACAACACCTTGTTACATGGTAGGCAATTTTGATTTTCCTTGTTTGATTTCAGCATACATTTCTAAAGATGAATATGCACAGGGAAACAGCTTCAGAGACTTAAGATAGTTAACCTATGGGGCTGCTGGATGTCTCATTCTGTTAAGACACTGTTTTAGTGCGTGAACGAGCCCCACGGTCTGGTAACGAATTCAGATCCAGCCAGTGCTGACTGTCGCCAGCAAACATAATTGGCGGTAGCATCGCCCAGGGAGGGATTAAGTCGGCCAGGTTGTCCGTGTCTTGTTGCACATCAGCAACGCCCACTGGTCAATCGGGCACCCCGGTCTGCCGGTATAAAGCTGCACATGAAGTGTCTTCCTCAGACTCATGTCTGTGCAAGCCTAACATGTAGACTTGCAGAAACACTCCTTACCAAAAATTCAGATTTTTTGCTGTGTTGGGATCTGTTGCTGTAAGTGAATTCATTATTTTAAGTGTATTTACTTACTAAGTCAACAGCTACAAGTGCATTCGGAAAATATTAAGATCCCTTCACTTTTTCCACATTTTGTCATGTTACAGCCTTATTCTAAAATTGATTCAATTATTGTTTTCCTCATCAATCTACACACAATACCTCAAAATTACAAAGCAAAAATAGGTTTTTAGAAATTTTTACAAATGTATTTAAAAAAACCCTGAAATATCACATTTACATAAGTATTCAAACCCTTTGCTATGACACTTGAAAATCAGCTCAGATGCATTCTGTTCCCTTTGATCATCCTCGAGATGTCTCTAGAACTTGATTGTAGTCCACCTGTGGCAAATTCAATTGATTGTACATCCTTTAGAAAAACTTTCTAAAAAACCGTTTTTGGTCTGAATACTTTCCGAATGCACTGTATGTTTCCATTACAACACAGTAGTAGATTTGTGTTCTTTGTGAAGTAGATTTACCCTGGAGTACTAAAAACAGTTGTACCCAGCATCCACCAAGATGGATGTGTTTGAAATCGCTTTTTCAGAAAAAAGTGGAACCAAGCAATTTCAGCAAGACCCACATCCAGCAACATACACTTCCTAAAGTCACATAAATTCATGCTAATGGAAACTTCGCTTCAGACAGCAAACCTAATGTATTCTTGATTAGAGTCATGCTATACTGTAAGACAATTTCTGTTTTAAACGTGTAGTATTCCCGAAAACATTACTTACAAAACTTTCTGTTTTCTTACTGTGTCAGGATCTGTTGCTGTATACGCAACCAGGTCAGACCCAAAAGGCAGATTCTCTGGTTTGAGGACCACCTTCTCAACTGGATTAAATATAGGAGCCTCATTCACATCCTCCACATTCACTGTAACGGTCCAAATGGTGGTCCAAATATGGGTGGCAAAAAGAGCATTATTCTCCACAGTAACCACCAACATGTACTTCTGGTTCTTCTCAAAATCTAGACCCTGATTGAGGATGAGAAACACAATGAATTAATACTTTAGAATTAGTAACAGTCAGGTAAAAGGTTAGTTCTGAAGCAGGCCATTTTAAACACCACTACTATGCGTTTCAGAGACCTGTTCACATGTTCCGTCTCCAGGACATGGGCCCTTACCTTGGCTGTAGTAATAATGCCCTCCCGCTTGCTGGGCCCAGTGCTGACATTGAAGAACCCTCCATTGTTCCCTTCAATGATCTTGTATGTAGTCAACCAGGCAGGTGTGTGAGGTTCATCCCCATCAGTCACTGGCATTTTCACGACCAGGGCACCCACTTTATTCTCAGGAACAGATGCTGTGTACTGTGTAAGAGAACGTGAATGTGCGTTATACATAGTGGAATACCTAATTCAAACACAACAGCTGTTAAAATGATGCTTCTTTATAATTCAGCAAAACTGCATGCCCTACTACATTATAGCAAAGACAGACGTGAAAATCAAACTTCACACAACTGAAAAGTACCAAGCAATGTTCACTTACCGACAACCGCTCAAATACAGGAGCATTGTCATTGCTGTCCGTTACTATTATGATGGCTCTGCAACTGTTTTGGAGACCTTCCCCCTCCAGATCAGCAGCTTCAATTATCAACGTATACTTAGGAAAGTGCTGAAAAAGGAAATGCAAAATTAATATTAGTATTTGGTTTTACTTAATACTAAGTTCATGTGCCTATATTTGGTCAATGTAATTTAATGTTTACAATTTGATCCTATGAGGAGTGGAGCACACACCTCTCTGTCCAGTCCAATTGAATTCAGTTGAATCCCTCCCGTCAAAGGGTTCAGAAAGAACATATTCATGCTTGGCTGCTGTGGGTCTTGGCTCACAAGTTTGTATCTAATATCAGAATTTACTGATCCAGGTTCATCTTTATCAATGGCCAGCACCTTCATAAATTCAAACCCTAAGAGGAAAAATTACAAAATACATAAATTAAATAGTATGAAGACCAAGCAAAAATAATTATTCAAAAATGGATATTGAATCTTGGGCAGACAACATGGCATGCGAGTATCATTATTGCTCATAGAATATGCCTCCATTACATTGTATTGCTATCTTGACATTATTTTAGTATAACTGTGAGATGACTGTACCCTTTGGTGATGCTTCAGGAACACTGCCCAAAAAGGGATCCTGGGTAAATTCAGGCTTGTTGTCATTCTGATCGATTACATTGAGAATAATTTCCATGGGATCCTCAGCAGTACCGTGACCCACAGCAACAGCATGAGCCAAGAACTAGACAGAAGGGGAAGGAAAAATAAAAATCTATAAAGCATGGAAATTATTGAAAGTACCCAATTTTGTTGGGTAAGTGGCACCCAAGTGGCACATCTGGTTAAGGTACATGTGTGTTGTGCAGGAATGTGCACCCTCAGACTGTGCCAGTACCCACTGTGGTCTAGTGGCCACACTGGTCAACTGGGCACCTGTGATCCTGAAAGGAGCGATTGGCAGACGGCATGCTTTGTTTCACATGCATGCTAGTCCTTGCCCTTCCAAAATGACAATAATACAGTTGTGATGCAACAGGCCTACATTTGCATTTTACATTTTTACATTTTAGGCATTTTAGCACTTATCCAGAGCAACTTACACAATTGACATTTCTTTACATACAATCCATTTATACAGCTGGATATTTTTACTGAAGCAATACAGATTAAATAAGAAAAAATTAAATTCATGTTGCACAAAAAAAACTCACTCTATACTTGTCTGTTGTCTCTCTGTCCAAAGGCTGGGTCACATAGAGCACACCAGTCGTTCTGTCAATGGTGAAAAGCCCAACAGGGGGCTGGTCTGCCCCAGGGCCGGTGATGCTGTACTGCAGTTGTACTTCCCTATCTCTGCTGGATCTGATCTGTAAATACAACATATACACGTCCAGACATTACTGAATGAAACTGCCAATGTGGATCACAACCAAACTCAGATCAGAGCTACAGACACATACCTGCACCATGTATTTGGGGAAGGGGCCTCTGTCATTCTCAGGGAAGTTGATTGGTGGAATGGTCCAGTCCCTCTTTCTCCTCCTCAGACCTTTTGACCTTGACTCTGGAAACACCAGCACTTGAAAAGGTGGAGTAGATTTAAGCTGAGGAAGCAGAATTGCATTTCTGAAGTACGTGGTACAGTTGATGAAAAAATATATTTTTATGAAAACATGCTGAGTACCAATAATTTATGTTAAACATCACTGAAGCTACTTCTTGAATGGAGATCATTATTGGAAGGGCAACATTTAGGAGAACTGAAGGCATAGAACAAGGCTACACAATTTTCACCAGCGGGGGGCTCTGTGGTACTGAAACTGTGTCAGAGGAGCCCACAGATCTTACCTGCTCAGGTGTGACGTTGTCCACATCACTATGAAGGTTATCATAGCTGTGTCTGGATTCATGAGTCACTGTGACCATGGCTGTGTTCAGAATCAGAATCAGAATCAGAATCAGAAAAACTTTTATTGCCAAGTACACAAGTATACAAGGAATTTGCCTTGGTGAGGTTGGTGCATAGAAACACTGAACAAGACAATAAAGAACACCAACAAGACATTCACAGGATAAAAACACTACAAGGCACAGCAATAATAAATAAATATTTAAAGTATACATGGTAGTACACAATTAAAAACATGTGTTGGGTAAGAGCTTCTTGCCCTTGGAGCTCCTGGGATGGCGTGAGGAGCTGCTGTGTCCATTATGAAGATTGACAGCTTTCTTCATGTTGGCTATTCCATCTGTATCTATTTTAAGGCCATATGATTATGAGTGGTTGTGCAAAATGTATTTTGGCATGTGCTTAGTTCTGCTGACTATTTATTTATTCCATTAAATGGAAAGGCTTAATTGATTCCCGAGCATCTGATGACAGAAGATTTTCCAGACCCATATGCAGACAACACAGTTATATATTCAGTTGGGCCCTCACCGGATTCTGTCTTGAGCTCTCGTCAGGAAAGCTTTCAGAACATTCAACATGCCTTCTCTGCTCTAAACCTTGTCCTGAATAGCTCCAAAACCAAAGTCATGTGGTTTGTTAGGAAGAACACTACTATCCCCTCTGGCACCATAACTACCTGTGATGGCTCAACACTCGAAACAAATACAAATATTTAGGAATATGGCTAGACAGCACCTTATCTTTCTCACTACACCTAACCAAATTACAGGCTAAAGTTAAAACCAGACTTGACTTTCTATACCGTAACCAATCCTCTTTAACTTTTTCCACCAAACTGATTCTTGTCCAAATAACCATCCTTCCCATGCTTGATTATGGAGACTTCCTGTACAGAGGTGCATGTAGTCTGGTTAAATAAAAGGTGCCCTTGAGCTCAGTCCGGACTGCTAATTCTCATTACAAAAGCAATTGGCATTTCATTTTAGATGCTGTCATCCAATTTAAGATTACAAAACCCAGAAGAAAATAAGTCATTGCAACCTGTATTGGGAAACGAAAATAAACAAAAAGCTTCTTTCCACTTCTCTCTCCAATTTATATTCTATCTTTCCTCAATTCGCACAACTGTCTTTTGAGCCATTTCTCATTTGAAAACTGACATCACTGCTGGTACCTTAGAAAACAGATACAATCAGTGATCAAAAAAGATTGAGAAATCCTCCATAAATTGACTGAAATTGCCAGTTCGCTATGGCAAAGGTATCAAAGGTATTGAAGGGGAAAAGCCATATTTAACCAAATCTTTGCACACCAGACCACTGAAAAGTTCACTGGCTGACATAACAAAACCAGTGCAATCAACACATATATAGTCATATATATACCATATATATATATATATATTTACTTTAGAAAATGTATCTTACACAATTTGATGGGTATAGATATGGTCTGGCACTGATTTGATTGCATTGAACCACTCCTTACAAGTACAAGGTTAAAATATTTATTTTAGTTGAATACATTTGAATAAACTTCTAATTCAATATAGATTACATTACAAATAGTTCTTTATTGAATGATTTGTGAGGTAGAATACAGAGCAAGTGTTGTGTGATGGGGGATTTCTTGCTTGTCTGCCCTATCTGTTCATATGTGTGGATTAATAATGTCACAAACTAGCACATAACGCCAGCGTTTGAGTTGGTCTGGGTGGAAGAAAAAGCAAATAAATGATCAGACACGAAACTTGCACTGCGCCAAATATTTTTATTGATACACCCCCCACTGTGCCGTCCAAACCAGGTTGAGCAAACACCTTTAGAGCACTACCACGAAACTACCAAAGTGGGTGGAGACAAGTAATATTCAATTTGCTATAGACGAAACAAGCAATTTCACTACCACCCAGGTGCATGTTCACTATCATCCTAACTTAACTAGAGACCCTTGTCATGAAACTATCGTAACGGACGCCTTAATTCACTACCGTCCTGGATTAACGTCTGTGCTTTGACAACTAAACTAGAATCCACAGTATACATATTTTAACCCACAAAACCACACCTATCTGAAGAGCTGAATTGTTCCATCACACTTAAGTTAAAACTGCATGAGGGCAATTATTGTACCAAGCATTTCTCATTTAAGTACTGACGTAACTGCTACAATCTGAGAAAACACATACAATCAGAGGGAAAACATCATTCTTCTTTAGGATTCATAATTCATATTCATAATCCATAATGTTTGACACTATACACAGACCTTTGTCAGCCAGGCCTTGTAGGCATACAGAATTTTATACATTTGCTTAAATGATGCACAGACTCGCACGGTCTTAATATACAAAAAGGAAGTGGTCTGCAGAGGGGGTTGACTCCACATCCTGTTGATGCAGCAGCTGATCTGAATTGCGATATCTGCAACTTTGAGAAATGTTGGCATGTTGGAATTGAGGTGGAATTAATTTAATATACCTGTCTCATGTCTGGGGGGGTGTCATAAGTAGAATATACCTCGTCCCAAAGAACGAGCACTCAAGCAGGGCACTTTCTTCCTCCTCAAAGGCTGCTAGAAGCCATAACACTACCCATGAAGACACATGCGTAAACAGACTGATAGGATTCCTAATATACATTACAATTAATATAAAGCTACTGGGCACATGATTGATTGTATCATCCCTAGTACTGCTGTCCCCAAATTGAGGTCTCAACTCCTTCCTCCTGAGAGACTGCCATCTCTTTCCCTGCCTATGCACCCTCTAGTGGCTAGTACATTACAGCCATTTAGTGCTGCAATAATCTAATAATTTTGCACAATCAACTCTTATGGTAATTTCATGATAATAATAATTATACTTAGAATAAAGCCAGAGCTAAACTACCAAAATATCCAATGCAATAACAAGCAGATAGCAACAATATAAAATCATTTTAAAAAACTAAAAACATATTGACAAAGACCTTGATCACCATAATATCAAATGCAATCCAATCATTTGGTCATGGACATTGATACAATTTTATGTCAAATGAAAATTCACTCAGATAATATTTTCAAGTTGGTCTTATGCAAAAATAACCTCTTGTAATGCAAGCTTCCTCATTTACATTGGCAAAGACAGTGTTGTCCTGGTAAAGGCCCTGGTTGTCATAGACTCTTAGAATGATGGTGTATTTGTTCTGCTCCATGGTCCTGAGTGTCAGCACAACACCAGTTTCTGAAACAGGGAAAGAGCAAGAGACAAACCTTTGTTTATAGTCAAATATATATTTTTTAAAGACACAAAGCCCTGAAGCATGTTATTTTAAACAGCAAATATTTCATTATTATTCATAAAAATATAATTATATTCAGGAAACAAATGTAAAATAGTATGAAAATGTTCACTGGTCCTTGTAAATATTGTGACAGATGCATCCACATTTTGTGAAGAGGTGATTTCATCAGACCCATGAGTCCAGCACAGAAATGCTTACGTGCATCATTCATCCTGGCGGTCCATATGCTCTGGGATGATCCCTGGAGTTCCACGCGGAATGGTGCAGCGAAGCCCGGCCCGTCTCGGTCAGTGACGGACAGCAGTACGGGCTGAGAGTCTTGGTTACAGACTGTAACCATCCTCTCCTCGATTATTGGAGCGTTGTCATTTACATCTTCTAACTCAATCATCAGGGTCCCAGTTCCTGTCGCAGGGATATCACCTGTCAATCAGAAAACAGAAGTTTTAGTTCACAGCACCGAAGGGATAAGACTGAACAGTAATGCCAATACCATTTTTTTTCCTTTGAGAAAAGACCATACCATTATCAATGGCAAGGATGAGGGCTCGGTATCTGCCATCTTTGACAAAAGGAGATTCTCTATCCATGGAGCTCCTGACTTTGATAAGTCCAGTCTCTTTATTGACATTCAGCCATCCTGCTGGATCATAGCCCGGCCTATACCTGCAGAATAACATTTTTTTTTTAAATTCAAATGCCCATTTTATTATCTCTGACAACAACACCTTGTTACATGGTAGGCAATTTTGATTTTCCTTGTTTGATTTCAGCATACATTTCTAAAGATGAATATGCACAGGGAAACAGCTTCAGAGACTTAAGATAGTTAACCTATGGGGCTGCTGGATGTCTCATTCTGCACTGCACTGTTTTAGTGCGTGAACGAGCCCCACGGTCTGGTAACGAATTCAGATCCAGCCAGTGCTGACTGTCGCCAGCAAACATAATTGGCGGTAGCATCGCCCAGGGAGGGATTAAGTCGGCCAGGTTGTCCGTGTCTTGTTGCACACCAGCAACGCCCACTGGTCAATTGGGCACCCACGGTCTGCCGGTATAAAGCTGCACATGAAGTGTCTTCCTTAGACTCATGTCTGTGCAAGCCTAACAAGACTTGCAGAAACACTCCTTACCAAACATTCAGATTTTTTGCTGTGTTGGGATCTGTTGCTGTAAGTGAATTAATTATTTTAAGTGGTCACACGGTAAGTGTATTTATTTACCAAGTCAACAGCTACAGTTCATTCAGAAAGTATTCAGATCCTTTCACTTTTTCCACATTTTGTCATGTTACAGCCTTATTCTAAAATGGATTCAATAAATGTTTTCTTCATCAATCTACACACTATACCTCAAAATGCTAAGCAAAAACAGGTTTTTAGAAATGTATAAAAAATATAAAAAATGAAATATAACATTTACATAAGTATTCAAATCCTTTGCTATGACACTTGAAAATCAGCTCAGATGCATTCTGTTCCCTTTGATTATCCTCGAGATATCTCTAGAACTTGATTGTAGTCCACCTGTGGCAAATTCAATTGATTGTACATCCTTTAGAAAAACTTTCTAAAATCCTGTTTTTGGTCTGAATACTTTTGGAATGCACTGTATGTTTCCATTACAACACAGTAGTAGATTTGTGTTCTTTGTGAAGTAGATTTACCCTTGAGCAGATTTCTCCTGGGGTACTACAAACAGTTGTACCCAGCATCCACCAAGATGGATGTGTTCGAAATCGCTTTTTCAGAAAAAAGTGGAACCAAGCAATTTCAGCAAGCCCCACATCCAGCAACATACACTTCCTAAAGTCACATAAATTCATGCTAATGGAAACTTCGCTTCAGACAGCAAACCTAATGTATTCTTGATTAGAGTCATGCTATACTGTAAGACAATTTCTGTTTTAAACGTGTAGTATTCCCGAAAACGTTACTTACAAAACTTTCTGTTTTCTTACTGTGTCAGGATCTGTTGCTGTATACGCAACCAAGTTAGACCCAAAAGGCAGATTCTCTGGTTTGAGGACCACCTTCTCAACTGGATTAAATATAGGAGCCTCATTCACATCCTCCACATTCACTATAACGGTGGCAGTGGAGCTCGGCAGACGGGTGGCAAAAGGAGCATCATTCTCCACAGTAACCAACAATGTGTACTTCTGGTTCTTCTCAAAATCGAGACCCTGATTGAGGATGAGAAACACAATGAATTAATCCTTTAGAATTAGTAACAGTCAGGTAAAAGGTTTGTTCTGAAGCAGGCCATTTTAAACACCACTACTATGCGTTTCATGTTCCGTCTCCAGGACATGGGCCCTTACCTTGACTGTAGTAATAATGCCCTCCCGCTTGCTGGGCCCAGTGCTGACTTTGAAGAACCCTCCATTGTTCCCTTCAATGATCTTGTATGTAGTCAACCAGGCAGGTGTGTGAGGTTCATCCCCATCAGTCACTGGCATTTTCACGACCAGGGCACCCACTTTATTCTCAGGAACAGATGCTGTGTACTGTGTAAGAGAACGTGAATGTGTGTTATACATAGTGGAATACCTCATTCAAACACAACAGCTGTTAAAATGATGCTTCTTCATAATTCAGCAAAACTGTATGCCCTACTACATTATAGCCAAGACAGACCTGAATATCAAACTTCACACAACTGAAAAGTACCAAGCAATGTTCACTTACCGACAACCGCTCAAATACAGGAGCATTGTCATTGCTGTCTGTTACTGTAATGATGGCTGTGCAGCTGTTTTGGAGACCTTCCCCCTCCAGATCAGCAGCTTCAATTATCAACGTATACTTAGGAAAGTGCTGAAAAAGGAAATGCAAAATTAATATTAGTATTTGGTTTTACTTAATACTAAGTTCATGTGCCTATATTTGGTCAATGTAATTTAATGTTTACAATTTGATCCTATGAGGAGTGGAGCACACACCTCTCTGTCCAGTCCATCTGAATTCAGTTGAATCCCTCCCGTCAAAGGGTTCAGAAAGAACATATTCATGCTTGGCTGCTGTGGGTCTTGGCTCACAAGTTTGTATCTAATATCAGAATTTGCTGATCCAGGTTCATCTTTATCAATGGCCAGCACCTTCATAAATTCAAACCCTAAGAGGAAAAATTAACAAAATACATAAAATAAATAGTATGAAGACCAAGAAAAAATAATTATTCAAAAATGGATATTGAATCTTGGGCAGACAACATGGCATGCGAGTATCATTATTGCTCATAGAATATGCCTCCATTACATTGTATTACAATCTTGACATTATTTTAGTACAACTGTGAGATGACTGTACCCTTTGGTGATGCTTCAGGAACACTGCCCAAAAATGGATCCTGGGTAAATTCAGGCTTGTTGTCATTCTGATCGATTACATTGAGAATAATTTCCATGGAATCCTCAGCAATACCGTGACCCACAGGAACAGCATGAGCCAAGAGCTAGAGAGAAGGGGAAGGAAAAATAAAAATCAATAAAGCATGGAAATTATTGAAAGTACCCAATTTTGTTGGGTAAGTGGCACCCAAGTAGCACATCTGGTTAAGGTACATGTGTGTTGTGCAGGAATGTGCACCCCCAGACTGTGCCAGTACCCACTGTGGTCTACTGGCCACACTGGTCAACTGGGCACCTGTGATCCTGAAAGGAGCGATTGGCAGACGGCATGCTTTGTTTCACATGCATGCTAGTCCTTGCCCTTCCAAAATGACAATAATACAGTTGTGATGCAACAGGCCTACATTTACATTTTTACATTTTAGGCATTTTAGCACTTATTCAGAGCGACTTACACAATTGACATTTCTTTACATACAATCCCTTTATACAGCTGGATATTTTTACTGAAGCAATACAGATTAAATAAGAAAAAAATAAATTCATGTTGCACAAAAAAAACTCACTCTATACTTGTCTGTTGTCTCTCTGTCCAAAGGCTGGGTCACATAGAGCACACCAGTCGTTCTGTCAATGGTGAAAAGCCCAACAGGGGGCTGGTCTGCCCCAGGGCCGGTGATGCTGTACTGCAGTTGTACTTCCTTATCTATGCTGGATCTGATCTGTAAATACAACATATACACGTCCAGACATTACTGAATGAAACTGCCAATGTGGATCACAACTAAACTCAGATCAGAGCTACAGACACATACCGGCACCATGTATTTGGGAAAGGGGCCTCTGTCATTCTCAGGGAAGTTGATTGGTGGAATGACCCAGTCCCTCTTTCTCCTCCTCAGACCTTTTGACCTTGACTCTGGAAACACCAGCACTTGAAAAGGTGGAGTAGATTTACGCTGAGGAAGCAAAATTGCATTTCTGAAGTACGTGGTAAAAACGGTTGATGAAAAAAAAAATAATAATTATGAAAACATGCTGAGTACCAATAATTTATGTTAAACATCACTGAAGCTACTTCTTGAATGGAGATAATTATTGGAAGGGGCAACATTTATAAGAACTGAAGGCATAGAACAAGGCTACACAATTTCCACCAGCAGGGGGCTCTGTGGTACTGAAACTGTGTCAGAGGAGCCCACAGATCTTACCTGCTCAGGTGTGATGTTGTCCTCATCACTATGAAGGTTATCATAGCTGTGTCTGGATTCATGAGTCACTGTGACCATGGCTGTGTTCTTCTTGCCCTTGGAGCTCCTGTGTCCATTATGAAGATTGACAGCTTTCTTCATGTTGGCTATTCCATCTGTATCTATTTTAAGGCCATATGATTATGAGTGGTTGTGCAAAATGTATTTTGGCATGTGCCTAGTTCTGCTGACTATTTATTTATTCCATTAAATGGAAAGGCTTAATTGATTCTCAAGTATCTGATGACAGAAGATTTTCCAGACCCATATGCAGACAACACAGTTATATATTCAGTTGG
Source organism: Aldrovandia affinis (assembly GCA_029706075.1). Classification (NCBI taxonomy): domain Eukaryota; kingdom Metazoa; phylum Chordata; class Actinopteri; order Notacanthiformes; family Halosauridae; genus Aldrovandia; species Aldrovandia affinis. Next base: position 10,152,974 of record JAINUG010000003.1, read on the forward strand.
GCCCTCACCGGATTCTGTCTTGAGCTCTCGTCAGGAAAGCTTTCAGAACATTCAACACAAGGCCGAAATTACCATATATATTGGGGGGGACACATCCCCCCCAATATTCAGATATGCTCAAAATGTCCCCCCCAATATATAGCCTAGCTGATATAAAAAATATAAATAAATTGATTTGGTCCCCCCCAATGTTGACTCCATGGTTACGGCCTTGCCCAGAGGAATAGTACAGTAAGCAAGCAGCACGATATATATATATGGCAAAATAATGGGTACAAAAACAAACAGTAACCCTTCCAAAAATAAACCAACTTCTGAACAAAATTATGCCTCAAACTGAGTCCCAACAACAGGTCCATATAATGATACATAACTCCCAACTTCTGGCCATAAATTTAGCCAATCATTCACATCTAAGCTACATTTCTCGATAAGCACGTGAATGATAGCAGAAGACTTGTTGTACCCCAATACGAAACCTTTTTACCGTGATTTAATCCACAAATTAACCGACGTTTGGTGCACACAGCTAATTAGCCTGGGTAATTGGTGGAAATAAACACAGTTCCCTACCCCTGGGTTAGAGGATTCACTCATTAACACAGCATGAAGCGTAAAGCTGTCTTTCTCTGTGGCTGAATCGAGCTCTCTCTGTGTGAGCTTCACAGCAGTGGCATGTGTCGGGGATTTACTCTCTGAGAAAGTGGAACTGAATGTGTCACGCAGGTTTCATCTGGGAAAGTTCCGTTTTTTCTTTCTTAAGTTTTTAGTGTTACGTTTCCTACTTTCCTTTCCAAAAAAAAGTATTTCTCACGGATTTATTTAAAATGTGTTTATGGACATCTTTGTGTAGTTCTGCACTCCAGCAACATTTAAGCGTGTGTTCTCTTTATGTTAGAAGCTATTTAAACCCATTCCAGTCAGTAGTCTTTACAACTTAAACAAACAGCTGAAGGAATGTTGCCCTCAAGAGCAGGACACTCCAGCCCTGGAGAGCCATGATGGCGGCCAGTGCGCAGATAAAGCAAGTATGTGTGGGGGAAACAAATGTTAAAATGAAACTAATTCCAAAGCAGGACAGAAAATCAGGGACTTGTCACAGACTGGTTTATTACATTGCATTATTATTATTATTATTTATTTTTTCTGTGTTAACGTGCCTGCACAATTTGACCTAAAGCATCAAGGCCCTTTTCCATTGCACAAAAAAACAAGAACTAGACCTAACGGGAAATAAAAGGGACTAATGCTAGTTCTGGTTCTAGGTACCGTTCTTGTTTCCACTGACTTCAGGGGAAACCGCAGTGTTGGGGAGCAGCGGAATTACTGATTTAACTACATTTTCCAGTAAAGTGTGGTAGTTTAGTTCCAGGGAGGGGAGGAACATCCACAAAGCAAAGCTAGAGGACAAACTCCAGCGGAACAATGTGAGGGAGGTGTGGAGTGGAATGAGATCAATCACAGGCTACAAACTGGCCACCGGTGAGGAGGAGGGGAGTCTGAAAAGGGCCAATGAGATGAATGAACACTTCATCAGGCTTGGCCTGGCACCCCTGGCCCAATCGCCCTCGGCCCCAGTGACCACCTCGGACACTCAAATCATCCAGCCGCTCCCCCCATTCCCTTCCCTGTCCCCCACCCCACCGGAATTGACAGGCACCCACCCAGGACTTATCATTACGGCTGACCAGGTGAAATGTGAACTGAGGAAGCTACACGGCTACAAGGCTGCCGGTCCTGACGATATCAGCCCTTTGCTGCTCAAGACTTGTGCGGATGAGCTCTGTGTTGTCCTTGCTGACCTCTTCAACCTGAGTCTGAGAACGGGCAGGGTACCTGAGCTGTGGAAAACGTCCCGCATCATTCCTGTCCCAAAGAAGAAACAACCAAAAGCCCCCAATGACTTCAGACCTGTGGCACTAACATCCCAAATAATGAAGACCCTGGAGAGGGTCACCTGAAGTCCCTCGTGGTGGGGAAACTGGACCCGCTGCAGTTTGCCTACCAGGCCCACATAGGAGTGAACGACGCCATCATCTACCTGCTACACAGGGCTCACTCCCATCTAGACAGGGCTGGCAGTGCGGTGAGAATCATGTTCTTTGATTTCTCCTAGCGGGGCTGCAAAGTGCCAACTTTGAGCACTCGTTCAGATTCAGTGCTATTTTCTCTTGGAGGGGCGCACATTAAATAAATATTTTCATATTATGTGACAGCTAGTTAGTTTAGTCTCCACCTTTCCACTGAAAAGAATGGAGATCAAAGCAAAGGAATTAAGTTGTGTAATAAAGTCAGGTAGTACGGTAGTTTATGGCTAGGCCTAGATTTTTGGTGCCAGTTATCAGAGGAAACGTAAACAAACAAAAAACATGAAATAAGTAGGCTTTAACTATTTTTGAGAAACCTCCGCGAACTGACAATTGTCCAATATTACAGTCGAAGGTGCAAAGGTAAGCATCTCTACAACTTTGCCTTCATAACGTTAGGCTAATCTGTTCAAACGAGTTTGAATTAAATTAATAAAACGATATTATCAACGCGTATGTCCCGTACCGCCTGCACAACAGACATGATTTAAAACATGTTTGACGAGACCTCTCTTGTCCTTTACCGAAACAGCACTAGCCTACTCAGTGGACATATTCGATGTTCAGAAACGTATACATGTTAGACACAGATTATTATTATTATTATTATTAATAGGCTAGATCTCTAGTAGCGTCATTATCTCCCAATAAAAATGTGAATTTAAGCAATCGCAAGTTAGTTCGGAAACGGCATGGCAGTTAGCGAACTACACAAATAACAATGTGGATATATGTTCTGCTACTGCAAAAGGTAGTTTTGCTTCGTGGTTGTTTTTTTAGGAATCCGTAATTGAATTGTCATTAGTCAAATAGTCAGCGATAACCAGCGACTCGTAACGTTTAGCTAGTTCCAGCTGCCGGTGTTGTAGCAAGCTAGTCAGCCAGTTGTTTTGTCACTTTATCAAGCTGCCTAACTGGCATATGGTAATAAACATGGCTCTTGTGTGTCAATGGACTATCGTAAAAAAGCAAGCCTATACTCCGTGAGACAACGAACTGTACAACTTCACAATGTGTAAACGTTCATTATTGGCTAGCCATGCGGCTAACACTGTTCTGCGCTGTCTCCGAACTTCAGAATAGATGGGGCTGTGACGTAATAGCCTGCCACGGCCTACTGTGACGCAACCATGAAAATGTGTAGGCTATAAAACGAGAACAACCCGACATAGTAATTTGTTGAAGAGACTTTGGTAAGTAGTCACTGGTAGAAGCATCTTCAGCAAGCGCAGACTATCAACTGAACTGAGCGCAGACTATCAACTGAACTGCACAAATGGATCTGATGACGCCACAGGAACAGATTAGGAGCCTGGTGGAGAAGATTGTGCTTTTAATCGGGGAGCGAGTCACTCTGACCGCATCGACTCCCCGATTGGTCATCAAATCCATACTTGATAATGACGGGAGGATAATGATGTCACCCTGCACTCTGAATCCCAGTGTTGCGGAGCTGATCCGCCTCGTCGAGGATCTGAGCTCCCTCGCTGGGATTTCTGCCCACAATATGTGGCTCTTTATGACCTGGAGGGCAGAAGTGCTCAATTCTCACCTCCTGGCCTTCGTGACGGACGTGAGGGCCAAGAAAGGCCTTGTGGGAGGGCTGGAGAAGGAAGTGGGAGGGCTGGAGAAGGAAGGGGCGAAGGCCGCCGCCGCCATGGTTAATGAAGTGGGCGGGCCGTGGGAGTGGCCGCCGAAATGGTCGTGGGAGTGGCCGCCTGAAGTGGGCGTGGCCATCGCCCAGGAAGAGAAAATGGTTCCTGTGGAGGCAGGAGAACCAATCATGATGATGACGACGATGTATGGTGAGGTTGCACAAATGGATCTGATGAGTCCGCAGGACCAGATTAGGAGCCTGGTGGAGCAGATTGTCCATTTAATCGGGGAGCGAGTCACTCTGACCGCATCGACTCCCCGATTGGTCATCAAATCCATACTTGATAACGACGGGAGGATAATGATGTCACCCTGCACTCTGAATCCCAGTGTTGCGGAGCTGATCCGCCTCATCGAGGATCTGAGCTCCCTCGCTGGGATTTCTGCCCACAGTATGTGGCTCTTTATGACCTGGAGGGCAGAGGTTCTCAATTCTCACCTCCTGGCCTTCGTGACGGACGTGATGATGATGACGACGATGTATGGTGAGGTTGCACAAATGGATCTGATGAGTCCGCAGGACCAGATTAGAAGCCTGGTGGTGCAGATTGTCCATTTAAACCGGGCCATCGCCCAGGCAGAGAAGATGGTTCCTGCGGAGGCAGGAGAACCAAACATGATTCCTGCGGAGGCAGGAGAACCAAACATGATGATGACGACGATGTATGATGCCACCGCCGCCGCTGAAGAGTCAGGTAACACCGACGGAGAGGGAGGCCTGAGTGTCGCGGAGGGCCAGACGCTAAAAGGATCATGGCGTGAGGCGTCTGGCTCTCTCGCCACTCCCGTCAGCAGTCTAAAAAGCCCTTTCTTTGGAAGAGGTTTAAACGCTGCCTGAAGTCTAAGGCAACTTCTGGAAGCAAGGGCTACACCCTCTTAGAGGATGTCGACCTGAGAACTGTCGAGGCTGAAGCCTCCAAGGAAAAAGATGAAGCTAAAATGGCACACGTTGAACCATTATTGTATGTTTAGACTCTTTCTCTCTCTCTCTCTCTCTCAACTTTGGATAAATAGTGTCTGCTAAAATGGTGGGAGGTATGGGGGCAGTCGCATGTCCCACTGTAAAAGAGGTAAAGGCCACCACTGCAGCGGTGAACGTGGTTCCTGTCGCTGAGGCAGGAGAGGCCAATGCGATCACGGAGGTGCGTGCTGCTCCTGCAGCCGCCGCTGCTAAAGACGCGGGAGAAGGAGGCCAGAGTGTTGCGGAGGGGCAGAAGCGCCCATTTCTCAACAGGCTGGCGAAACGTCTGAGGAACAGCACTACAAAGATACTGTGGGAGGTGTCTGCCTCTCTGGCCACCGCTGTTGCTGAGGGGGGAGTGTCTCCACCAGCAGCACCATCAAAGCCCTCTGTATGGAAGAGGGTTAAACGCTTCGTGCGTACGGTATTTTCTAGAAGGAAGGGTTACACCCTCTTGGAGGAGGACGACCTGGACGAAGCTTAAACTCTCTCTCTCTCTCTCTCTCTCTCTCTCTCTCTCTCTCTCTTCATATGTATATATCTATCTATTTCTCTCTTAGTTTGATCATTTGATTTGATTTAATTTGATAATGACAACTCATTCACAAATTTTAAGCTTCTGCTTAAAGGCTGTCTTTGAATGGTGTTCTGGGCCAGATGGTGCATGTGTTGCCGTGGGCCCTCCCAAACCGGGGTGAATCCTGCAGTCCGTCTGCACCAGCTGAGTTCACTGTGAATGGCAGCAGCGGATGGCTGTACACGGATTCATAGGCCCGCGTGCTACCATGTTGCCATCTGGTTGTCATCCCAAGCAGCCACACCAATAGGACAGTACGCCAGATTTGCTCTTAAAGTTGTACTTTTGTCGCCTTTACATAAGGGGCAGAGAGGGAATTTTCCTCACACCTAGCAATCAGTAGAACTAGCTGATGAGGTTTTTCGCCCTCTCAAGAGCACATCTTAGGGGCTCAGGCCAGCATGCATCCGCTTGCAATGACCATCTTTATACAAAATAGAAGAGCGTAGTTGTTTATTATTTAAAACCAATAACCGGCATATTCACAAATGTTAAGCTTCTGCTTAAAGGCTGTCTTTGAATGGTGTTCTGGGCCGGATGGTGCATGTGTTGCTGTGGGCCCTCCCAAACCGGGGTGAGTCCTGCAGTCCGTCTGCACCAGCTGCGTTCACTGTGAATGGCAGCAGCGGATGGCTGTACACGGATTCATAGGCCCGCGTGCTACCATGTTGCCATCTGGTTGTCATCCCAAGCAGCCACACCAACAGGACAGTACGCCAATAACCAATTAAAACCAATAACCGGCATATAGCATATCTCTTTCTCTCTCTCTCTCATAAAAGATAGGCTAATACGTTGAAAAATGAAAATTGTTTAAATGTGTTTAAAACTATAAAACGCTACTGCATAAAACATGTTTAAAAATAATCTTTAATGTTAAAATCATCCTTCATGCCTTATAAACCTTATAAAACTGTAAATAAATAAACTTTTATAATGAAAAATCCAAAATGCTCTCCTTTTTTCTCTACAAAGTAATTGATGACACCACCACCATTGTTAAGTGTGACTTGCTCAATATCTATAAAGTAAAATTTGGAAATGTGTTCGCTTCTTTAAAATGTCTAGCAACAGGACCCTAGCAACATCACCTCTTCTGACTGAGCTTCACTCAGTTCCTTAAGCGGACGTGCAGTTTCTCCAATGTACATCTTTCCACAAGGACACTATCATATAAATAACATCTCTGGTGTTGCAGGTGATAAAGCTCTTGGTCTTTACTAAGTTTCCATTAACAGGGTGTATTTAACACTTAACGCTTTTAGTATATTGACAGTACGCATATATTTAGGTTGCTAGCAGTTGATCTTTAAGCGTCTATCAAGAGTGCATCACCTTGAAGCACATGCCAGTGTTTTAAAGCCATGTGATAATACAATACAATACAACACAACAATTTAGCAGACGCTTTTATCCAAATCGACCTACAGAAAGTGCATTCAGCTCGAGTAAATTAACAACCACTTGATGCTATAATGTCTAGAGGCACATCATTCGACAAGTATGCCTCAATGAAGAGGAACTCAAACTCAGAGACAGGTAATATGCAGGTATATGCAGGTAATGTATATTGTCTTCATAATGTTGCTGCCAGTGACTAGAATTTCAACAAAATCCAATCAAAATGTATCAAAGGCAAGTCCCTTAAGCTTAGGACATTGTCAGCTTCGGCAAAACGTTGCAGCCACAAACAAGGAGCCTCAGCCGGATGGTGAGCCTAATAAATCTGTGCCTCTCTCTCTTCCTGCTGCGGGATCAGAGGGAGCGCTCTCTTCCTGCTGAAGGTATATACCAGTGCTTTGTAATTATCTGCACTTAAAGGTAATTCATTTAGAAGATATAAAGTAAAAGTAAGTAAAGCAATGGCCATTTATGTACACAGTTGTTTTTTTCCATTAAGTAACTTCAATGTAGTTAGCTACTTTTAGTTTGTAGTTTGAGTGTAGCCTAATTGAGTGTAACTACTTTTATCACCATGGTAGCTTTGCTGTAGCTTAACTACTTCGAGTGTAGAGTAAATGGTAATTTAACTACATTTTCAGAGTAACTTCCCCAACACTGGCTATTCTACACCGTTTCCCAGAAGTCTGTACACTATAGGGGGTTCCCAAATACCCTATTCTCAAGACACCCTAATATGACCCCCACTGTGGCTGAGGACCCCCCAGCACAATAAAATAACTTTATCAAACACTACACTACAGGCTGCAACACATGGGCAGCACATGGAAGCATGTGGAAATTGTGCTTATGTCCTGTCTCTTATGATATTGCTGTTGTGCATATTTTTGTGCTGGTTTCTTTTATGTATGCTTACTGTTATTTATTGCTTTATGCCTTTGCATTGCATTGTGTTTGCCTCCTACTGTCCCTGATATTCCTGCTGTCTTGCCTGTCTTGTGTTTGTTTTTGTTATTTGTTGTATGTAACTCTTTGTTATTGTCTGACCTGTCCCTCAGTGCTGAACGTTCTGCTTGTCTAATTCGGTGTTGAATGTTCTTTAAATATTTTCTTTATCCCCGCCCCTTTCCCCTCAAGAGGCTCATTACCTCTTGCCAGGCTGTCCTTGTAAATAATGATTTTTTCTTAAGTGACCTGTCTGGTTAAATAAAAGTTAAATAAACATTTAACAAATAATTTAAAATGATTTATTTCCCTGTTTTTCTCCCCAAATTTGATGGGCAATTGTACGCTCTATTTCTTCATTTCACCCTCCCACACGAGCCCACTGCCCACAACTATGGGACCAGCCACTACCAACTACAGCGACAGCCAATCGCCGCCCCCAAATGGGACTCCCAGCCAGAGCCGGGCTGGCGCAGCCGGGGATTAAACCGCGGCCACAGTTGGCAACCTGCACTCCAGGTGAGTGCCTTTACCAGGGCCTGAATATTTATTTTTATATTGCTCAGTCCGGACTGCTAATTTTGATCATAAAAGCAATTGTTTTATAGTAATAATATTATCTACCATTAATATTTATTCACCTTTTTTCACATCAGATACTTATTTTATACAAAACCAAAAGCTCCAATCTAGCTGCATAGCATTTCATTTTCTGATTGTATTGCATTCAAAGTGTTTACCTTCTTTTGGGGAGCAGTGGGGAGGCATGAACCATGTGTCATAAGTACTTGAACCTGATCACTTGCCACAATGAATCTCCATGGCTTGTACCCATTGTCATCTATTCCCAAATTAAGATCATATTAAAGAGGGATGACTGAATATTGCAATGCACAAATACTGTATTATATCTGTGGTTCACTAGCTGGCCATAGCTTTTTATTGTCAGATGAGTTGAAATATTATCTAGGGATCAGCTCACTGATGCTGTGGATGTTTGTCTTTAAGCAGAAGAAAATAAGTACATTAGAAAGCGCCAATGCGAGGGTGGAGTGAATTATATATATAGCTAATACATTTACATACCTTTAGTGAGAAGGGGAGTTGTGTCCCTGCAGGTGGAGAGGTTGCTGGGTTGACATGGTGAAGGCTCTGCCAGTATACCTGTAGCCCAGCCCTGAGGTTGGAATTTTTGGAAAGGGTTCAGTTTCTGCTGAATATAGCAGAATAACTTTGCAGAAAAGATATAGCTGAGCAATGGAGTCAAAGCACTGATACACATACAGAAGGCTTAGACATTATGCATTTTTCTACGCAACTCAATTGAATAGAAACTGCTCTTAGTGTTATGTGGAAAGAACAAATTCATTTTTCATTCATGCAAGAATACAGGTAGTGATTCCTTGGGTGGCGCAACTAGTAAAGGCACTTGTTCCTGGTGCAAGTTACCCACTGTAGCCTGTGTTGGCGCCCAGGCCACGCCAGCCCGGCTATGGCCAGGAGTCCTGTTCAGGGGCAATGAATGACTGTCCACCCCCAGGGGCAGGGAGGAGGGTTTCTGAAGTAACAGGCATCAAATTAACTGTCAAAATCAGTCAAATTAAGTTTAATTTAAAGGAATTGAAGTGAAATGCTCCTTTGTTAGCATTTCTTAGTTGTAAGTTAACTTAGCTTCTCAAATAAACAAACCAATGTCCTCCTGTACTTATGAGTTGTTTTGTAGTTTAGCATTAGTCTAAACAATTAAAATAATGATGTAAAGAAAATATGTGATACTTCATTTAATTTCAGTACAGATTATATGATGATGATGTTCAAATTTACGTGCATTAATACTTCAAAATGCATTTCAGGACCCTTCAGATTTGGGAAACTCAGGGCCTCCCATGTGGTCTCGTGGTTTCAACGTCCAACGAATGGGGTTTGATTCCCCGGTCCGCGTTAGAGTCGGCTCTGGCCGGGAGTGCCAATTGGCTGTCCACCCCAGGGAGGGGGGAGGGAAGCCGACAAGATGTTCACTGCGCACAGGAGTGGCTCTGGGGTGCTGGAATTACGGTCGACAGCATGACAAGTGAGGAGGAGACGTTACTTCGCCTTTGTCACTGCCGGTCACAGTGCTACGGCAGCGAACTACGAGGGAGGGGATTGTCCAGAGAATAGTGGGAATTTATTTTAATTTTTATTTTACCTTTATTTAGCCAGGGGAGCCCATAATAATAGGCTAAAATGGGAGAAAATGGGAAACAAAAAGCATCTTTCCACTTCTCTCTCTGATCTATCTTTCCTGTGTTGAAGCAACTGTGTCAGCATTTTTTTGCAAAATGCACAATTGTCTTTTCATAAAGGAAATTCAACACCTGATGGCTGTTGACCTTAGCCCTTGAACACTGTATATTCACAGTTCAATTAATTAAATGCATGAACCATTTCTAATTTGGAAACTGACATCACTGTCGGTACCTTAGAAAACAGATACAATCAGTGAGAAAAAACATTTCTTTAAAAAAAAATGTTTATTTACAATATTACCTTAAACCCACATACAATTTTCTTGTACACATACACAGACATTTGTTTTGTCACTTAAGTCACTAAGAGAACCTAATGCTATGGGGAGCACTGTATGTGATTGATATAACTTCAAAGACAAGTTGCACTTTGGAATAGAATTGTGAGGTGTTTGGAAATGGATAAATTCATAGAAACAAATGTTTAAACAAATAATTGTTTGCATCATAAACACAGTTTGCATCTGATTCATCTGATTAATTTGCATCTGAAAAAATGTATCAACTAATTTTGGTTGACAGAATGAATATATATAAGGAATAAACCACAACTAGCCGTGCGTTCCCAGGATATATATGCATGCCTGGGGTGGTGATGTGCTTTTCTCAGTAAGAAACGGATACACATGCAATTTAGTTTGGTATTTTTTTACTCCATTTTATTATATATTCATTAACTGTCAAAATAATCTGTCTAATGATTGAAATTATAACTACCTTTTTAATTTACCTTTGTTATAATTTGTTCAAAATGAATATATAATATAAATTAAGTTAAAACTTACGTGCATGAAGAGAAGGATTAGTTCTAAGTGAATTTCAAGACCCATTTGATGAGAGAAACTCAGGAAATAAGAAATTCTGTTTTTCAGTTATCCCACTTCTCTCTCTGAACCATCTGCTGTCTTTTAACAGTGGTTTGTGGTGTGCAATCAACATGCGTTGGTCAGCGCAATGGGGGGTGTCAGGAAAACGTTGAATGCAGGTCACTAATCACCCTATACCAGTGTCATAGTGAACTGACAATTTTGTCATGTCTGATGAAGAGCAAGTTATGAGACTACAAAACAGAGTACATAATTGGACGGCATATCCCAAGGCAATGCTAAACTAACGTGTGTGTGTATGCATGTGTAATATAACGTCCAATTATGTACTCCATTTTTAGTGAAAGTTTAATAGTTAACATAACAAAAACCAGTGCACAAAAATTTATCTTACACAATTTGATGGGCGTAGAGATGGTCTGTCACTCATTTGAGTGCATGAAATCACACTTTACAAGTACAAGGTTAAAATATGAATTTTAGTTGAATACAGTTCAATAAACGTTTAGTTCAATACAGACTGCATTTCAAATCGTTCTTTATTGAACGATTTGCCTAAGAGTGAAGTAAAATACAGAACATCCACACGTTTTGTGTGATGGGGGATTTCTCGCTTGTCTGCCCTATCTGTTCATATGTGTGCATTAATAATGTCACAAACTAGCACATAACGCCAGCTTTTCAGCTCACTACCCTCCACTGGCTGCCTGTTATAGCTCGCATCAAATTCAAAACATTGATCCTAGCATACCAGGCAGTCAAGGGATCAGCCGCAACATACCTCCTCAAGATCTTCAAACCCTACACACCTGCCAGACCACTCCGTTCTGCTACCTCCCCCCCTCCGCACCTGCGCTTCCCGGTCATGTCTCCTGTCGGTTCTGGCTCCTCGATGGTGGAATGACCTTCCCGTGGAAGTCAGAACAGCTGAGACCCTGGCCACCTTCAAGGGACGACTGAAGACTCACCTCTTCAGGGTGCACCTCTCCCTGTAGTCCGGTTTTGTAACTTAGGGACGTAGCTGTTTAGTATTGCACTCATGTCTATGTTTATGTATTGTATTAGGTTTAGGCATTATTTCGCTGGTATTTTCCGCACTGTTTGTTTTATTGCTGCCTTTGAATTGTGGCTACAGATTTACCTACAGGGTCCTAGTTTAACTATGTGGTTGCTCCTAGCACCTGGAATTGTGCTTCCCTCTAGGGTGGCTTTCAGCGAAACTGTTCTTGACTACGGTTAACACTTTGTTGTACGTCGCTCTGGATAAGAGCGTCTGCCAAATGCCTGTAATGTAATGTAATGTAATGAGTTGGTCTGGGTGGAAGAAAAAGCAAACAAATGATCAGATACAAAGCTTGCACTGCGCCAAATATTTGTATTGATACACCCCCCATTGTGCCGTCCAACCCATGTTGAGCAAACACCTTTAGAGCACTACCACGAAACTACCAAAGTGGGTGGAGACAAGTAATATTCAATTTGCTATAGACAAAACAGTCTATAGCAATCCACAGTATACATATTTTAACCCACAAAACCACACCTATCTTTTCACTCAGGAAATTCAGCACCTGAAGAGCTGAATTGTTCCATCACACTTAAGTTAAAACTGCATGAGGGCAATTATTGTACCAAGCATTTCTCATTTAAGTACTGACGTAACTGCTACAATCTGAGAAAACACATACAATCAGAGGGAAAACATCATTCTCCTTTAGGATTCATAATTCATTTTCATAATTCATAATGTTTGACAATGACCTTTTGATACTCTACATTTGCTTAAATTATGCACAGACTCGCACGGTCTTAACCCATTCAGACCTAAAATGCCTGCTAAAAACGCCTATTAAAACCTAAGCACAACCCTAAAACCTGTAGGTTTTCTGGAAAAAATTTCAAAAAAGCCGACACCAATACATTTGTCTATTTAAATGCGCATTTCATTAATGCAAAATCGAGACTAAACGTCACTCCAGGTCTTAATGGGTTAATATACAAAAAGGAAGTGGTCTGCAGAGGAGGGGGTTGACTCCACATCCTGTTGATGCAGCAGCTGATCTGAATTGCGATATCTGCAACTTTGAGAAATGTTGGTATGTTGCAATTGAGGTCTCATGTCTGGGGGGGCAGGGGCGTCCTCATCCAAGGCTGCTAGAAGCCATAACACTACCCATGAAGACACATATAAACAGGCTGATAGGATTCCCAATATACACTACAATTAATTTAAAGCTACTGGGCACATAATTGATTTTATCATATCTGGTACTGCTGTCCCCAAATCGAGGTCTCAACTTGTGCTGGGCGATATATTTTCTTTACTGACAACTTGAAATCTTTCATACGAGATTTCACTCTGCCAGCAACTCCGCCCCTTGCTTATTGTGGTCTAGTGCAAGTGGCAATGAATTAGTCGCTAAAAAAGGTCAAGTAACGTATATCATTTGGAAATAGTTTGATTTCAGGCGCAGTGATACTGAACAACACACGGTTTGTAAGAAAGAGGTTGCAACGAAGTCTGGCAACACTACAAATCTTTTAAATTACCTGGAGCTAAAGCATGTAGCCTAATTGAGTACGGTGAAAGTGTCAAACTGAAACCGCTAGTCCCTCTCCCGCTCCACTCCAGTACTGACATAACTGCTGCAATCTGAGATATACAATCAGAGGGAAAACATCATTCTCCTTTAGGATTCATTTTCCATTTTCAGCATTCCCTTCCATTGTATTACTATGTATAGTGAGGGATTCATTCAATCATAAAAGGGATTAACAAAGTGAACTACCAGACATTTTATGTTGGGTTCATTTAGTAGAACAAGAGAGCACAGGTGGAAATTAGTTAAAGGTAAATTCCACACTGATATCAGGAAGTATTGTTTTGACACACAGAGTTGTCAATGCATGAGCAGCTTGCCAGATTATGTAGTGGAGGCAGAAACACCTGGGGTTTTCAAGTCCAGGCTTGGTGCAGTACTGGATATCCTTAGACTAGGAAATGATGAGCCTAAATGGGCCGCACGGCCTGTCCTCATCCAGTATGCCGTCCGGTGCTCCAGTATGTGCACAGGGCCACTCTTATATGCAGCGAGCTCAAATCAGCTTCCCTCCCCCATCCTGGGGCAGACAGCCAATTGCCACCCCCTAGTGGCACTCCTGGCCAGAGCCAAAACTGGCGTGGCCGGTGGAATCAAACCCCGGTCGCAGTGAGCAGCGTTGGACATTCTACCGCTACACCACCCAGGAGGCCCCCCCACAACCTCAAACTTCATTGGGTGTACCCTCCTTGCCATCTTAGGTCTAATCTTATCCACTAATGAGGCAAGTAAAGTAAAGTAAAGTAAATATCAGCCCTTCTAGCCTCAATTGTTTTAGAGGTAACAGGTCCATTTGCAAGTAGACATGACTTCCTAAATGGAATTATTCAGTGGAGTTTGATTTTTTTAATTTTTTATAGTCTTGCATGAAATTGAGAAGATTCATGTAAATGTATGAGATGTAGCTGGCTCCTGTACTAGCAAAGTATATTCCAAATAAACTTTTTATATTAGCTCAAAATAAACATGTAATATTTATTATTTTTCTGTTAGGGGTAAAATGTAGAACTTACAATAAAGCAGTTATTAGCCACATCAGAGATGACTTGCTCCTGGAGCGCCCAAGCAGGGAGGAAGATTTTTTTGTCTGTTGAGACCAAGATTGAAGTTTTTGCCCTCAAAGTTTGGTGCTATGTTTGGCATAAGCCACTACGCATCATCCCAAGAACACTAGCCTTACCGTGAAACATGGTGGCGGGAGCCTAATGCTATGGGGATGCTTCTCTGTTTCAGGGACTGGAAAACCTGTCAAATATAGAGGGCAAAATGGACGGATCAAGATATAGACAAGTCTTGAAGAAAAACCTGCTGCAGTCTGCAAGAGGCCTGGGACCTGGGAGATTTATATTCCAGCAGGACAATGACCCAGAGCAGGGGTGGCCAACCAGTCAGAGACTAAGAGCCACATTTTTTACTGTGTTACCGCAAAGAGCCACATCACCCTAACCCTAACCCTAACCCTAACCCTAACCCTAATTTTGCGAGCGGTGCGCGTTTGACGAAAATACCGTATTGAAGTCAAGCGAAGCGAACACGCACATTAAAAAAAACAAAAACACAAACTTCGATATGAACGTAAGAGCCGCATGAAACCAGGCAAAGAGCCGCGGGTTGGCCACCCCTGACCCAGAGCATACAGCAAAGGCCACATTGGAGTGGTCTAAAAACCCAAAAATCTATGTCCTTGAGTGGTCCAGTCACAGCTGAGACCTCAATCCCATTGAGAATTTGTGGAAAGATTTGAAAATTGCTGTTCACCAACAGTCCCCACCAAACCTGGTGGAGCTCAAGCAATTTTGTAAAGAAGAATAGGCAACAATTGCAGTGTCAAGATGTGCAAAGCTGGTAGAGACCTACCGAATTAGACTCACAGCTAAAATTGCAGCTAAAGATGCTTCTACCAAGTATTAAATCAAGGGTGGTGAATACTTATGGAATCCATTATGTTATTGTCTGTTTTTTATTTGTGATTAATTAAGAAAAAGCTTGTTGTTTTTTTAATTTGACATTATAAAGTATTGTAGCGATCCACCATGGTCGCTACTGTAAATATGTGTGTTGTGTGCAGGGCATTGTGGGGGGAAACATTGCGTGTGTTTAAATGTTCCCCCAGTGTTGGTTATTGTTGTATGTGTGTGTTCCCCTGGTTCGGTGTGTATTTAACTGGTGGTCGTGGTGGGAACAAGAGGGTCGCCACCGCGACCGGTAGCTATTTGTTGTATAGTGCGGTTGCCCTGTTCTACTATGCAGGTCGCATTCAGCGTTCATTGAATTTCCCTGTGTGACGTATTCCATGTTGGCCAATGAGCGTCCTGACCATTCAGGGAGCGCCCGTTGAAAAGAAAGAAACCAAGGCGATATTTGGGGTCATGCGGTGTATGGGACTCAGTATTGCCTGTTTGTACGTTTTTAATAAAGTGCTTTGCGGTGTATGACGCACGTAGCCACATTTTCCCTTACTGCTTGCCTCTCAGTCGTCTTCTTGTTACACCTCACCGTGCATGCTCGCTACAATATTTTGTGTTGATCAGTGGCAAGAAATCCAAATTAAATCAATTTTAAAATCCAGTGACTATATGGCATTATATACCTACTGTATGCTAGTGTTTACCCTCCTGAAGGGCACAGGCAGCAATGGCACAGACTGACAGATTGGGCATTTCCAAATTGAAGAGTAAAGAAACATGAGGATAAAAGTTGTTCATTCAAAAAAGATATGTAATTAGTGTTGCAGGATAGAGTTTGAGCCTATATCATTAGCTGTCCATGACTGGGAGTCCAGTGGCAGGACACAATTGGCTTTGTCCCACTGGGCAAGGAATAGTGTGGGTTAAAATTGGCTGTTGTATTAGTTCCTCCTAACAACAAGCCAATGGCCCATCGGCTGCCCATTGTTGTCAGAGAGATATGCCTCTACTCCAATCAGTGCTAAGTCTCGTGTAGTACTGGGTGACCTGTAGTGTAGAAAGTGGTCAGTCAACAGTTTGTTGGCAAGTGCCTCAATAATATTTAAATAATATTTATTAATTAAAATAAGCCAGTGGATAGCAGGTGGTGCAGTGGATAACACATGCACGGTAGGCTAATTGAGAGTCCTAGGTTGAGTGTGTGAGGAGTTACTGTCGCCCGGTGGCTTATTTTTGTTATTATTTTATTGTTATTTAATTGGTGTCAATCAGTTAATTGATATGGAGGTCAATTAGCTGATTGGGTGTCTGTGTGAGAATGTGAATTGTTTAGTGTTGAGTGATTGACAGATGGGTGATTGGCTCATGAGTCCCACCTGAGGCAGGCAGAAAGTGAGCCTATTTAAGAGCAGGTGGGGCAAGTGGGGAATCAGTTAGTCTTTGTCTTGCATGTGTATTGAGAGTTTTGTCTTGTTGCGTGCGTGCGTGCGTGCGTGCGTGCGTGCGTGCGTGCGTGCGTGCGTGCGTGCGTGCGTGCGTGCGTGCGTGCGGATTGTTGTGGATTGTTGTATTGTGGAGGGATGTTTGATGTTTGAGATGTTTGATGCTTGATGTTTGTGGAGTTTTGTGTGTGTTTGTCGAAAGTGACTGAGTAGAGTGCTTCCTGTGTGTGTGGGGAAGAGGGAGAGGGGGCACACTAAGAGTGTCCGCCTCTCTCCCTTGGTGTGATTGTGAAAGAGAGTGAGAGGGTGCCCTGAAAGAGGGTCTGCCTCTCGCCCTCGGTTTTATTTGTGTGATTGAAAGAGAACTCTCACTCGGGCAGTGGAGAGTGTTTCTGGGCAACGGCCCGAGAACTCTCACTGGAAGAGTGGAGAGTGTCTCGGGGCTGGTTGACAGAAAACTCTCGCCATGGGAAGTGGTGAGGGTCTCTGTATGCATGGGTTGGAGAACTCGGACTGCAAAGTTTGAGTGTCTCAGTATGCATGGGTGGGAAGCACTTGAAAGGTCACTGGATATGTGTGTGCCTGGGGAGGTTCCAGGGGAACTCCAGACGAAGAGGCACGGTGTCCCATAAGTTTTGATTATTTTGTCTTGTTATTTTAGTTCGTTGTTTTTACCCGAAAGCTTTGCGGTGAGTTGGGTGAAGATTTTGTGTTTGTGTTTGTTATATGTTAACCTGCTCTCCCACTGTCTCTCTCTCTCACAAAAAAAATAAAAAATCAGGTCCGTAGACCGACAAACTCCACTCCATCTCCAGACTGCTCTGTTCCCATCCAGGGATTGTCACGTGGCGTGTGACAATATATTTTATAAAATCAACAAGGTTTCAACTTTTGATTCAAAGCAATATTATTACACTCACTCGTCTTCCAGTTCGAGTTTGTGCTATTGCATAACTCCGCTGTGCTGTGATCTTTAATTTGATATGCTTGATCGATCAAATTCTTAATGGTGATTAATCGATAATCGATTAATCATTAACATCCCTAGAATGAATGAATTTAAATAATATTTACCAGATGTCTTACAGCGCTGCTACAAAAACAATGCTTAGTTGTTTTTCTTAAGCAAAAGAAAAAATAGGACAGGAAAAAAAAAAAGTTTGTCACTTTGTATTTACTGAGAAAATATATTTGAGAAGGTTTTAAGGAAAGAAAAATGTAAATTGAGTTGCTTGATGATAGTCAAGAAAGGCGTTTTTTAGAGAAAGTTCAGCGTTCCTACCATGTATTTATGCACATCTTGTAAATTGCTCTGGATAAGTGCGTCTGCTAAATGCTTAAAATTTAAATGTAGCGTCATTATAGCCAGTGTAATGTTAGCTAAATGCTTGAGCTAAATGCATAATTATTTACTAGACTACTTCAAAACTTAATATAATGTTCATGATGAGATGACATAACACATACCATTATCTTTGGCCCGTTTCTCCTCTTCTTTTCTCTTTTTTCTAAACTGAAATCCCGAAAGCTTTGATTTTGGCAATGTACCTCAATGTGTGTGTGACACGCTTGTTTATCAATGCAGGGTCAAGACTAAACCATTTCACCTTGGTGGTGTACAGACTCATTTTCATTTATCATTATATTTTAAACCAGGCAAAATTGCAGCTGTATATCAGTAGCTATTGAGATATTATTTCCATTTGCTTATGTGTGTTACTAGAGCAGCGTGCATTTGGTTCCAATGTTATTTTGTGATTTTATTGATTTACTTGTACTGTACAGTGTGAGTTTGAGAGGCGCTATTGACCTCCACCCCTCCCACATTTCGGGTTTATAGCAGGTGAGGACTAGGAGACTTCAAGGCTGACAGACAGCATAAGCAGTGGGACGAAAAAGTCACATCATGCCTGCCCGATGCTAGCGTAGCATTGTAGCGCAGCGCTGCTGAGCGTAGATGAGCAAGACTGAAGTGAGCGTGCGTCTGTGTCTGTATATGGAGAGCTGTGTGCGTGCGCCCCTTACCTGCGTGCCGCCCTAGGTGACTGCCTATGTCACCAATGCCAGGATCCGCCACTGGTGACAGTACTGTCCAGGTAAATTCCCTTGTGGTCATAGACTCTGAGAACAATGATGTTGTCGTTCTGCTCCAATATGGTCCTGAATATCAGAACAACACCAAGATCTGGTAGAGTAGGGAGAATAGGAAGAAATATAAATAAATACATTGACTACCTTGGAGAATTGGCTTTCTGGGAACCAGATGATGATAGAGATCTTGTCAAATATATTTCATTATGATCCACAATGAATTACACCTCAATCATTTGAATACCACACTTCCAGGAGTACAGTTATCTCAAGGTTGTGTTGTTTATTTATTTATTTATTTGTTACTCACATTTAAGATATGTCATCAGAAAAGTAAGTAACACATGTTTCAGACAGAGATGACATCACTTTTTTATATAAAGAAAAGGGGAATTAAGGAATTTATTGCTTTGCCTTTATATAAATTGGTGGATAGGGACACTAAGGACTTTCACTGGGATTTAACCAACCATCTTCCTGGAGAGATAATGTTGCTTTCTAAATCTCACGGACAAAGCAGCCACATAATGTAGACATAAAGCGAGATAAGTAGAAACACTATAAACGCAAAGCAACACAAAACCGAGAGGCAGATGCTCAGCTCTTACCTGGTCCGGGATGAAACCTTTTGTGTGGAGCACATGGACTGCACTTTGTGCTCTGCCTGCAGTAGTAAAATAGTAGTAAGTAAACCAATACCTGTGGCGGTATCGCAGGGTGCACTTGGGCCTCATGACCAGAATATTATTGAAATTTCATACAATAAGACTGGTGAAGTTCTACAAAAGACACATCATGCTTTTGTAGAAAGAGTTGATTTCCTTCATTATTTACTCATTATCACCTTAATAATAAGGTAAACATTAAGTAAAATAAATATAGGCTATGGAGATTCTTTATTTTCGTTTTATATGGCAAACTATTCAAATATGGTCTCTTTCAGTAGTTATTTGTTTTTTCTCACCAGAAAGGTTTATTTAACCCATTTAAATGTGATAATTTCTTAAACGGAAATAGAAGAAACTCCGTGAGTAACCCCTGCGATAAATAATCTCTGATTATTTCGTCATCATCCAGGCAGACGGGTTCTGTTCGTGACGTCATCCAGGGGCGACGCTGGGGTTTCGCCTGCTAGGTAGGTTGTGGGAGATGGGCAGAATTGATCACCTTTGATTCGTTCAAAATTGTTATTAACTCACAAAGAAACCTAAAGCACATGCGGCAGTACCACAATGTCATGGGAAGGTAAGTCATAACACATATGTATGTCAGTGATGTAAATAAAACAAGTTGTTAGAATGGAAAATAAACAGTTAGCATTGATTGCTAGGCAATGATCTTCCATTAATTGTATTGCTGCCTGGCCTTCTTAGCTTGCTAGCAAGCGAACTAATATCAGGACGCTTTGGCTGATGCAGCTTGCCAGATAGCTTGCTTCTAAGCTAACTACTGGCAATCTAAATAAGTTAGTTTTCTTTACAGCCTCTAAAATTTTGTTCGTTTTTTCTCTGCGTTGAGATCTACCAATAACTTTTGCATCTGAACAAAAAAGTAACGTTATGGTAACGTTATTATGATACAGCTTTATCTTACCAGCCTGCTACTTTTTAATAAAAGTGTTTCTTGATTGGCTAGATTGTTTTACTGATGTTTATGGTAATGCAAGATATTTTTTAATCTTTTTTTTGTGTCGAAGGCATATTTTTATTTGGGCGTGCCTGTGGGAAAGTGATTTTAACTATGGAATCGTTTCTTCGTAGAGTTGCTTGTTTAAGTCGGCCGGGGGGGGGGATGCTCTCTGTAGCTTGTAGCTTCAATAAATCTTTTTCAGATTTGTCATAGTTAAGCTCTACTACAGTAGCTCTAGCTGTCCTTGGCCTGAACACATACGACTTCTATAATAAAAAGAAGAGTTATGCTATGCTGGCGTAGCTAGCGAGCGTCAAATAAAAACATGAGAATACATTTACCAGTTCTTAGACGGCTTTTTATTTATTTATTTTTTTACTATACACATATACGGGTTCTATTTGTTGTACTGCCGTCTGTAGTTACGGTTTATATCGCAAGAGTAACAATACTATGACGTATTAACTCATTAAAGAAGTACGTTTTTTACTCATGATACGCACCCAAAATAATGTCGTTCTGTACAATTTAATCAACTTTAACTTTGGAAAATAGGTTTGGATTTTACAAGGAAACTAACACACCCTACTGCCCTCTTTTTTAATGTATTTCCAGCACAACAAAATGTGTGTTTTCTGTGAGTTCAATGGACTGACTGCGTAGCCTAAACGTCGCCGATGACCGAGAAAGCGTTGAACTGCCGTTTCTTTTGGTTACCCAAGCCTGTAGCGCAAAAAATGTTATCCATTGGCCGGAAATGTTACACTTATCGCCGCCATATACTTCAAACGTAAAGGATACTGCGGGGAGGGAGGTGCGGAAGTCAACGACTGGGGAGAATTCCCTTGCTTGACATTTTGCCATTATGCCAGTTTAGGTAATTTGCCGAAGACGAATCGGCAGCATTATGAGTAATATAATTTAGCTCAGGAGAAAAAGGGTCCAGAATATTGAATCATCACACACACACACACACACACACACACACACACACACACACACACACACACACACACACACACACACACACACACACACACACACACACACACACACACACACACACACACACACACACACACACACACACACACACACACACACACACACACACAGGGTCCTGTGACACATTTTGTAGGCCAGTCATCCAGCACAGCTGAAAACATAACATGTTTCCATAGCAGGAAGGCTGAATGGCCCTGATTGGGAAAACAATGTAAAGTATGTATTGTGGAGTCAGTCCAAGGCATACATTTAGCAATTTTGTGTGTTGATTGAGTATTGTATGCCTCTGCCTCATTGGACTTGGATAGAATGAAAGACACTGTGCCTTTGTATTCCACTGTCTCCAAGGCATTTGGAGGCATTGAGCCTCTCTGTACATTTCCCCTTGGTCTTGTGTGATGATGCAGTGCATGAGTCAGGTGGGAGTCACAGTGCCTCTGTATCTGCCCCTCCAGGTGAGGTGGGTGTGGTCGGCAGGAGCTTCTCAAAGCTAGTTCCCGTGGCTCCCACCACCCTGCCGACAAGCCCCGCCCCCTGCACTGTGCAGTAGGATCGCCCCTCTGCTCCCTCCCCCTCAGACTCCGCCCCAAGACCACCATGAAGCCCGCCCACGAGCGCAACCAGGAGTGCCTGCCCCCCAAGAAACGGGACCTGCCCATCAGCGTCAGTGGGGCGGGGGGCGGAGGGGGTGGAGAGGAAGCAGCCTCCACCCACAGCCTCCACACCCAGGCAGGAGCCTCCGCCCCTGGGGAGTGGATGCGGGTTCAGCCTGGGATGCACTACAGTGTGGAGAACTCGGACGGCGTGGGCGTGCCGGTCGACCAGTACGGCATGCTCTACAAAGTGGCCCTCCCCTCCGTCACTTACTCTCCTACCAGCCTGCACCCAGTTTTGAGCCACATCTCCCCGGCCTACACTGTCCCCTCCTCTCTCCTGCAACACCCCGGGATCCCCTACCCACCCCTAGGGTATGCCCAGATCCCCCACTCCTCCCTGCAGTTCGTCAGCTCCCCTTACGCGGTTCCATATGCAGTGCCGCCGGGCTTCGTCCACAGCCCCATGATACCGCCCCAGTCTGCCATCCCGCAGCCCCACCACGTCCCCCACCTGATGCCCTACCCGTCCGTCATCCAGGGGGGTGTGGTTTCCCCTTCCCCTCAGCCTGTGACCTCGGGCCACGCCTTCGCCAAAGTGGCCACAGCCATCAGCGTGCCGGTTGTGCTGTCCCCCGAGCAGGCCGCCGCTGAGCTCGACCCCAGGGGTGTGCCGGTCTACTACCACCACGCCGGCTCCCGGCTGGACCTGGCCACGGGCTACCGGGACTCGCATGGGGCGCAGGAGCGGGAGAAGGAGGTGAACGGCGGGGAGGAGGAGGAGGAGGAGGAGGAGCATGGAGGGAGGGAGCTGTTCCAGGATCCCGCCTACTCCTCCCGGGTGCTGCACGTGGCTCCGCCTGGCTCCTTGGAAGGCGAGCACCCGCAGGACAGGGCTGCCCGCAGGTTCGAGGTGAGGGGCTCTCCGGGACACCGCAACACCCCGGATACCGACCTGGAGGTGAGGGAGAAACCGCCGGTAACCGCCATGTGATTAGTCATTGCGAGGCACCGTTCTTATATATATATATATATATATACACACTCCTCCATGAAGTTGAATAGTGCAAACTGGGGTCTCTTCCCTTTTTCAAATATTTTGTTTATATTTCCATATTTCATAAAGTAGATATTTATGTAAGGTATTACATAAAATGAAGCTTACACAAGCTTGGAAATATTGTGATCATTGTGAGTATTAAATATTTCCATTGTACTGAATAGCAAATGTCTTATTTAGATGGATGATATAATGATGTTATTGACATGCTTCCATCTACTAGTGTGTTAAACACCCATTACATTGCAGCCTGTTGTATTGCAGGTCTCGTATAAAGCAGGGGTCCCCAACCACCGGTCCGTGGTTGGGGACCGGTCCGTGAGGCATTTGGTACCGGGCCGCACAGAAATAATAAAAACGTTTTAATTTTAATTTGATTGACTATCGCAGTCTGCAGGGTGTTTTATTTTGAAAAATGACCACTTCCGTCTGTGCCTCTTTTCCGCACTTGTCTCAGTTTTTTTTTCTCCATGCACCTAACCCCCCCCCCCGGTCCGTGGAAAAAATGGTCTTGCATGAAACCGGTCCGTGGTGCAAAAAAGGTTGGGGACCGCTGGTATAAAGAATAAAGCAGGGGTACTCAGCCTCAATGCGGTCATTTTAGGGAGGCTTTGAGAAGCCGTTTGGGAACCCCTGCTTTAACGCCGAGTCATTACAGTACGCGTTTGAATCATTTTAGCTGCAGCAGTCTGTGCGGTGGCTCAGTCTAATACACTGTAATTTATGTCAGGGTTGTGAAATATTTATGACTTGCTGCAGTCTGGTATTTAAGTTGTCCTCCATCTCAAAAGCTGCCATCCATCATCATCATCAACAACAAACGGTTGGGCTCTACACCTCCTGTAGTGAGTTCAATTGTTGCTGCCGTTTCTGTAGGAGATTAAATTCATATTTTCAAAAACATTCCTGCTGTTTGCTTTGCTGCATAGTTGTTTGATGCCTCATGACTCCACTGCAAGCCAAAGATGAGCTGAGTGGGTGTATTCTCGCAAGCGGACCGAAGGGTTTCCTTTGGGTCCGCCTCTGTGCTGAGAGCAGAAGTTGCTCCTCCCCACTTCCTTCCTTTTTGACTGTGCCATCATTCCTGGTGTTTGGGAAATCCAGACTCACATCGGCTCCTCTGAAATGGTGCAAAGTTAGCCATCCCAGTTGTGGTCCCCACCTAGAGCTGAGAGGAAACCTTCCTGTGGCCAAGTTTTAAAAAAATATTTTTATTTTGCTCTCTGTCGTATGCTCCATGGATAGGCATGGGATGATACCATACGGGGAAAGAGTAGCTACAGTGGCATAACTTTAATCTTTTTCTGTTTACTTCAAGGTTCAGCAAGTAGTTGGTCGTCTGACTCCTAACCATGTTGTGACCGGGAGCCATAAGGAGGCTTTGTTGGGACCCTTGAACCTGTCCCAGGGGTCCCAGCGGGAGAGGGAGGCCCTGCTGGCGGTTCGTGGGGAGGACGTTTTAGGTGCAGGCCGGACAGCGTACGCAGCACTCCCCGCCGGGCCCAACGACCCCAGGGTCCTGCTGCAGCAGCAGCCGGCCCACCACGCAGTTCTGCTGGCCAATGGGCAGCCGGTGTTCGTGCCTCTGGACTACCCCCGTGAGCAGCAGCATCATCCAGGCCTGCCCAACAAAGTCGCCACTATCGCCGCCCCCGCCTCGCCCAG
The DNA here is from genome assembly GCA_029706075.1 of Aldrovandia affinis. Classification (NCBI taxonomy): domain Eukaryota; kingdom Metazoa; phylum Chordata; class Actinopteri; order Notacanthiformes; family Halosauridae; genus Aldrovandia; species Aldrovandia affinis. The sequence goes on from JAINUG010000003.1 coordinate 10,177,708, forward strand.
GGCGTCCGAGTCCCGGCCGGGCCGTACCACCCCGAAAGAGCCGCGGCAGAGTCAGCCGCCGAGCAGACCCTGGCCGCAGCCCCGACTGGCCCCTCCCACTTCACCAAGGGGGCAATCATCCAGCTGGCCACGGGCGAGCTGAAGCGCGTGGAGGACCTGCAGACCCAGGACTTTGTGAGGAGCGCCGAGGTGAGCGGCGGCCTGAAGATCGACTCCAGCATGGTGGTGGACATCCGCAAGAGCCACAGGCCGGGGCTGGTGGCCCTGCACTTCACCGTCGGCGAGCAGCAGAGCAAGGTGGCCATCGACGTGCCCCCCGAACACCCCTTCTTCGTCTTCGGTCAGGGCTGGTCCTCCTGCAGCCCCGATCGGACGGCCCAGCTCTACGGGCTGGCCTGCCACCACCTGCAGGCGGGCGACGTCTGCATCTCGATTACCCTACAGCAGAAACAGCAGCAGCAGCAGCAGCAGAAACAGCAGCAGCAGCAGCAGCAACAGCAGCAACAGCAACAGCAGCAGCACCAGCAGCAGCAGCAGCAGCAGCAACAGCACCAGCAGCAGCAGCAGCAGCAGCAACAGCAGCAGCAGCAGCAGCAGCAACAGCAGCAGGCACAATCCAGGACCTCCACCAAAGCTGTCTCTGCTGCTAGTGTGGCATTCCGACCAATGGGGCCACCAGCCCCCCAGCACCCGCGGTCCCCAGCCCACTTTAGAGGGGAGAGGACTCACCGGGAGAGGGAGGAAGAGCAGCCCATGCACCTGGGGGCTGCCGCCCACAGCGACACGCCCCTCAGGCCTGACTGGACTTCAGCTGAGCACACTAGGAGCCGGAGCAGTTACCATTTGCACACTGAAGGGCCCCCTCGGCCGGGGATCGGGGCCGGAGAGGGGGGTATGTCGTCACTGACGGGCACGGCCCAGAGGCGCTGGTCTTCCCCCGGCTTCCACAAATATGAGATCAAGGGCGAGGAAGCCGCCCACCCCTCGTCCTCCTCCAGCTCCTCGCGACCCTCCTTCATCCCGCAGGAGGTCAAGCTGTCAATCGAGGGGCGCTCTAACGCGGGGAAGTAGCAGTGGCAAGAGATTGTCCGAATGAGAGAAAGCAACAGAGTGTGTAAGAGAGCGAGGGATAAATATAGCTAGGGAGTGAGAGCGCAGCCTCAGAATGTTTTGAGATTTTGCACACTCGAAAAGATTACAACCATTTTATGCTAGCACTATGGTTTCAGATCAGGGCCCAGTGAGACCTGTCAGTACAGGCCAGGCTAGGCTGGTACTGCATGGCGCTACATTGCTACAGTTGCTGAGCAGACACGGCAGATCCCCATGTGGTGTCATCACTACATATGAGTAACAGGCCAGAGAGAAACCAAACTGCATCACCTTTATTTGTGATGGCCATTTTGGCATTGAATCTTTTAAGATAGCACTGGGGCCAGAATAGCTCTTTTCTGACCACAAATGAGGGCCCCCTCTGGATTTCTTCAACAGGCTTTTGGAAGTGCACTGCAAGCATTTGCCATTTACCTAACCCCCCGGTTCTACCAAAGCGTTCTTAGTTTGCATTCCCAGGAGACGGGATCCAATCATGACAGGTGTTCTGTCTTTTGACCAAAATAACAGGCAAAGATCCCAGGCTGGTGAAAACGGAGGAACACATTTACAGGCGGAGCACCTTGTTGATCAGACATCTGTGCAGGGAATTAAACGGCAGCCCACCGTGATGTACTACATTCATGGTGACATTTATCCCCCAGAAGAGCAATCACGTTTTTCATCTTGATTGTGTTTTTGTTACGCGAGCTCAAGCAGCTTAGAGTTCTTTGTGTAGGAGTTTGATGTATGTTCACAGAGCATTTGGAATTTCCCCCGCAGGTGTTTATTTTCTTTCCCCCCTTTTTTCTTCTTTTTTGGGAGATTTTTGTGAAGCCTGTCATGGTTTTTCCTCGATGCATCTCTCAGGAGGGGACTTCCTCGGCAGTTTGATGATATACGCTTCATATCCTTGCCCTTCTTCTTCCGGTGACATTCTGTTATCGAAGGAGTGCCACCTCTGGCTTGTTGTGGGATCAAGTAGTTCAAATAGCCCTGTCAAGCGATGCCCCCCACTCCTTAAATCTTTGTTTACACCCTGTTCCTCTCTGTATGTGTGCCACAGTAATCTGCCCTGAGAAAGCCTTTTTCCTGCGTCCCATTCCTGCAGCACAGCGCCGTCCTGTTAACCCGTGATAACGTGCAGCGCAAATGAAAAGCGCACCTCCTCAATACCTTGTTTGTCCCCCGATTGTCCCCCACACACACACACACACACACACACACACTCTTTTTCAAGCCAATATCGCAAATGGAAGTATGATCTGACTGTGGGTGACTTCTGCTCCTGCAAGAAATCATATCAAACTCAAAATGTCCCAAGTGTGTGCACGTGTGTGTTTGAGAGAGAGAAAGAGAGAGAGAGAGAGGGAGAGAGAATGAAATCCTCCAAAGTTTGAAGTACTCTTTGGAAACCCTTTGGCTGCAGTGTTGTGGGTCAGTGTGGTCAGAAACCTTGAATACATGGGGGGGAACCACCGCTGTCAGCATACTCAGTTACCGTTATCAAAGCAATAGTTATCCTAGAAAACCAAGCTGGGCTACACATACACAGCTTTCTTTTTCTACGTTTTCTTATGGTTGTTTCAATATGGATGGCATCCAGCACTGTGCATAGATGCTAAATCTGTAGTCCTGTAGATCTTTGGATTATAGTACATTTTATTGTTGCAGTTACAATAGATACAAAACTATCAGCTCTTTGCTAAAAATGATTGAAGATTAAGCTGTGGGCATTTTTCCTCACTGTTTAAAGATGTAGGCAACTGTGGAATCTCTGTGGATTCCAGAAGTCCCCACCGAGCAAACGTGTCTCCAAGAGAAGCTCGTCTTGTGGGAATCGATTCCAAAATAATTACGATTTCTTCCTGTGTAATTTTGTCTTCTTTACCTTTTGTATGGTACAACATAGGAAACGTATTTGTCTTTTTGCAATATGCTATGAGCGTTGTCTTGGAGTATTAGTCTCGTGTTGCACATTGGGAAAGTTACATTTGACCCACACTGACGTTTTGACTGAAATCAATGGGAATTTTTTTTCCCTTGAAGGGAAAATATATATATTTTGTTGGGTTTTTGTTTTCCAAAATGTTTTGATAGAAAGGAACATACGTGGTAGACACTGTTTACAGATCCAAGAGAAATGCTGCATTTTTCCAGAGTTTCCACAGAGTTTTGTTACAGTAAAGTAAGTACAGTAAGTGCAATTAGACCACATATGAAAATGTTGGACAAGGCATTCCAAAAGAAACAAGCCTGATATTCCCATCAATAGTATGAATTTAAGTATTCCCATTTTCTTTAACATTTTTACAAAGTTGTTTTTTTATTTCTTTGGCAGCATAGCTGCACATCCATGACAGTATAACCTTACATGCATCTAATTTCTAATGTGTCTTATTGCTTCTATGCTTTTGTCCACAAACACTGAGTGATGAGAACAAATCTTGAGACTCATGTGCATGGTGTATGCTTGACTTTTATTGTCTGTCAAACCAGACTTAAAAAGACAAAAGAAGATAAACATTTAATGAATTGATTTTTCCTTCTAACTGCGGTAATGAAAAGACTAAATGTTTTTTATAGTTATTTATTCATCTGACCAATTTCAGATTTGGAATGCAAAATTTGTGTGTTTATGCAATCAGAGTGAATTATTTGTCAGGACAAAAATGGTTAAGTTCAATTGCGTTGTTTAACGCTTCCTGCCCGTACCAATGTGATTCCTATGGTTTAGCTGTCAGTGTGATGTCCCACGGGGTGGCTGCATGAATCCTTTTAGCGGCGGCTCCATATCAATGTTTTGTAGTTACCGTTATGCTCACTTGAAAAACACATTTTCAGTGTCTCTTTGGAGTAAATAATTTCTTATTTACACACTGTTCCAAAGAAGGTCGCTAACAAATTCAAAGCATTTTTAGAAGCCGGCTGCGTACAAGTGTGTCTATACATTCTTTGAAATGCAGGCTGGGTTCATCACGGGTACGTCGTAACCTCAATCTTGGTTTGCCGGAATGGAATCCCTGTTCCACTTCTATTTAAAGACGTTCCGTGTCAAATCTAGTTCAGCTTACCCCAGAATATTTCTGAATCTTTGAGCCCTGAGGATTTTAGGGTTCTTCTAGTTTGCAAGCGAAGACCCCTGCACAGACTGCTGGACATGTTGACATGTGGGCAGAGAGGGGACATATTGATTATTGCCCTGATCATTTCAACATTATTATCGACACAAGTATTATTATTATTCCCCCCCACCCACTGAACCACTGAACCACTGAACCACTGATGCAGATGCATGTCTATGGAGTGTCTTCATTAGACCCAGAGTGCATCAGGTTAGGTTGTTTTTCTCTTCACACTTTCCAATGATTAGTGTAGATACCGAGAGTGACATGTCTGGGCCAATGAGAGACTAGTGATTTCCACAGTGTTCAAGTGTTGCCCTCTTGTGTTGAACACCAGTTCTTTTTTTCCTTTTTTCCATTCCCTGTGCTGAAAAAAGTAAGAGAATTGACCAAATCCATCTCAAGATGCACATTACTGTCTAGATGTGTAGGTATAATTCATTCAAAAGAGCAGGCAAGAAGCGGAGTACTGTTGTGATGTATCACAATGTGCTTTCTGAAAGCCATTTTATCACAACATTTAAGCTGTAGGCAATATACTCTCATTCGATGGTCAAATAAAAAATGCAGTTGCTTTGACTTCATTTTGGCATGTGTTAATGAAGATCTCGTACCTAGTCTTTTCTTCAGTGACTCATCTCTATACCGACTGATGGGAACGGTTTGTTTGTATGTTAGAAGTGACATGATGCAGTCGTTTTACAGCGATGGCACTGCACAGAACCATGACTGCCCATAAATATTTGACCTGAAATTTGTTTCGTTCCACTTAAAGTGCGTCCCTTGGTGTTTTAAATTTCCTCAGTGTTTTCTAGAACGTTCCAGTGTCGTATGACCTTGTTACTGCCTGGTGCACATGAACATAGATTTTCTGTCTACTCTCCATGCTCATATGTGACAATGAGGCAATATTTAGTTGTACTTAAAACTCTGGAGGGAGGTGTGTGAGGGTTTTTAGACATGCTCATAACCCTGGTCTGTTCCCTCCCAGACGTGCTGCCTTGACTCCCTGCTGGAACTGCCCTGTGTTTATTATCAGTCTTTCCCCGGATTGTCAGAGTGCTGGACTTTTTGTGTTGTTATAACGTTGCTCCGGTTCAGCTGTCTTATCTCTCCTCCGCTGCAAACAGTCGCTCCACCCATCCCCATTCTATGTTATCTGTGTTTGTCTCCCCTGGTCTGTTCTCAGTCATTTTAATAATTCTCCACCGTGCTATCTATGTGTGTCTCCTCTGTCTGTCTCTCTCTCTCTCCCCCTCCCCTTCAGTGTTATCTTTGTGTGCCTTTCCCTTGTCGGTCCTCTCGTATCACTGAGCGCTATCTGTGTGTGTCTCCTCTGGTCTGTTCACATTCCCCCTCATGCATCCTCCACTGCGCTATCTCTGTTACATCTCCTCTGGTCTCTTCTGCCTCACCTTTTATCCCCCACGGTCTTGTCTTTCTGCCGTCTTCCTCTTCGGCCTCCTCGCCCCTCTCGGTGCCATCTTTGTGCATCTACTCTGGTCTTCCGCAGCACTGAACCTCCCTCCCTTAATGCACAACAAAACAAAATTGGACCATTGGTTAGCCCGGCTACCCCTAATATTCTTTTACAGTGGAAAAGTATTATTGGGGATGGCAGAATTCAACATTCATTTTCATTTCGGACCCCTGGTTTTAGATTGCGATCGCTTTGAATCGCAATAAAGCTCAGTTGTGATGTCCAGCCGGTCACGCCTGCAACTGCAGCGAGCTCCAGGTGTTCTGCATTGCCCTGACCCTTTTAGGGGGAAACATCATCAGCTGTGTCCGGCAGAGCAGAAATCTTCCTTTATGGTTACAAGAGGAAACGTAAATGCTGGTTCTGCAAGCAAATACAGCAGGTGAAAGTAATCCTTACTATTGGGCAAAAAACAGTGAGAGAAAAATATCATGAATCCACAAATTTGTAACGATTGCACTTGTTTAGCTGGAGCAAACTTGGCTCAAGTTGAATAAATTATTGTGGCTTATTGCCTCTGGGAAATGGACCAAAAGCTTAAATCGATTCAGATGCTGGCCTGTATATTCCAATGGAGATTGCTTTATTCCTTATGAAACAATCAAAACAAGCCTAGTAGTTGGTAATTGCTGTGTTTTCCTCATCTAGGCCATGTCATGTAGCTTGTGGACTAATCACCATCAGCCTGCACTGGGACATACCCGTTGGCACCAGTAGCCTGCACTGGTATCGCTTTGCATTGCATTGCTCTCGATTATGTGCATAATTCCTTTCGATGTTCCTGCACCATGTTCAGCCTTCCCTAGCATAATCATTTCGATGTGCGTCACCGCAGGTAACTGAGAGGCCTGAAACTCTGGTGGGGCAACGTAACTATGTGGAATCTCAGTGTTTCCAATAGAACATAGTCAACGTCATTTCCACCTGCTGTCCGATAAGAGGCCCTTGCAAAGGGACACCATGCTTTTTTGGGGTTCAGCTGAGGTCTGATTTAGGACCCCTACCAGAAGCAATCGAGCAGATGCCACCAGCAACAGAAAGTGCATTTACTGGGGGGCTCGTTCCTGCCGTCCGGTCGGTGTGGTTAATGTAGTCGGCCAGGTCCCCTGTCGTCCACTTGCCACAGGCCCGCATGCTCGCGTCACGGTCTCGTTTTTGCTGGGAGAGCCACGGCCCGCCGGTCGGTCGGGCACAGAGAGTGGAGCGCGCTCTCTCAGAGCCTCTGTCTGCTTTCTCTCTCCCTACCCCCTCTCCTTTTCTTGCTTTTTCGTCTGAGAAGAGGGCACAAGCCGGTCGTCGTCTTAGGCACAAGTGTGGTGCACAGCTCCGACTGGGGACTCTGTGGCCTCTCTGTTACCTCTGACAACTGACCCCTCCTACCCACGCACGATCTTTAACACACACACACACACACACACACGCACAAAACGCCCCCCAGCAGGTCGGGCAGAGACCAGCTCTTTGTAATCCTGACGAGGCCCGTGGCCTCGCTTTTACCAGGCATGTGAGGGGTGACCGTAGGCACTGCACTTTGATTAAACGTACTCTCGTCTTTCTCTGATTGTCTCTCTATTTATATTGTATGAATATAAAAAACAAAATGTCTGCACTTAATTTCCCTAGACATGTAGTGTTCTAAAAAACTGTTGGTTAATTGTTGTTTTTTTCTTTAGTATAGTCTTATATAAAACCATTAAAAAGCAATCAACCAGCAGTTACGTGTATATATATATATATATATATATATATATATGTGTGTATGTATGTCTGTGTGTCTGTGTGTCTGTGTGTGTGTGTGTGTGTGTGTGTGTGTGTGTGTGTATATATATATATACACACATATACGAGGATGGTTTGTATATTATTACGTTTGTCAGTAATGCCTTAAGAACAGCTATATACACGTTAGTTGAATGACGAGAGGAGTGACATTTTTTCCAATATACTGCAAAAGGTCAGCAGATTTCACTCTGAAGCAGTGAATACTTTTGACTCTTATTGTTTACTACTTAAGTGGTAGCATTTTACTATTCAGTGGGCTGGTTCCTTGTGCCGGGAAGGGAGGGGGGATGGTGCGGCTCGGGGGCTGTCTGACAATGCTTTACACCTATTGAGTCAAATGTGTTGCTATTTTTGTATTGTACAACAGTGTTTTGAAGTGGCAGAGGGGCCATGCTGTTCATCCATGGAACATACGTAAGGGGCATGCTTTATACTCAGAACGTAAACTTGAATTTTTTTCTTTTAAAGAATAGATCTGTTATGCTCGAAGGTGAAATTGACAGGTTAACCCCCCTCCCCCTCCACATATAGCTCACGTCACAGTGGGTAGATAATGAAAGTTGTGCTGAAAGTTGTTTGTAGCCCATTTTGTGCAATCTCTGCTCTGAATTTCAGAGACGGTTGCACATTTAGGTCAGGAGAGAGCATGCAAGAATTTGACAATTTTTATTTATTATTTTTGTTTCTAATAATCCGAAGAGAATGTCACTCAGAGAAAAGATCTCAACGTTGAAGTGAAAGCTACATGTTTCTCTTCTATTGATTTTGAAGAATAATCAGAGTTCCTGAGAATGGTCTTTGGCGTCGCTCCCAGGATGCCCGGTGTGTTTGGTGCACGGTTGAGAGAATGCAAGAGTGGACGTGTGGTCAGGGCATCCTCGTGTTATGGCTCCCTCGTCTTGTGGAAAAGGAACTGCCGTGGTTCAGTGGCTTAATCCTCTCGAGTTGAGGATTCCAGGAGAGGGGCTTACAGGAGAGAGAGAAAGAGAGAGAGAGAGAGAGAGCGAGAGAATGGTTATACGTTTTAAACGAATCGTCATTTAGAATCAGATTATACGTACTTTTTGGCACTATGTGGCACTGCTTCATGTGACGCGTGACATGTTTAAAATAAACAGCATCTTTTTAAAAGTTTTATTTAATGCATAAAAACTGCAAAAATATATGCAATGATGTAAATGTAATATTGAATCCTCAAATATAATCCAGGTTGTATAAACTTTGTATAGTGAGTTTTAATATCTTATGGCCGTACCAATATGTATTAATTCTTATCAGAAGCCTTAGTTGTCAACCCAAAGTGCTCCCTTTTCCTAGAACACCCTACACCTACTTTGAACTTTCGAAAGCATTAACTATATTTTGTTGCGATTTATTTGTACCCGTTTTGAATAAAATAGATTTGTACTGTATATTTTGTATCTTTTTGTGAGCTACTTTGGCTGCTTTTTTTGCTGTTTTAATTCAATGTACAAAGATACTGTATTTTTTATGTCATAACTAACTTCTTATGAAACATTGCATTTAACATGTTTAAGTAAACACTATATGTGCGTGTGTGTGCGCGCGTGTGCGTGTATGCTTTACCTTGGTGACTGGAGTACTTATTTTTCCTCTCCAATGACGTATGCTTGTATTTTGAAATACTTAAAAATGTCTGGTGGAGAGCCAAAGGTTTGTTTTCCACTTTGGATCTTAATTACTGAAGCAATGTCCATGTATACATTTTTTCTTCCAAGCAACCTCCAATTGATCTGGTCTTCAAACTCTTCACACTGTGGCATATGTGAGTAACAGCTGTTGTTTGCTTTGCAGAGGTGGTGTGGCAAATTTCTTTGGCACAAATAGTGGATTAAAACTGGTCAGCCTTGGAACGTATCTGTCGCTTGGAGGTTTTCAGCAAAGAATATACTAACCAACCATGCCCACCCCCCTTCCCCCCTCCAAAAGGAACTGAACAAGCTCCACTTTGAGGTAAAGAAGACCGTAAATGCCATTGATCTACCTATTTTATGAGGAAGTGCCATTTTGAGATGCAAGACCAACATTCCTGAAACCACCTAGAAACCTACCGGTCCTACCGCAAACACACTAACCTCTACAGCCCCACCCCACCCCACATTCCCCCCCACATACTGACAGGATACAGCCAAAAAATGTGGGTAAGTCCTTTCCCTTGCCCCTTGTTTCCCTTGCGTCGTTTGGCCCTGAAATGGCCACTTTGTGTTACATGTGCCGCCAACACCGTTTGTTGTTGGCAGAGGCCAACCCGACCAGAGTAGATTTCAAGATGGCAATAAAATGCAACTATAAATGTGCCCTAAATCTGAGCCATTATTCAGAAGGGAACTAAAGTCATTACTCCCTTGTTCCAAGTGGTAATCAGCTCTTGCTTTTCGAAAGGCATCTCTTAAATGTATTATTTTCATATTTTTTTAAGTGACATTGTCATTATACAACCGCGCCCTGTACACGTGACTTCAGAGAGAACCTTCCTGCTTTTTGGAAACCTCACAGCACGGGAAGCAGCCAAAGTTACCGCGTGTGGTCGACACAAAATGTTAAATTCTTCGCTGCACCCAACCAAGCCTCAAACCTGCCTCTCTCTCCAAGTGAACTACGTCCCGAATAGTGGAGACAGTTTCTGGTCCGTTCCGTTGACCTCAGGTTGGTTGTAACAAGACAACATTGTGTGGGCGTTTAAGTGCCACTCAACTCTGTCTGGCTGCCTGGCTGGATAAGAGGAGCCTTTGTGAGGGAGAGACACCAGTGTGGTTTGTTTCCAATTCACCAGAACCTCACAAGGAGTGCAAAGACCGACCAGATGCCACACTGCATACTAAGAAAGAAAAAAACTAAACGACTAATGGTGTTCATGTTAATTTCCATATACTAGTCCTGCTTTCATCTTCGCCCATTAATCTTGTAGTAAATGGATTTCCAAATGGAACATGCACACAAACACAAAAGATTCATACCGGACACACCAGAACACACCAGAATCATAAATAGCGCTCCTTTTTACTCATTCATTTTGTTTGGCCTTTTGTTTGTTATTTCTGTAAACATGAGCATGAAGAATGTATCCTGGTGAACTACCAAAAGGCCAACATTTTCAACAACATAGTAGGATCCCTATTAAATTAATATGAAAAAATTAGCAGGCATAATAACAACAGAACACAAGCTCATATTTAACAATTCTAGAACAAATGCAGTTTGACATGCAGTGTTAAGCTAAACTAGTATGTTTCACCAGGCCAAGCTTCTGGCAACAGCCACTGACGAGCACAAACAGAACCTGGAAGAAAAAACTCAAGCTTTTTCCACTCTCTCGCAAATGCATACGGTGTCCCGTGGCAATTTAAACACGTTCCTATTCACTTTAAAACGTTGCTTGAGGACAACTTCACTGACTTTCAGTTCAGCACCCTTGTCAAGATGAGCATGATGCCACAGATAACCTTAACAGACAGTGCTTTGTATTGCAAGCAGAAGTGTAAACATTGTGTAATGAACTGGCCATGAAAAGTAATAAACATTTGGATCAGAAAAAAAAGAAGAAGGCTTGGGATGGATTAAATCATGAAACATTTTGCTCGTGTGCAAAGACCTGTCGACAGAATGTTAACTGCATACTTGCTATGTGCCATAATTGGTCTCACAGAGACCCTGCTGTCTGCTCGCAGATGTAAATGTTCATGCTACCACCATGACAGGACCAGGCGGATGGATTCCAAGCAGGAGCCAAAGATGCCCTTTAATTTAACCCACAATGTGATGTGTTGGTTTTTTTATACGTGTGGAGGAAGTGGAGTGTTTAAAAAATTTAGGGGACTTTTTGTTGGCCCCTGCCTGGACCTCCTGTTGATGTCAGACCCCAAAACCTCCTGTTACGGGCGCAGCGTCAAAGTTCACTCCGGGGCGCGCGTCTCACCAGGGCGCTGAAATCAGGGTACAAAGCTCCTCCGGGTTTCAGTGCCTGAGTATCGCAATTCACTACGTGTATCTTTATCTTTCCCCGCAATCTGCATAGTTATAAAGTGTCGTTTTCCCCTCCCTCCCCCCCCCGCCGCCATTGGTTGGAATAAAACTCCTGTTGCATAGCAGTCAACCACCCTCACCAGGTAAATATGAGAACATACGCCGTTACCTATGCGGCAAAGAGGTGCATTTTTCACATCGTCTTCACTCCTAGAATGGCTCGAGCGGTTCACCAGTCTCAATTCCGCATATTGATTAGACCGCTGTTTCACAATACTCCCGTATATTATTTTCTCAAGTTTCTCAAAAACAAGAAGCAAAAGCAAACAAACAAACAAACAAACAAACAAAACTACTTTCCAGTGACAAAGGCAATGGCATCACATATTTCCAAATGACAAAAAGGAAACTTGAAGAAAATCCCTCTCGGCTTTCTACTGTTGAAGACAATTAGCATTGTTAACTCAGGTGTTGGCCCCCCCCCCACCGCTCATATGGAGGTAAAGTACAGAAAGAGCAGCGGAGGAGAAGATCGCCTCCTGCGATGTGACAGACGCCACAGTGGAGAAATGTCCCTATCCTGAACTGGAGGCTGTATGCAGTGGGTACACAAATGTGCAAATTGGGTTCAGCATGGTCAATGTGACCATTAATGGCTGAGGAGAGGGTATCTGTGTGTGTGTGTGAGAGAGAGAGACAGTGTTCGTTCCTGGGAAAGGACAGGATGGAATGGAGTCAGCTGATCCGTGTGGTTCATAGATTATTTTGGGTGATCCGTTAAATGGCCCTTTTTGTTGTGTCCGTAGTGTGTATGAGGAGATCAGGGCTTTTTTTGTTTGTTTCCCCGTCTTTAAAAACTGACCATATATAAAATATCAAATCTGCCAAAAGAGAAGATTGTTTGAATCCCAGGTGGGGCACTGCCGTTGTACCCTTGAGCATGGTACTTAACCTGAATTGTATAAATGGAATTGTATGTAAGAAATATAAAATTGCTCTGGATAAGAATGTCTGCTAAATGCCTAAAATGTAAATGTTTTAGCACAAGTGTGGCCATTCTTAGGTTGGATTTTTGTTTGGGAGGGGCAATTGGAGTGATAAGAGTGTGTGTGAGTGTGAAGTGAGGCTCGTGCCATCCAGTCAACTGTTAGCGGTGCTAGAATGAACGGCAGAGCCCATTGCGAGGTAGTAGTAGATTCAGTGGATATGAGCTAACCAGTGCCCCCTGTTGGCAGCATAGGTAGCTGTTGGGTAAACTCCAGCCGCTGGCTGGCAAATTCAAGCAGGGAGAGTGTTGGAAAGTGGTTTTGATTCTCCCGGTCCCGTTACGGTCGATGCCTGTGCAAACGGTTTCTCCAACCCTGGAAGTGAGGTACTGTTCATTATGGATAGTGTTGGGTCTCTTACTTCAGTCCCATACAAAGACCAACAAAATGTCTTGTTAAAACATGCCAGTCAATAATGCAGTTTGTTTAGGAAAAGGGGGGAGAAAAAAAAATCAGCTTTATTTAAAAAAATGTTCTCTCTGCGAGAACAAGCCTGCTGGAATGGAACGGAATGGTTCTCTCGGAGTGTAGTAACGTCACCAGTACCGGGCGAGTTGTAAATCAGTGACACTGCAGGTCCAGTCTGGTGGCCCCTGAGGGCTCCACTCCTAGGGGCCACTGAGGCAGAAGGTGCGGGAAGGGGGGTGGGGGTGCCTGTCAGGGCAGCTTCATGAAGAGGCCATTGTCCAGCGAGGGGCAGGGGAACTGGAAGAGGCTCATGTCGGCGGTGAGGGCGGCCATGGCCCCGGGGTCGTGCTCGATCTGCGTCCGCAGGCTGGGGTCGATCTTCTCCAGCCGCCGCTTGAGCCGCTTGGCCTCGCGCTCGCGGATGAGCCGCGCCTGCCTCTTCTCGGGCGTCTCGTTGGCCCGCTTCAGCCGCATGGCCTCGCGGTCGCGCTGCAGCCGGCGCGCCCGCTGCTCGTCCGTCTCCTGCATGCGCTGCAGCCGCTTGGCCTCGCGGTCCCGCAGCCGGCGCACCTCGCGCTCCTCGGACGACTCGCACGCCCGCTTGGTCTTCTTGGCCGTGCGCTCGCGCTCCAGCCGCTGCGTGCGCGCCTCCTCCGGCTCGTTCTTGCGCCGGGCCGCCCACTTCCGCATGGAGGGCGACTGCGCCGCCACCAGCTGCTGGTAGGCCACGCAGCTGTTGCACACCAGCAGCACCCCGGCCGGGTACACGGGCATGGGGCTCAGGATGTCCGGGAGCGGGGGCAGGGCTGCGCCGGTGGGGCTCAGGCTGTCCGGGAGGGGCGGCAGGGAGGGGGGCGGGGAGAAGAGGCTGTCCGTTAGGGAGGGGAAGGCAGGGCCCGGGCTGTGGGCGGGGCCGGAGAGGGCCTGAGGCAGGGGACACGCCTCGTCGCTGCTGCTGCTCTCCGAGTGGCCGGTGTTGAGGAACTCTCTCAGCTTCTCCCTGCATGGGATGCGCGAAGAAAAAAAAAAAAGGGCCTGGTTACGGGACACAGATTTCACAGCTTGACATCACCCTTATCTAGCACCCAGAACAGCTGTGAGGGATTCCATGTTATCTTTGGCCCTTTCAAAGACCTTCTTTTTACGAGCAAAGCCCAGTTTCCTTCCTTAAACTAGGCTGTGAAGTTGGACCAGGAAAACAAGCTGCACCCTAAAAGACAGTGTCCTCGTTCACTCGTGAGCAGAGCGATTAACAGAGAGGATCTAGGGCTGGCAGTGTAGTGTAATGGTTAGGGAGCTGGGCTTGTAACTCAGAGGTTGCAGGTGCAATTCCCAGGTGGGGCACTGCTGTGTTGTACGAGCAAGGTGCTTAACCTGAATTGCTTCAGTAAAATATCCAGCTGTATAAATGGATTGTAGGTAAAGAAATGTAAACTGTGTAAGTCGCTCTGGATAAGAGCATCTGCTAAATGCCTAGAATGTAAATGTAAACGTAAAAGGTATAGTGTAAACTGCGCGTCTTTGGCGGGCTGATTTGCGTGTGTGCGTGGGGACAGACCTGTTGAAGTTGTTGGTGTCGGTGAAGCGCGCCCCGCACACGGCGCAGTTGGACAGCCGGTCCTCTGAGTGGATGAGGAGGTGGCGCCCGAGGGAGCCAGGCGAGCTGAGAGCACGGCCGCACACCGGGCACACGTAGCTCTTGCTGCCGCCCACCATCGCTGTGTGCTGTCCATCCACGCACAGAGAGAGAGGGAGGGAGGGAGGGAAAGGGAGAGTTGAATCTCCACCGTCCACTTCAATCTTAAATCAGCACTAGAAGTCACACTTTCAAACAAAGTCCACTGTTGGCCATAATATGTTCTGGCCTCATTCATTATAATGTCCAAATCACCTGCCCAACCCCAACCCCCCACCACCACCACTACTGTAGCAGATTTTACACATAATGACGAGAGCAGCTTGCAGTGGGTTTAGAGGTGATTACCTGTCCCAGTAGCCCTTTTGACCAGGCGACCTTAGCAAAGAGGCTTTACTAACAGCCAGGCCCTTCCTGGGCCACGTTGCTGCGCTCACCTGGTAGACGTGCGCTATTAGCTGCTCAGGGCTGCTGAACTCCAGAGTGCAGAGAGGGCACATGTAACTGCTCCCCAGGTCGGCCCCCTCCTCGCTCTCCTGCAGGGCACAAGGAAAGCAGGATGCGCGCGTGTCAGGGGACCCTTGGATCGAGCAGATAGGGGGCAGTTTGGTGATACAGGACTCGTCGCTGGGCCGTGGGACAGAGCGGGTGTGCTGGATTAGCATTCTCCCTGAATGCATTGGAAGTTCAGACCAAAGAAGTCTCGAGTGCGCGTTTCCTGTAAATGGTGTGTGTGCTTGCATGCCTGTGTGTGTGTGTGTGCGTACGCATGTGTGTGTCTGTGCACTTGTGAGAGAGTGTGTGTGTGCTCGCATGCTTGCTGTAAGTGAATGTGTGTGTGTGTGTGTGTGTGTGTGAGTGTGTGAGAGAGAGAGAGAGAGAGAGAAAGGGGTTTGGTAACTCTTGCATAGTAGTGTACTTTATTTCAGGCATTATCTAGGGCAGACCTCCAGCTTTTCTCTCTCTCAGGACTCCTGCCATTATGAATGGGAGAATGAGCAGCATCCAGAGCCGTGGCAAGGCCACCGCAGGCACAAGAACATCCCCATGGACACCTGTGAGTCGCCCGCCCGTTACCGTGATGCACTCTACCACGTGCGAGTCACACGCCCAAAATAACCAGAGAACATTTTGTCTGCAAATGGCTACTGGTTACTGAGCGTTCTGACACAGAGCAATCGATTTGGAATTCAATTTAAATGTTTTGTTGTTTTTTTGTTTTTTCTGTCTGATGCCCATCTACTTACTTTTTTCTCAGCCATCCGTTGATCAGAAAGCAGGCTGACTGGGAGATGACAGGCAGGAACGGCACATAACATCCCTCTAAGAGTGCAGATCGAGCCGCGTTCAGGAGGACTAAAACATTGTCATTAGGACTGTTCCACAAAGGAAACGGTGCTGTGCGGAATGCTCCATCGCGTGCGGTTACTTTGGCGGCGGGGAGGGCAAGTGTGTACGGCGTGGCACTGTTGCTTAACAACGTCATTCGCCGCTTATGGCGGCAGTGTGGCATAATGGTTAAAGAACTGTGCTTGTAACGCAAAGGTTGCAGGTTCGATCCCAGGTGGGGCACTGCCGTTGTACCCTTGAGCAAGGCACTTAACCTGGATTGCTTCAGTAAAATATCCAGCTGTATAAATGGATTGCATGTAAAGAAATGTGAAACTAAGTCGCTCTGGATATGAGCGTCTGCTAAATGCCTGTAATGGTTACAACCTCAGCACGATCACCGAACGGGGACAAACACATCTCGAGGACCGTCGCAAAACGCTCTGAAACCCGCAACTTCCGAGCGCACGTAGCATCCGAGGCAGAGGCGCAGCAAACAGGCTTTTGTCCGGCGAGCGGCGGCGGCTCACTGAGGCTTGTGCTCACCTCCTTCACGTCGCCCTCCTGCAAGGAGGACTGGGCGTCCTTGATGCCGGTCATGGTGTCGTCCGCCGAGGTGTTCGAGGAGGAGTCCTCTCCAGGGTTGTCCAGGTCACTGTCGCTGTCGTCTGCAGTGACACCACAGCGTCTCATTTATTAATCGACTCACTTGTTTGACAGGACCGGTGTACACATTTCAGTCAGACAATAAACATGCGCGTGTCGCTTTATCATCCATGCGGGAATGTATGCACCGTTAGGAAATGAGGAATGGAAACTCGCACGCACTTATGCTCGAAAGATAAAGTGATCCTTTTTATTTCGCCGTGCGGTGGTTAACGTTTTCGCTCATGGGTGTTCTGATAAAGACCTACGGGTCGTGAGTGACAGAGTTTTATTCCCGAACGGTGTACAAATTTCAACTTGGATGATAGTGCATCCAGTGTATTGCACCAGGGCACACAATAAATCAATTTATTAAAATGGTCACTAAGCACATGGCACACAAATTGATACAGTTTGTGTTGCTATAAAAACCTTTTTTTTTTTTTTTTTTAAGTCTCCAGTGTATATGAGGAATGGCAATCATGGAACAAATCACCCTCGGGCGACAGAACCTTACTGATCCACCGACGGACCCTGGTCTTGCACCTCTGGGTTTAAACGTGCATCTCTCTCCCCCCCCCATTGTTCTGAATGCCCCGAGCTCACCGGTCACACTGTCCTGCTCCTCGGCCTCCTGGGAGTTGTTGCTCTGGCACTCGCTGTCTTCAGTGAAGTCCTCCCTGCCCTCCATCTCCAGCAGGTGCTCAGGACTGGTCAGCCCTGCGGTGGGGAACGGCCCTGTGGGGGAGACGGGGATGGTCAGCACCGCGGGCGGGACCACGTGGGGGGAGAGAGAGGGGTGGCGAGTGGCAGGAACGTGACCACAGAAAGGGGCACGCTCAGTAACAGGATCGGAGGGAGGGATGGTTAATGCAGACACCACAGATGGAGCCTGCGTTAAGGACTTGCGCACAGAAGGCCAGGGACCGTGGCTCCACAGGGAGGGAGTCTGACTGAGACAACAGCCCGTTTGCTCTGGACTCAAGTGGACACGGGGGGGATGGTGACTCGGAGGCGAGCAACTCTTCGGAAGTGCTGTAAGCAGTAAGCACTTTCTATTTGCACGCCTTTTACGAGGCAGACAAGACTGAATCAAAAAGAGCGCAACACACATATGGAGGTCAGCGCGTCACAAACTTCACATTCTCGTTCTGTGGTACATACAGCACACACACCCTTGCAAAGTGCCAGCTAGACGCATGCATGTACTCACACAGCGACCCCCACTTTTAGATAAACGGCACACCAGCCACATGTACATGCAGGCACACGCACTCTCTCACACACATTAACTGGCATGCTGCAGTCCCAGGAGAGGCAGCCTCTCTCTGCACTCCTTTCTGCAAGCTGGAGATCCAGAGCAGGCCTCCTCCCTGAATCACCCACGCCATCCTCCCTTTCAGCTCAGGCCCTAACCCTGACAGGCAGTGTAGTGTAATGGTTAGGGAGCTGGGCTTGTAACTCAGAGGTTGCAGGTTCAATTCCCAAGTGGGCCATTGGTGCTGTACCCTTGAGAAAGGTACTTAACCTGATTTGCTTCAGTAAAATATCCAGCTGTATAAATGGATTGTATGTAAAGAAATGTAAACTCTGGATAAGAGCATCTGCTAAATGCCAAATATTTTCAAATGTAACCCCCTTTCCCGGGAATCTCCTCCTCCCTGCCCGCTATCACAGACCTCTTTTCCCCAATACAAACCACCTCTTCTCTCCCCCCAACACAGACAACCTTCCCACTCTCCACAGCACAGACCCCCTCAATATAAACCTTCCCTCTCCTACACAGAACCCTTCTCTATTCCCATCACAGACCTCTCTCCCCAATACAGACCTCTTCTTCTCTCCCCACAACACAAACCCCCCCAATGCAAACCTAATTTCTGTCTTCAGTACACCACTGCTGTTAACAGCTTTGTTAAGTCACTTCAGAGAGGTGGTTTAAGCCTACACAGGCTGTAATGAGGGGGAGCTTACATCATTTTGTACACAACAAACTTCTGCTTTGTCCCCCAATACTTTTCTCTGCGTTGGGGGGCGATTTATGTGCACATTTTTCAATTCGAAGTGAACTTCAGTCAGAGAGCCCTGGCAGGGTAGATTACAGCCTTCATTAATATTCCTGGAGAAACACAGACCATGGATATAGTGAAAAGATAAGAGAGGTGAGAGTGGGGGGGAGGTGAAGTCTTTAAATAGACCTTTCCTCTCTTGATTTTTCCAGTGGTACTCAATCCTCCCGTAATATTTCAACAAGCAGAGGGGGTTAAAATATTTATTTTTCCTCCCACTGAATTTCTCACGGCAACAAGGGCACTTGTTTGCAATAGGCAAGCAGGGGCCAGAGTTCCATTGAACTATGAACCGCTGCGACAGGCTGTCTCAAAACAGCGCACAGCAAGTGACTGATGTGAGCGCACGGCCCATCCCCCACTGCTGCGCTCTGTCTGTACATCTGTCTCTCTCTCCCTCTCCTCCCTCCCTCCCTACTTCTCTCCCTCTCTGCCACTCTGATGTTATCTCTGCGAGTCTGTAGGCAGGAGGTGACGCAGTGTCTGACTGAAACCAGACAAAGAGACAAACTCATCAGCCAACAGACACAGGAGGAGGAGGGAGATGGGGTAGGGGGGGGGGGGAAACAAAACAAAACAGACAAAGACAGAATTCCAAAACTCTGCTGCAACACTGGCCAATGGGGGTGAATGTTGAATTCAACTACCAACTTTGGCAAACGACCCACCCGCCCCCACTCCATACACACATCCCACCCATTCTGGCTCTGCAGGAAATAGAGTGGGAAAGTAGTGGGGCCCCTGTGCTTCTTCAGTCGTGGTTTGTGTTCCAGGAGCATTGGGATGCAGGGAGGAGAGGATTCCTATCCCCAGCCTCAT
Organism: Aldrovandia affinis; assembly: GCA_029706075.1. Taxonomy (NCBI): domain Eukaryota; kingdom Metazoa; phylum Chordata; class Actinopteri; order Notacanthiformes; family Halosauridae; genus Aldrovandia; species Aldrovandia affinis. Next base: position 10,197,123 of record JAINUG010000003.1, read on the forward strand.
CTTTCACCTCAATTAACTCCCAGGCTGGGGGGGAGAATGCGTGTCACTTGCAGTCACACACACACACCCCCGAAAAGTGAACTCTCCAAAGGAGCCCTCATGTTGGATGAAGCGTCTGAAATGACACGTCTGCTTCTGCTAAGAAAGGAGCTGGCATGTTAGTTTCTGCTCTGCAAGATGATAGGCTACAGGATTTTTTTTTTTTACCATGTTGCAAGGTAACCATGGTAAGATCATGGTTAAAAGGGGGCGGTAATTTATCATTATTAAGTGGAAGTAAATATGCTTTCCCTGGTCAGCAACATGGAACCACATACTCAGTCAGCTATCTGATCTCTCCTCTGACCAATTTGGCAAGGGTTTTTTTTTCCTTTTCTTTCTTCTTTCCCCCCCCGAGCCAGCCGTCAAGCTCTGAATTTCTATTAAAATTGATGGACCAAAACCATGCAAAACCTGCATGCCACAAAAATCATCCAAAACAACTTCACTAAAAACCCCAAAATGTGCTTTGACTTTAACTTGTTCAATTTTTTGTTACGAGGCATTTCTAGAGGGATGCAGTTTGCTGCCATGGTTAAGCTCATCTCTGCTTGCCCTTTTGCCATGCTTTCCAAGGGCAGAGAGTATAGCAGGTGTGTTTGTTGGCATTGGACCAAGCACCGAGCTGTGTGTGCCATAAGGCACACTGGTGTACTATAGGCTTGTCTATATGACAGAAAAAGGCATGGCATCAGTTCATTTATATAGAAAAATATTGTTTTCACATAACTCCTACCCAACGGTAAATAATAGCCATAGATAAACATCGAACATAGAGAATACGTTCCATTGTACTGTGCCAAACACCTTCAGGCTAAACATTCTGGATCGGTTTCACACTTGGACACAATACAAGTAGGACCAAAAAAAACGTAACACCGACCAATCTTGCCATTGAAATCCTGTTTATTGAACACAACATGAAGAGAAAAATAAATGTTGACATTCAAATGTTCTAATTGGAAAGGAAAAACAAATCCAATCCTGTCAAGTCTAATGACAAAGGAGCTTTCACTGCAATTACAGCACTTTTCTACTTTTTCAATACTAAAATTAGCAAGCACCCTAAAAAGCCTGCACAGAACAGGAATGTGTCAATATCTTGCATGGCTCATTGTGCCAGCAGGAGAAGGAGAGAGGAGTATAAATTCAGGGTAGCACTGACATCTCATATCACACCCAATGATCTCTAATTACAGCCCATGTTCTCAGTCCTTGCTCAGGAGGGTTGAGTTGCGTTGCGTTTCTGTGGCTTTATTTTGTTTGGGTTCTGTCAGTCATAGACAGGGGTGGTATTAAGCCAATCCTGGCACAATACATTTCAAAGCCTTTTTAAAACAAACTATGTTTAGAAAATAAGCCTGAAAGGCTGTATGCTAACTGCTTAAGATTATTGTGTACAATCCCCTTGGGTGGACTTATGGAATCTTACATAGTCTACCATTGGGTAACATGTATACAGAGGCACAGCAGCACAGCTTAAACATCAAGGGGCCCCGAGTGGTGACCTTTTGAGACGTGCAAGGAAATTAAGCCTTCGCCATTCGCAGTGGAAACTCCAGTGAGGCAGTGTTTTACAACAGGCAACAGGGGCTTTCCCATGAGGCGGTGATTACGGTGGGGCAGTTTGTGTGCCGCAGGTGACGAAGGCTGCCGTGAGGCGCATTCAGTCATGCGTGTAGCATTGCGGTGACTTGCTCCCTCGACTGAAGGCAATCAGCAAAATGGGGATGACAGTTCATCCATACGCCGTTTCCCTCGCCACCTCACAACTGTGGAACGGACAGCACAATCCTCAACCTCTGGTGCCATGCAGGACTGTTGCAGACATTTGATAAATGTAAAACTAGACATCCATCCAGACCTCAACCTGGTCTGTCTGGAGCGCTACACATTCAAGGCCAAGCCCCAACAAAAACCATAAACTGGGTTCATGCACTCCTTACAGTGCCCTGCTTCTAATCACATTTCTCTTTGTGAAGCTCTCACATTTTTTATTTGAATATGTCCAAATAGGTTTCCAATAAACCCACAAGGTCCTGGTGTTGCTTTGGTCGATGCCTAGTTGCCCAGTATAATTTGTTAAGGGTCTTCACATCCAAAAATGGGGGATTGACAGCAACAAATTAGTCATTAGTAATTCATTAAATAACCAAAAGAAGACACTAGGTTGTCATCACTGACTTCATATCAAAAGCTGCCAGATAGGTGCAGGATAAAACATCACCATTTTTGATGGGTGGAAGTGTTAAATTCACTTATTTTACTTTCATTGTTAAATCATCAAATTACAACCCTATCTCTCCCGTTGTTTGCAGGGGCTATTCATCTCTGCTGACGAGACATTTTTATTTATGTTAATGTGCAAAATAAGTTCTTCACTTATAATGACAGAGCAATGTTCATTCCTCTGGGCTGTATTTAAATTTTGCCAGATGATTCAATCATTGTCTATGACGGAAATGTATAGATTGTAAAATGGCTGTGAACACCAGTTTTGGGTTCAACGTCCTGGTATGGAGACTGGGGAGAGTGGATTTGAATCTGATCTCCTTGCTTGAGTGCTCATAGCTTTTGTTGTGAGGTGCTGCATGAAAGAAACACATGCCCATAATGCAAAAATAAGTAAATGAATGAACACACAAACAAAAAAGAAAACCTGATAAAGTCTCAAAGCAAGTGTATATGGTAATTGTGGTTGAGCAGGAAAGATGAGGGGAGCTACGTTTGGGCCTGGTCTCATAGGACTCAGTTTCACAGCAGTACTCAGAAATATGGACCATGACTGAAATGGGATTTGGCTTTGACCAGATGATTGCTAGTCACCAACAACCACAGTATTCCAACTTCTGAACATTTGGTGTTGAGAGAGAAACCAACCAACCAACTCAAACAGAAGCTCTTGTCCTAAAAGAACACAAATTAACCCGGAGTCAAGAGACTGTAGGTGTAGGTGGAAGCTGCCCACGAGCGCTGGTCTGAAGTCAATTTTGCATTTTTCTTCCTAATGGCTAAAGGCCGGATTTGGGTACTGTTAGCTGGTCCTGGACCAATGCTTAGGGGCAACATTTGTCTCAAGTTAATTAGTCAAATTAAAGGAAACGAGTGCCGATACCACACATTTCTTAAAAATGGTTCACACACTCTTCAGTGTGCTCTAGTCAGCACAAGGAGGTTTATAGACCAATAATATGTCTATAAACCTCATTGGTCTCCTTTATGTGAACCCCCCCTTTGACATGACCCCTGTTTCATAGCCATGGGCTAAGCCATTGTGTAATTTATTTCCATAACAACATTTACATATGAACATCTACATGTCCGTGTCCATCCACATTTAACAGTCATTGCCTATTTGTAAAGTTGCAAGAAGGCCCATAATGTACATTTTAAAGCCAACAACGTTAATGAAGGCAGCTACAGTATGCAAACATCCGTGGCTTTCTGGATGCGTTGGCACTTAAGGTGGCTAACAAACACGAATGTGTTTCTCTATGCAAGGAATAATTTCATAGAAAGAGCCCAGAGAAAAAGACTATTTCATCACACCACCACTCTAAACCTGTAGTTATTATTAAATAAAAAGGTACAGGTTGAGTGCACCAGATAATATTCTTAAGTGTATTTTAGCTAACATGATCAACTTTATGAATTTATGACGTTGCTAGACGGAGTTGTACTTGCTAGCTAGGTACAACACTGCAACAACATTGCTACGGCGAATCACAATGTCTAGCCGATGCATTTGCATTCTAGCTCACTACTCTGCTCATACAGCTGTCTAGATAGCAATGCAGCGATGCAATTCACAGCACAAAATAACTCATTGATATTATTAGTTAGACAACTAACATTTGCGAACTTAGACATTAATAAATAGCAAACTACAATGGCGAGTGGAATAGGCAAACAATACAGCAAGCGAACTATAGGCACCACAATTGCGCTTTAAAGAAAATGCTAGCAGGTAAACACGAAATCAATCAAAATAGCAGGTACAATACCTGAGATACCTACAATTAACTTTGAAGGGGTTGGTCTGTTTTCGCCTGGACATAGTATCCCCCACTCCCAGCAGAAAAAAAACTCGAATCTCCTCCAAGCCCCGACAGATTTGAAAGATTTTGCTGATCAATATATATTCCTTAAAGGGCTCCCTTTGGGAGTGCAATGCAATAGTCCTTAATAGTCCACCCGGTGATAAAAATTGTCTCCCAGGGCAACTCAGCGATGAAAAGGCGACTTGCTACATGAAGTCGGGGTTATAAAAATGAGGAGGGGAAAGATTTTTTTAAAATACGATAAATAACTCAAAATAGCTCTCTATCGAACTGACACATACAACCTGGACAATTTACACCCATAAAAATGTCTCAATTGAGACAATATCCAGCCCCAGGTTGTGATGTTCTGTGTGCCGTGCAGTCCCGAGCAATCCCGAATCCGTGTCGCTGTTGCCTTGCCAAAACACTGCAGAGAGGCACCATCGACACTAATATAAATACAGATTGCCTCTTCTCACAAAGGAATTATGGGAACGACAAGAAATCGTTGGAGGACAAAGCAACGCGTTTTTTCATTCCACACTCAACGCACTTGTCTATGGTTGGTTTCAAAATAGCTTTACTGTTGTCTCAACCAATCGAATGAGAGTGGGAGGTGACATGCTGCCGTTCGACAAGTTAGCCTGTTGACATTCGGTGTTTTATTGTGTTTTGGTTTTTTATACTTTGTTGTCTTTCCCCGAACATTTACTAATATTTTAAAATAATTACCTTATGGGAGGGAGCAAGTAAATAAGTGTTGAAAACACGCTATTACAAACTAGCTAGCTGTATCCGCAAGTCATTTTGAAAAGTAATGTATTTAAGCGTATTCCTTTCATTAATTAATTTAGAATTAATTAATATTACGGAACCATGGGGAAAACCATGTTTATATCACACCACGTGGTAGAATGGTTGGGAGTGTGGAAATTGATCAATTTTCCACATGCATTTATGCATCCATTTATGCACTTCTAACTAGCTGCAAAATGCTTGGGGTAAGCGTGCATTAATAAGTAACAAGACTGCCACAAAATAGCAGAAAGGAGGCCATTCTGAGGGCAGATATGTCAATGTCCAGAGTCACCAGACACTTCTTTGTGCACCGGTTGATAATTCCAAGCCTTTATTGGTGATACAGTGAAACAGAATCAACCTAAGGCAGCAATTGGCCAAGACAGCCATGCCCTACAACCCTTGCAAAAAAGCATTGTATCTGACTTAATAATCTCCAGCATGCATTACCATCTTGTGTCCCAAATTGCCAAAGAAACATCTGGAGAGGCATTTGCATCTTAGGGTACCATGACCATGTACACTTTCTGAGTTGTGTATAGCACATATTACTAAGTGGAATATGATTTACCAGAGAGAAATAAAAACCATATTCATGTTAAAGCCAGGTCAGTTGTGATAATTTATTAGAAAATAGTTAAAACATTAACATTATGTGCAGTTCTGTTTTTGAGCCCCCAAAAAATGCTGTTATTATTGTGTTTTTGAAGTTAAATAGCATTCATTGTACTGTCAACATACACACTAAAGAACAATAATATGGCAACAACACAAGATTGCGTTGTAGTAATTGTTTAGTAATTGAATCTGCTATTTCACTCCAATATGAAAATTAGTTTTGAAATTGTATTAATACTTTACAGATTTGCGCATATTACTGTAGACGGCAAGCTCCTTTCTCTCCCTCACACCGAGAAAAAACAGAAAGAAATTACAGTGGAGAATCTTGTAACATTCCACTATCTTTGGTGTTATTCAACATAACGCCACAAGGGGGAACATTTATTACATGATCAGAGCATGAATCCAGAGCCCGACTATGTCTTATAATATGATTTGATGCACTGAATGTATAAACCACTGCACATTGATGGGGTTACAGTTATTTATATTTAATGTATATAAAAGATTAACTAAAAAGTATCCCGATAATAACCTGGGTGTCATATGCTATGACAGTTAGTGTCCGAATTAATGATCAATACAGATAGTTTTGTTGTAGTGCAGATGCCTTTAAGGCAATAAAAGCGTAGTGTACCAAAACATTTTATATTTAAACAAACCTTTCTTGTCAGATATTTGAACAACCTTGTTTTCTCTTTAATGTGAATACATTCCCTATCAAAAGTACATTCAATAAAATGTCCTAAATCTCAATCTCAAAAGCATAATAAAGGAAATGCTATCAATTATGTAGTGTTCAGTTGGAAATCTGTCCTTGTGTGACGCCGAATACATACAGTACTTATGAATATTTTGTGGGTGGCATTAAATATGCGCAGCTTTTGCCAAATATACAACAGACTTTGGGGGACAGGCTTCCTGCTTCTCAAGAGTGACTCCCATTTGAAGTGACACGAAATCATATGGTGACGTCATCACTGACTGCCACGAGGTGAAGTCCTGACCGCAGCACTACTCCCGTAAGAGGAGTTTGGGTTGTAGTTCATCCGCGCCACCGACATATGACAACAAACATAATTCAGCATGACTCAGTTAAACATGAGTGCATCTGCACAATGACCATTATTCATTTGCAAAATTATCCATACTTTTTAATTAATATATTTTAAAATGTCACATTTAGCTAGCTAGTAACAAGCAAGTAAATGTCCTGTTACGCGTAGCTTTCAAGCTTTCCCAAAGCAACATGGTTAAGAAGGACCTTAGCGGCAAATAGGCAGGCAATGTTAGTCACCGCATTCCTATTTAAGTCAATAACAAAAACACTATGATTGTAATTTTGTTTAGTTTGTGTCGATTTGGTCCTATCCGCTGATGCCGTTCTCTTATCTGTATTTCACATGAAAGACGCATGCCGCTTGGGCTGGAAACAGTGGTCAATCCTGAGAAACCAAAACCCTATGGCAGACACGTTGGCTCAATCTTGAGTTTACAACACACAACAAATGCCTGGATTTGCTGAGCCGGAATGGCGTCTGGTTCCACACATATCCACAGACCTTGCAAGTTAATGAGACACTCGGTGTAACGCTCCGCCTGCGGTAGAAGTGCTGAGGCCGGGTGAACCGCCATTTTGAATGTCAGGTTTGTTTCTCCCTCCGTCTCAAAGAGAGAAGATTCCAATTTCATACTGGTGTCATTACGGCTGGTGAGTATAATTTATACGGAATATGTCATTTACATGTTGCGCTATATATAGACGACATATACGAGAAGAAGACTTCTCTGCGTCAGGGAAAACAATGTCTGCGGGATTTGGGTCCCTAACACCGGGGGTTGTCTGTCACGGGAAGGTGTTCGCTGTTAAAATTGCAGGTGCTTCACCAGCTAGCTAACGTTAGCTGATAGTCCAGAGGTATTAATATTTTAGAGGTGTCTAGTAGTGGATAATACATGTGCGGTAAGTGATCTAACTGAATGTGAGGTGCTGAATATGCTCATTCTTTAGAGGTGCCACTTTTTTGTGCCAAAAATCGATGCTGAGATGGGCCTAAATAGCTTGCTAGTTATTTGGCAGGCGAGCACTAGCAGTAGCTACTCTGCTAGCTAGTTCCGGAGAAAAAACAAAATTTTAACGAAGGTAACGTTAGGCATGTGAATGTCTTTTAAATGTGGCGAAGTGTGACCAAAATTGTCACCACTGATGGATAGACACGGGATAGCCAGTTATTGTGGGTATCATCCGAGTTGCATTGAATTGCGACGTAACGTTGCCGGCTAACGAACGTAGCTAGCTGGTTCAGCCAGTTACTACCTAACATTACGTGTACAGAACAAGCTAAAGCGCTCGAACAGTTTTCGGATTCATTCTGTTTTACAAAGCTAATCGTAATGATCAGTAAATGTTAAGATGGCTAGGATGTTGTTAGCCTTGTAGCAAGCTAACCAATACAATTAAGGCTGCAGGCACCGGTGTGGAAGTCTGAGAAGTTTGCCAATTGCAAGGTTAGCGTAGGTAGCTCACATTTCATTATATTTTAATGACGACTTGGGCCCATTGGAAATTCTGTAAGTTAGGTATGTTTTGCCATGTGTTGCTGCCTAAAACGATTAGTTTAGAACTAAATGTAACTAACTTAGTTATACAGGTTTGATATCCAACTGAGTTAGCTTTAAATACTTTCCGCCTTGCTGGAATGTGGTGGTTATCTAAGGGCTACTGTACGGTGGAGGTGTCACAGGCTTGCCTTGTGTATTTCAGGGTGTTTATAATTTGCATCGTGACTAACTTGCTTGTGGGAACTGGGCTGACATCCCCACGAATTTCAACCGGGGTTAGTTCATTTTAATTGTGCTTAAATAGCGAATATAATTTTGTCATTGTTCGTCTTGCTCATCAGGCTGATAGTCAAGGATGTTTGAATTTGTGGCATAGATTGTGAAAACGGAGATTGCATCATGGGTGAAATGTGCACTGACATGTTTGTGAATTACATTACAAAGCTGTGGATTTGTGCAGATATAGTTTCTAACACTGAAAATGTTCAGCAGCAGACCAGAGTAGTGTTGTCAACATCCCTCTTCCCACAAGAATGAGTGGCACTGAGGAGATTTATTCCTTGGACGATCCCACTTTACCTGGGTGTCTCCTGTGGCAGTTGCCCTGCATCTGCCATTGCTGATTGACTGCAGGGCTGTGGCTTTGCATTTAATAAACTGGTTCTGTATTTTGTGATTAGGTGTACTGTGGCACCTGAATTGCTCTAGCTAATGTCTCGCTGCGTCAATGGATAATATGTGTAAAACGTGACTTGTGTAAGCCACCATGAATAAACCAACTGAACAAATCAATCATGTAATGTCATTCCAGTCACAATACAATTGCCACACAGCAGTTATAAACGTCTGTTTGGATGCTCCTGAGTGGCTCAGGTGGTAAATGCCATCCTCACAAGCATAGATTGAGCCCTATATCCTAGAAATTACAAGTTCAAGCCTGAGCTATTTAATTCGCTGACCGGGAGGTTTGGCTTTGCGGTCATCTAAGAGTTTACTTCGAGTGATTCTGAAAATTGGCAGTGGGAGTTTTTCCTGTTCAGGGGTTTTCACGATTTTACAGTTTATTTACAGTTTTTTGGTTTATTGCCATAAAAGGCCCTTGTTGGCCTTACGTGTTTTGACCATTTTCATCTTGTTCTGCATTTCTACAATGCCAGTTCACATTGCTTGTCACAAGAAATGATTCTTCTCAACACAAATGATACATACGAGCAAGGTCTGGCTGTTGGAGATATGCAACTACCAAAATCCTGGGTGCTATTTTAATGTTTATAGTGTCTTACAGATTTCTCATGAATTTGACTTGATAGGCATTTTAGGCCACAATAAATATTAAATTGGGTCCCTTTTGCATTAGTGGAGCAGTAAACCTGAGTTGGGAAGGATTGGTCTTGAACATCTCAATCTCATATTTCTACTCAACACAGAGGCTCATTAGTAGAAACTTGGCACTGGGTTACTGTTACTCCAAATCTCCTGACCTCTGCACATGGGATTTGTCCCATCAGTGCTTTTGCAGCATTCTGTCGAAGCCCTGAAAAAGCCTAACGTTGGCAAGGTAAATGGATATAGACGGCTGACTTCTAAATGACTATCTGAACAGACCGGTTTGTCTTATTCAAAATATAATGTCTTTTACTGCCGCAGGTAGTTGAGCCCCAAGATCAGGACTGGGAGTAATCTATGCACAGAATGAGAATTAAACAGAATTGTTTTGCTCCGAAAGTGCCAAATAAAATGGCTTTCTGAGCAGGATGTGAAAGCTTTGTCGAACATTGACTTTAAAATGTATAGCCATAACACCATGAGGCTGGAAGCATAAAAAGCATTGGAAGGGTGGGAGATGCTTGCCATTTTGAACATCTCTACAGTAATGGCCTTCACCAGGACTTCTGAGTTCCATTTTAACATTCGGATGGCGCTTCTTTAGCTGTGCAGGATGATGTACAATTTGGATGCTGTACAATTTGATGATAATACCACCTGGACAAATGTTCTTATTTTTTAATTATTTTTTATAATTTGTTTCTAGTTTTTTCTCCCAATTTGGTAGCCAATTATACCCGCTATTTTTCAAGTCAATCCCCCCCTCATATTGTGAGTTCGCTTTCGTAGCCCTGGCAGTGACAAAGGCAAAGTACCGTTCCTCCGAGCCGGCACCCGCCTTGCCATAGACTGCAACCCGGTACTACAGAGCCGCTCCTGTGCGCAGTGAACGCCCTGTCCGCTTCCCTCCCCCCTCCCTGGGGCGGACAGCCAATTGCCGCCCCCCGGTGGCACTCCCGGCCAGAGCCGACTTCTGGCGCGGCCGGTGAGATCGAACCCCAGTCGCCGTGGCCAGCGTTGGACTTTGAAACCACTTGACCACGCGGGAGGCTGGACAAATTTTCTTCTGTGTTTTTTTGTAACCTTTAAAAAAAAAAAAAAATAAAAAAATTTTAAAAAAATCTCCCCATGGCCATTCTTGTTGCTATGCCCAGCATGCTTATTCTCAGGAGATTTTGCTGTTTTGGAAATCTTCCACTGCTTGTCTCAGGTACTGCGCAATGGGAAGAGTTAAGCATATAGTATCATTTGTGACAGGCTTTTAAGTTATTTAAGACTATTTGTAGTCTGCAAACTAGTCACCAGCAGGCAATCAGTGGTGCTGAATCCTGTTTTAACATGAGTGAGGATTTTGGGGGCTGGGGGCCTGGGGGGGGATCATAAATTCACTTGGTGAATATTGTTAAAAGCATGGAAAATCAAGTTGACGTTATTTGCACATTGTGTGTGGGACGGCATTAGGGTGCTTTCATTTGAGCCAGTGGTGGTTTTCTTCCCTTATTAGCCCAAAGCGCTGAACGCCAGAACTTCAGACAGCTCAGTAATGCAGGGGGTACGAAATCCCCTAGCGCAGCATTGCAGCTGAACAGTAGCCTTTTTGTACTGAGAGGGTAAGTAAGGCTGTGCAAGCTGACCTTGCTGAACATGCCTGAGGCTGTTGCTCCCCCAACCACTCACCAGGGAGAAAGCTTTTCCCACCTATCACTATAATCCAAATTTTGTACTGAACTCTGCCCCACTGTTGTGGCCTGGAACACGGTGCAGCTGGATCACCCAGTGGCTCACCCTGATCTGTGCCCAGCGCTCATTGAAACAGCGGAAAACTGCAAGGCTTTCAAGTTGTAATTAAAACGGAGAATATGTCCTCCCCTCTGAAAAAGGAACTGCGTCATTGTAAATGGACACTTGTGGACAGGGATCTTTGTTTTAATGAATACTTTGGTTCAGCTATCGACTGGAGGTGTGTGTGTGTGTGTGTGTGTCATTTCAGTGCTAATAAAGCACAGACCTGGATAATTATGGCTCACACGATATTAGCCAGATATCTCTTACAGTCGTTAACGGGCAATGGGAACATGGTCGGCATTGTTTGAAATATAGGGCACTGACTTTCTCCTTTTGTGACTGGAGGGTGTGAGTCATGCACTGTAAATCAACCCACATCTGCACTTAATTTAAGCCTGTATTTAGCCAGAATAACAGATGTGAAATTAATTGCAGCAGTTGGTCTTCCTGACTTTTGCACTTGCTGGGAGAAAGGATATCGAGACTCTCATTGTACGGTGCATTTACTGTATCAAGCATTATTTATAAGCGTCCACTGGCCATTTCAAGGAGATGCTGAAAAATAAATGACTGCTGTTCTTTAACTTATTATCCTTCATTGTTGATGATGCATAATTCTATGATTATGAATACATTGCCGATGATCACGTCAACCTTATGAAAAACAGTGTGTGAGCTTACCGTTTAAAAATCTAAGTTTAGCTAATTGTTGTACAAAGTAAATTAATATAGTGGGAATTCTCTGAGTTTGAGATAATAATCGGTTTTACTGGCCAAGTTGTGTATATGAACAATTTTGAATGGTTTAGCCTGTATTGCACCTTGAAGCAAACTGAATTGGGTAATAAACAAATAACCATTTACAATGTAGGTAACAGGGACACGGAACAGAGAATTCCAGATAAGATCACATTTGCCGTGTGTTACCCCTCTAACCAGGTCAGGGGAATGCAGGGGGTCAGGGGGATATTAATGTCCACACAAACAAAGACATGTTAGAGGCAGCAGCTCCAGCTGAACTGCTATGCCCCCTCCCTCCCCTCCAAAGTGTCAATGCACGTTACCTGTTGGCTACTGGACTCCACTGTTGTGGACCAGGCCTGAACCTTAATCCGCCCTGACTTTGGTCAAGATTGAGATTTTTACAATTTTAAATACCTACAATAAGCTGTACTGTACAGTAGGTATTTGCATATGCAGACACAAATAAACCAGAAGCTTTGAGAATAAATATGAGGATTCTTGCACATTTTGAATGTAACCTTGCAGCTATGTTTAAAAAGTCTTTAAAACATTGTCTGAGTTATCAGGTAAAAAAACCATAGCCTTGAACGCACTGGTGTACATAGTTTTGCTCCAGGGTGGTAGATATACTGGCCGCTTTTTTTTTTAACCCCCTTTTCTCCCTATTTAGAATGCCTATTTCTATTCTAAGCCGTGCTCGCTGCAACTTCCGCTGTCAATTTGGGGGAGCATAGACAAGCGCGTGCTCTCCTTTGAAACGTGATGTCAGCCACCTGTTCTTTTCACGCTGCAAGTTAAGCTTGCACAGACATGAGTCAGAAGAAGACACTTTGTTCGCAGCTTTGTACCGGCAGACTGTGGGCGGTTGACTAGCGAGGATCAATGGCTGGTGTGTGATGAGACGCAGACAACCTGGCTGACTGGTGCCCTCCCTCCGTGGGTGACACTACTGCCAGTAATGCGTCACCCTGTGGGGAAACTGACCACAGTCAGCACTGGCATGGTCTGGATTCGATACCAGGCTCATCCACACACTAGAACTGTGCCTTAACAGGATGGTGTCACCCACTGGTATCCTTTTTTTCTTTTTCATCAATGCACAATCAATCAATTCGGCAAACACATTGCGTTAACTAAGTAGTAAGGACAGGTGTTCACATGATATTTGTGGTTGAATAACGCATTAGTTGTACAACTCTGCTTTCTTTTTTAAAGATTTTGTTTAATATTTTTCACCAAATTTAACCGCCAATTACACCCTCGCTTTTTCATGTCAATCCCCCCCTCGTATAGTGAGTTTGTTGCCGTAGCCCTCAGACCGGCAGTGACAAAGGCGAAGTACCGTCTCCTCCAAGCCGGCGCTCGCCAAGCCGTCAACTATAACTCTGGTTCTCCAGAGCCACTCCTATACGCAGCAAGCTCATGTCAGCTTCCTCCCCCTCCCTGGGGCGGACAGCCAATTGCCGCCTCCTAGTGGCACTCCTGGCCAGAGTCGACACTGGCACGGCCGGTGGAATTGAACCCCGGTCGCAGTGGCCATCGTCGAACGTTGCAACTGCTGGACCACACAGGAGGCTGCCAACTCTGCTTTCTTTTAAAATTATTTTGTGCCTGTCCTAGGGCTGCAACTGGTAGAGAATAGTCGTCACATGCTTGTTTTGTTTACACGTGCCCATGGCGCACATAAATCACTCTTTCCGTGGTGGCTCCACCCACTTCCATGGGTTTGCCATGGGAATATGGGTGGGAATTGAGAGTTCCTGGCACTCTGTGGCATTACAATAAACTATGCATTTACCTCCACCGACATTAGCACAGCTGCAAAAAAAACATTGGTTAGTGTTTGCTTGCTGAGCCAACAACTCTTGTTGGGCACATGATGCCATTGGAATGACTGTCATAGAAAAATTCTGATACTTGTTGTCAGCTTTGCAGAACAACAGTTTTTCCCATGTAATTTACTAATATCTATTGTACAAAGAGTAATTTATCATTTTATCCTGTTGCACAAGAGCTATGAAAAAATTGCAACATACACACAAGTGCACAGAAATCTGCATATTATTCATAAAAATACATTGAATTAGATGCTTTTGAAATGGTATAGTTATACAATTATGATATAGGAAAATGTTTGCGGGTGAATGACCGTCTGATTTAATACAGTAGAGCATCGTTAAAACCAGTGTACCATGACCAGTCTACCATATCCCTGAATTGGAGAACGATCAATCCAGCTGGTAGTATTTTTTCTGAAAGCCTCTGCAGTCTGCTCTGGCCCTTCAGGAAATGGGGCCTTTTAGAATCTAGCCACGGAGGCAGATAGATGTAAAAATGTATTTGGTTCAGCAAGTAATTATTCCAGTCTCTCTCAACAGCTAATATATTGGTGTGTGCAAACAGATGAAAGGGAGTGATGCTTCCTTGTTAAGGGAGCTGCAAAGCATCTTTCTCCTTACAGTGGAGAGCAACCAGCAGAAATAAACATGCTTGCTTGTACCGTGCCTTGCATATGTTAATTAACACCAGGGGTTGCCAGGCTTAAGCAAATCTGAATTTGTCAAATCTTAAAGATTTTCATGCCTTTCTTGTTGTAAATTGGGAGTTGGAAATCAGACTGTCTTTCATCAGTGTTGTCAACGGCCTTGGATTCTCATTCTTTTACCTTTTCTGTTGAAACTCCATTTCTGAACGTGTTGGTCTGGAAGAGCTGTTACTTCGCTTTTTAAAGTCAAATGAGTAGTGTCCTCAGGCAGTGGCCTGTTCTAGGTGCTTCTCAAAGCAGGAAAGAGAGAGTGGTGAAAGCTGGTAGAATTTGGCCATTCCTGCTGAATGTGACGCCCGTTTTGTTTTCAATATTGTGTAATTTCCTCTGGCCCAGCTCCTTGTCTTACTGTGTCCATTACTCATTTTCCTTCTGTTTTTCTCACTTGGATTGAGACATGTACTTCATAGAAAGGTTGAATCCTCTATTGTGAACAAATATTTAAACTTTGAACCTCCCACTGTTGCAGTATTTTACTCATTCTTTAATCTGCTGACTAACAGCAGCATTTTGCAATTCTAAAAATTGTTTTTCTCAAAAACATGTCACAATTATTGTCACCTCTGCATTTAGTACTTTGTGCACCCTCCCCTTGCAAAGATAACAGCACTGAGACTTCTCCTATAATACTTGATGAGGTGGGAGAACACATAGTAAGGGATCTGAGACCATTTCTCCCCACAGAATCTCTCCTTATCCTTCAGAGTCCTTGGTCCTTGCTTGTGGACTCTCCTCTTCAGGTCACCCCACAGGTTTTCAATGGGATTTAAGTTAGGAGACTGGGATGGCCATAGCACAAGCTTGATTCTGTGGTCAGTGAACCATTTTTGTGCGGATTTGGAGGTATGCTTTGGATCATTGTCCTGCTGGAAGATCCAACCACAACCCAGTTGTAGAGGCAGACAGATTTTGATCTAAAATCTCCTGGTACTTGATTGAGTCCACGATGACATGTATCCTGACAAGGTTCCCAGGGCCTTTGTAAGTAAAACAGCTCCACAACATCACAGATCCACCACCATACTTTACAGTGGGGAATAGGTTATTTTCTGCATGACCATACCTCTTTTTACGCCAAATCCACCTTTGGTGTTTGTTGCCAAAAAGCTTTTTTTTTGTCTCATCTGACCATAGAACCTTGTTCCACTCAGAGCTCCGGTGACATTTAGCAAACTCCAGGCGCTTACGTTTGTGGTTTGTTGACAGCAGAGGCTTTCTTCTGGCAAGCCTTCCAAATAGCTTGTTGGCATGGAGGTGATGTCTAAATGTTGTTTTGGAGACATGTTGACCCCAAAATACAACCAACTTCTGCAATTCTCCAACTGTGATCCTTGGAGAAGTTTTTGCCTCTTTAACCATCTTCCTCACTGTGCGTGGGGGCAAAATAAACTTGCGTCCTCTTCCAGGCAGGTTCATTACAGCTTCACTTGTTTTATAGTTATTCATTATTGCCCTAATGGTGGAGATGGGTATTCTCTGATAGCTATTCCATGTTGATGGATTGATTAAGGGAGTTTGGCATTCAATTTGTGTATCATCTTCCCCATGTTGATGGATTTATACCCTCATATTTATACCCCAGTTAACATTTTGTTCATAAGATTGTCTAAGGGTGCCAATAATTGTGACACATGTTTTTGAGACAAATGTTTTGTTTTTGATAAGGATTTTTTTGAATACTTTTACTTCAATTAAAGGTTTGATTTCTGTCACATTTTGAGTGTAAGATCAAGCTTATGAACAACAAAGACATTTTTTCATAGCCTTTTTTGCTCATCTTTACCAAGGGTACCAATAATTCTGGACAGCACTGTAAGCGGAAGTCCACAATATTTTTCAACCCATTTCTACCCTCACACACAATTTACTCCCATCTTTATGGGGTGCGCGTTAAATGTACACATTTTCCCCCTCTTACCAGCGATATAGTAGGCTATACCTTTTCAAATGGCTTGCATGCCAATGCTTTAAAAAAATAATTAATGAATCTGTTGGTTTTCATTCACTTTCCATCAATGGTAACACTTAAAAAAGAACATCCTTCATAGTTATTACAAACAACACTGTAATGTTGTAGAAACGTGTTGCCAAAATGTTACAATGCTTTTTCAGTTGAGCTTCAACTGAAAGTGCTGCGGAAATACGAAACTGGAATTATTTCACTTGTTGGGAAAAAATGGAACGACAGAAGAATGTAATCTTCCCGTCGAGCACGTGCTTGTTTTAATCTTTAATCAAGCACTGGTGCTTGAAACCTTAGCTCTCGACTCTACGGACACTGGGGCGGAATGGAATTTCAGCACCCATTCTTCTCTTATGCAGCTCGATTCATTTCAGAATGACAAATATAAAAACGTGCATTAAAGTGACTGATTGGTTTTGGTAACTTTAAGAAAAAGAAGGGTTATCAAGGGGAAAATGTCAAATGATCAACTATTCATAATTTAACCGCATTAAAAGGCTATGGTAATGACAATAAAGTAAATATCACAGAACTTACAGAATATTTGTACGCTTTGAAAGCTGTATTGCTACACTGTTGGACAGATGGTTTGACATTTAAGTTTATGGGGAACTGCGTGAAATGTCAAAGTTTGAGGTTGCTCTCCTATTTTAATGTAAATATAACCAGGTATTTTGGGGCAAACTGGCTCAATCTTGCCATATTTCAGGTTTAAATATGTCCTCTAAGAATAGTATTTAAAGTATAGGCTGTTTGAGTGTTGGTATGAAGTGGATCACTTGCCCCTTGGGCCTGACAGCCCGTTTTAGTTTTTCGTCTAGCCTGTATTGCCACGAAAATGGAAAATTGAAACTGCAAAAGTTAACATCTTGGGAACTGCCTTAGTTGGAAGTGAAGACCGTCTTTGCCCAACAGTTTCACCGGAGGAGGCAGTCTCCATACCAACGAGTTCCCCCACCCCGTTTTACATTTTAGGCATTTAGCAGATGCTCTTATCCAGAGCAATTTGAGTACATTTAAAATGACAAGAGTAATCACAACTAGAGAAGGAGATCAGTACAGCAACAATGCAGATGTGCACCACACCAAGAGAGAAATGTTGGTAAATTTTTTCCTTTTTAAATGTATACCCCCCCTTATTTCAGAGGATGCCAGCTCCCATCAGACTGCGAGAGCTGATCCGGACCATCCGGACCGCTCGGACCCAGGCAGAGGAGCGGGAAATGATCCAGAAAGAATGCGCTGCTATTAGGTCTTCGTTCAGGGAAGAGGACAACACGTACCGCTGCAGAAACGTGGCTAAGCTTCTGTACATGCACATGCTGGGCTACCCGGCACACTTTGGACAGGTGAGGAGGAGCCGTTACTCCCTGACGTAGAAAGCCGCAGTAGCCGAGACATGTTCCCCTTTACTTATTTTCCCAACTTGAAAATGAATGAATTGGGTTGAATTGAATTATGTCTTCATTGATTTTTTTTTTTTTTTTGTTCTCGAGTGGGCACCCATAGTATTTTATGGTTATCTGTTTTTGGCCAGCAATATATATTTTTTAGTCCTAATTGGATGCTAATAAATGCAGTTTCTTCTGTTATTTAAGAAAAAAGAAACCTGTTTCTGCATTTGACATGCGCTTTGTGCTTCTAGTGATGCTTTAATTAAAAAGTGATGAATTTGTGTTTTTCAGTTGGAGTGCCTGAAATTGATTGCTTCTCAGAAGTTCACAGACAAGCGGATAGGGTACTTGGGAGCCATGTTACTGCTGGATGAGAGACAAGATGTCCATCTGCTCATGACAAACTGCATCAAAAAGTAAGGGTGTGCAGTTGCATCTCTCCCGTTTAGCTATCCATTTGTCCAGTATGATTTGTGGAAAGGGAAGATGAAAGGAAAAAAGTGTAGAGGTGTGTGATCTTTCCAGCAGAGTTCCCGAGTGTGTGGATATTTTTTTATGCTGTGGTGTTCTTCTGTCTTCCTAGCCATGTTTCAACATTTTAATTTTCCTCCTTTCACTCTGTATGTCATCCCTGTCGCTCCCTTGGCATCTCTCTCTTTCTTGTTCACTCTGCCATTTCCTCTATTCTCTGCCCATGATTCTCTCTCACTCTGCCATTTCCTCTTCTCTGCCCATGATTCTCTCTCACTCTGGTCTCTTCCTCCCTCTTTTGTATGTCTCTTTCCCTCTCATTATTTCTCGTCTGTCCCCCCACATTCCTCTCTCCCTCTCCTCCTTTCTTCCACTTTCTCCCTCTTACGTGCTTTCTCTCTCCCTCTCTTCTACCCCCCATCCCCCTTTCTTAATCGTTCCTCAGTGACCTGAACCACAGCACGCAGTATGTCCAGGGCCTGGCCTTGTGTACGCTGGGCTGCATGGGCTCATCAGAAATGTGCCGTGATCTGGCTGGAGAGGTGGAGAAGCTTCTCAAAACGTCAAACTCATACCTGAGGAAAAAGGTACCGCTTCATCCCATAGTCTCTGATGATTGGTTGGGGGTTGTACTTAAATCCCAGAGTTACGCAGGTTTTGGACCTATAACATTCACCCTGTTAGGTCCAGTATTGTAAGTGTACATCCCTGTGAAAAACAACGTTTGGTGTAATTCTACTATTCTTCATTTGGTAGAGCCAAAGGGTTTCTGCATTGTTATTGAGCGGTTTTCAGGCATTACAAGACGTAAGATGCCTGGCCATTTGTGTATCTATGAAAAGGCAAATTTAGTGGTTATGTGTGCGTGGTGCATGAAGTGAATTTATTCTGTGTGACAGGTGCTGTTTTCAGGGCAACCCACATAGCTCGCTCATAGCTTCTTCTTGAAGAGTGCGTTTTTGTTTCTTGTTGTATATTTGCGTAGCAGACTGTTCAATTAGGCAGAACAAGTCAAGAAGCAGTCACTTCTTCCACGTGAAATGAGGGATGGTTGAATTTTTCAATGTTTTTTGAGGACATTTGAATTGTGTCTGCAGGCAGCTCTGTGCGCTGTACATGTGATCAGGAAGGTGCCGGAGCTGATGGAAATGTTCCTCCCAGCCACCAAAAACCTGCTCAGCGAGAAGAACCACGGTGAGACGCCTTCACTGAGAGGGGCTAGGACATATCCCCGGGAGGTGGGGGCAGTTTAAACGCATATTGCAGGGTTTGACTGGGGTATCCCGGGTTTAAGACCATCATACCACAGGGTTTGACTTATGGTCACTCAAACCGCATATCATTTCATTTATTGTTAGCCAGATTTTTTCATAATCATTGAAAAGGGGCCAATTTACTTCCAAAAGTACCTTTACTTTGCTCTTCCAGTTCTTCTTCCTTTTTTTACTCGAGAAGTGGATGGGATGTGGAGGGAGTCACTTGGCTCTTACTCAGTTCTGTGAAACTCTGATGGGCACCCTGAACATTAACGCCAAAGCACTGGAGACTTGACTCCACCCCACCCCCACCCCCATATTGGTTCCCTAATTTAGTTTCAGTGCTGAGTCAGAGCTTAAAATGTTTACTTGGTGAAGAAAGGAAAAAGGACTTGAGATTTGAGATTGTAATCTCACCCACCTTCTTTTTTTCTTCCGGAATATATGTCTGTGTGGGTTTAGGAGGATCTGAGGGACATCTAAATCGTGATGTTTTTTATTTTATTTTTTAAATTCATTTTAATTTTCAGGTGTTCTCCACACGTCCGTCGTTCTGCTCACGGAGATGTGTGAACGAAGTCCAGACATGCTCTCACACTTTCGAAAGGTACGGTACAAAAAGCAACAGTCCACATTCCTACAGCTTTGGATTTCTAGATTCCGTAGGCCATGAAAAGTTTGAGGATTTGGGGGGCAGTTGTAGTTTCATAGAAAGGCTTATAAAATTCTGATACCAGATTGCTCCGGTCATATAAATACTGTTGTGTGTGATGCCGCGGTTAAAAATGGCTGTTTATCGCCTTTGGGACACGTTTTACATTCCGTTCAACCTTTGCATGGACGTTTCCTTTTTAAGTGCCTGCTAAGGTGCTGTTTAAAATGTTTTTTACATTTACATGCCATTCATTTGGAGAATGAGTTTTTTGTTTTGTTTTGTTTTTTTCCCTTCTCCCCCCTTCTTCTCCCCAATTCTGTCTCTTTTCCCTGCCTTTCTGTATCAGCTGGCACGTCTCCCTTCACCCTCAGCCCAAATGCCAATGTGCCAGCTCTCCCACTTCCCATATTCATGACCTGAACATTATTTTAATCTCTCTGAAAGTGAATCTCTTCCAGTCCCTCCTAACATCTACCTCATATTTTTTCTGTCATTTGTCTCCGTTACAATTCCTGCATTGTGTTAGAATGAGAAGGTAAGAGTGCATTCTGGTTCATAGCTGGTGCATGCTCTTGTAGAAATCATTTCACATGGTCATCATAGATGTAGTCAAATTCTTGTGTTCAAACTAATTATTTTGTTTTTGTATTTTATTTCCTGTTAAGATTCTGTCAGTGTTTTATTGCTTTCATGTTTAAAATACCATGACAGGATCTGATTTTAGTTTTGTTTGTTTGATAAATGCATTTCCTACTGTTGTCCAGTTCTCATCCTTAAACTAATCTTAGTATGGCTTTTAACTCATGTTATCACCATGTGGTTCCAAATAATGTGAATGTTGTAAATGTTTTAAGCTAATCACCCCAGGTGTTGTCAACAAGAACTGGTGATTCTAGCGTTGCCTGACAGATTATAATGAATGTGACTGTGTCACTCCAAACATGAAACAATGTGCTAATTTGGGAAAGAGATGCTGTCAAAAATGGCAGCTTGTTTAATAGAATCAAAGTCAACAGAAGGATTTTTAGAGTCAATTTCCACCTAACATCCCTAGAAAAAAGAGAAATCTTAACGCATCTAATTACGAATCATCTGATTGCTTCATCATAACTGAATATGAATATATATAATACATGAATATTAAAGTACTTTTTAAATGCATTTCAGATTTGTATGTAAAACTACTAAGGAAAATATTTAAACTTGGCACTAATGATGACCACTTTAAATCCTTAGACATTGTGATGTTATTACTGACTTTGCAGACTGTGAAGTAAAACTTGAACCAGCACCTAGTTCTACATTTAAATATGTTTTTTATATAACCAATGGACCAAAGTACAGGACATGTGAAGTATTAACCCAGCTTTAAACGGACTGTAGACTGTGTTTGTGTAGAGTAGCGGTAATTTTGAGCTGTACAACACACTCTCTGAAGCTCTTCCCTTGTGAAGATGTTGGGTTCTTGTGTCCAGCGCCTGGCTGTAGCCCTTCTGTCTTGTGTCGTTGGTCTTGTAGCTGGTCCCACAGCTGGTCAGAATCCTAAAGAACCTCATCATGTCTGGATACTCACCGGAGCATGACGTGTCAGGCATCAGTGACCCCTTCCTACAGGTGAGGGACCCTAGTCACCCAACCCTTCATCTTCCCTTCGCCTTCTCATTCACGTTTACAGGGCCCCCTTGTAGCTTATCTGTCAATTTACCTTAATGTTAGCCTTTAACATGATACTCCACACATGTAAAAAGTCATTGTTTTGAAAAAACTGAACACCAGGGGAAGTGTTGAAGTGGAAAGTGGAGGTACCAAGCACACGCTAAGCCACACCGGCCTTTCCGAGGCTGATTATATTAAAGTACTCAGTACATACAACCGATCCCGCTCTGTTATGCTTTTTGACCACAGTGGATTAGCTGGTGATGATCGATGCTGTTATTCCAGGTGCGGATATTGAGGTTACTCAGAATTCTGGGTCGGAGCGATGACGATTCCAGTGAAGCAATGAATGACATCCTCGCACAGGTCAGGCTTGATCTCATCTGATGCAAAAAACCTGGCATTGTTCTTCTGTATTCTGCATAAGGTTATCATGATGTTTTTTGAGGTTTAGGCAGTTTTTCGTATTTGTTGCACAAATGTTTTGTTACCCTTCCAATAGGTTGCAACTAACACGGAGACGAGTAAAAACGTGGGAAACGCAATCCTTTATGAAACTGTCCTGACCATAATGGACATCAAATCTGAAAGTGGATTGAGAGTAAGTCCACCTCTGAAGATATTTTCATTTTTTTGGTGTGTCTGTGTGTATGTGCGTGCACACACGTTTAAAAATAACTTTGATATATTTCACAATGTGCTGATCATTTAGAAAACCGTACTGTCTTTCTCTGCAGGTCTTAGCAATTAACATCTTGGGGCGTTTCCTACTAAACAATGACAAAAATATTCGGTGAGTTTTTTAGTTTTTTTAGTTCTTCCTGTCAATTACGTCTGCTCTCTGAAGTGGACAGTGAATTTTGTAAAGATTCCGCAATTCATTCCGCTTTGCATTTTGTTACTCAAAGGTACGTGGCATTGACCTCCTTGCTGAAGACAGTACAGACAGACCACAATGCAGTTCAGAGACATCGAAGCACGATCGTAGACTGTTTGAAAGACCTGGATGTGTCCATCAAGAGGTGAGCAAGACGCAAGCGATTGAGCCATTGTAAACTTTGTGAAGCAGCGTATGGTGTAGGACCCCTGTCTGGAGGTGTGAGGTGATGCGGTCGTCTGAGAGACCCCTCAGAGAGATGAGAAGGCAGCCGCAGTCTCCGACACGGATGCTTCATTAACCAACACACAGCGCCCACACACAGGGAGAGCCGTCAAGGCCGAACCGTCAAGGCCGAACCGTCAAGGCCGAACCGTCAAGGCCGAACCAAAGACGCTCTAGAGCAGGGGTCTTCAACTCCAGGCCTCGAGGTCCGCTGTGTCTGCAGGTATTTGCTCCAACCACGCACTACACCACCTGATTTAGAATAATTCGTTTACCTCCTTGGTCCAGGAGGCGAGCTAATTAGTGAAATCAGGTGGTGTAGTGCGTGGTTGGAGCAAATACCTGCAGACACAGCGGACCTCGAGGCCTGGAGTTGAAGACCCCTGCTCTAGAGACTTAACATCGAACACACATTGTTATAGAACATTGGTGGAATCTTCCCACCCCTCTATGCCCTCCCCTCCCCTGCCATGCCATCCCAAATGAATACATTTGCGTACATTCTCATTGATAGCTTGTGGTCACCTTACACCACAGGCCGTGATCATCTTAGGTTGACCAATTGGTGCATTTAGGCCAGGAAAAACCCACCTATGTCCCAATGAATATTTGTGACATTCATGAGGTTTTCTTCTTTTGTTTGTTTTCTGTCTTTGTTGTGTTCTGCAGGCGTGCGATGGAGCTCAGCTTTGCGTTGGTGAACGGGAACAACATCCGCGGCATGATGAAGGAGCTGCTCTATTTCTTGGACTCCTGCGACCCAGAATTCAAAGCGGACTGCGCATCCGGCGTCTTCCTTGCAGCAGAGAAGTAAGGCTTCGCTGTAATAAAATACGTTCTTAAAATAGCACCTTATGTAGGGGCCTCGGGTGGTGTAACTTTAAAAACATTCACCCGGAAAGCAGGATGCCCACTGTGGCCGGGGTTCGATCACTGCCTGTGCCAGCCCGGCGATTGGCTGTCTGCCCCAGGGGGAGGGGCAAGGGAGAGCGGGCACAAGCTCACCGAGAAGCACGGGGGGCATCCCTGTAAGACAGGTGGGCGAGTTCCGTCTTGGAAGAGGCGGATCATTGCCGGCCTCAGGGTATTGGCTTGTCCAGTAGAGACGGGTGCCGGGCACGTGGGGGAGGGTGAATTGAAGAAATGGAGGATATAATTGGCCACCAAATTAGAAAAAAAAACGGGGGATCTTAAAATAATGAAATAAATATATAACTTCTTAGGTTTGATCTTAAAAGTCCAAGACTACAGCTTGTTAGTGTGCTCAGTTATACGTACTTGTGAAACAAAACCTATGCATTCAGCAATGCATGAATCATAATGTATGTATTCGGCAGTGCGTGATTATTGTGTTACTCACGTTAAGGCATAGCTGAGAGACAATGTTTCTCACAGGCGGGGTTTTTTTAAGTTTTTTTTAGGTAAGTCCAAAAGCAAGTTAAACTGTTAATCCCCTCAGCCACTACGGCATGCATGCCAGCCATTCTGTTAACCTCAAATCACTGCAAGTGTGAATGGGTTACTTATTAAATTGCTGGGTGGCGATAAAAACGCGTGTTCAATATTCGGCGCTTCAGGACTTTGCTGACACACTCATTGTTTCTGGCCACATGACCTCTAGTGCCAACAGAGCGCTAATCTCAAGAAGGCCTTTACCTACAAAACAGTATGTGGGCACAACACCTGCCCTTGGTTTCAAATCCCGCTGTTGTTAATCACTTGTTTGCAGCCTGCAGTGGATCTGACTGCTGCTTCGTTTAATGTAATTAACTGACACTTGTTTTTGTCACAGGTATGCACCTTCAAAACGATGGCACATAGACACGATTATGAGGGTCCTAACAACGGTATGGAAACTTGTATCAGGACTTTGTGTTTTGTGGCGTTCGGAATATGACACGTGGTAATTTGGAGGCACAAATTAGTTTGCTTTCATCGCCCTGGTTTTACGTGCCTGTGTTTGGTTGGAAGACGAGACGGTGTTAGAAGTGCTGCTGTGGCTGTGCCGCTGAGCGATCCGTTGGCCGAATACTGCCAAAGAAGAGACTTCAGGCATTGACAGCAGCGTTTTCGGTTAGACAGTCTGGTTTTGTTTCCAGTCAAACTTAATGGGAAAAGGTTTGTCTTAAAGCCTTCAGCGAACGGTTTATGCCTGTTCTTTTTGTTAATTAGGTAGTCGATGAGTCTTTCTGAGTTTCACCGAAATCTGTAGGGGGGGGAAATTACTACAATGTCTTGACTTTGGCTACGATCTAAGACATTACTTGTGATATAACTGACAGGACCAGGTCAGGTTGTGCCTGCTGAGTGTGGATAAAAGCTACGCTTTTCTGGCTTGGGCCAGTTATGTGACTGTTGATGTGCTGGCTCAGATCTTTAACGGGAGAATTGATATTCATCATTTAGTTGTTTGTGGATCTTTCTAGTTAGCACCTCCTCCCACGCAGGTTGAGTGACATATTTTCAAATGAAATTTTTATGGCTCTTATTTGTGTAGAGGGGAATTTCTTTCAGCTTGTATTGGAATTTAAATAGGGGAAAATAAATCACTGTACAGGGTCTTAAGTAATGCATGTAGTGAAATTCCTGGTTTTAATTTTCACTGCAACCTATTTGAAATGAAGCCCTTGATGTTTCCCGCAGGCGGGCAGCTATGTCAGAGACGACTCTGTTCCCAACCTCATCCAGCTGATCACCAACAGTGTGGAGATGCATGCCTACACAGTGCAGAGGCTTTACAAAGCACTGCTGGACGACATCTCTCAGGTGAGGAGTGTGTGCGTGTGCGTATGCGGGTGTGTGTATGTGCAGATTATATCACACGAGATACTATCGAATATTAGGTTTTTTTTTGGTGAGTTTTCCATAGCAAAAACAGTACATATACACCGATCAGCCACAACATTAAAACCACCGACAGGTGAAGTGAATAACATTGATCATCTCGTTACAATGGCACCTGTCAGGGGGTGGGATATATTAGGCAGCAAGTGAACGGTCAGTTCTTGAAGTTGATGTGTTGGTAGCAGGAAAAATGGGCAAGTGTAAGGATCTGAGCGACTTTGACAAGGGCCAAATTGTGATGGCTAGACGACTGGGTCAGAGCATCTCCAAAACGGCAGGTCATGTGGGTTGTTCCCGGTATGCAGTGGTTAGTACCTACAAATAGTGGTCCAAGGAAGGACAACCGGTGAACCGGCGACAGGGTCATGGGCACCCAAGGATCATTGATGCGCGTGGGGAGCAAAGGCTAGCCCGTCTGGTCCGATCCCACAGAAGAGCTACTGTAGCACAAATTGATGAAAAAGTTCATGCTGGCTATGATAGAAAGGTGTCAGAGCACACAGTGCATCGCAGCTTGCTGCGTATGGGGCTGCATAGCTGCAGACCGGTCAGAGTGCCCATGCTGACCCCTGTCCACCGCCGAAAGCGCCTACACGTAAGCGTCAGAACTGGACCAGGGAGCAATGGAAGAAGGTGGGCTGATCTGATGAATCACGTTTTCTTTTACATCATGTGGATGGCCGGGTGCGTGTGCGTCGTTTACCTGGGGAAGAGATGGCACCAGGATGCACTATGGGAAGAAGGCAAGCCGGCGGAGGCAGTGTGATGCTCTGGGCAATGTTCTTCTGTGAAACCTTGGGTCCTGGCATTCATGTGGATGTTACTTTTGACACGTACCACCTACCTAAACATTGTTGCAGACCAAGTACACCCCTTCATGGCAATGGTATTCCCTGATGGCAGTGGCCTCAGCCAGAATAATGCGCCCTGCCACACTGCAAAAATTGTTCAGGAATGGTTTGAGGAACATGACAAAGAGTTCAAGGTGTTGACTTGGCCTCCAAATTCCCCAGATCTCAATCTGATCAAGCATCTGTGGGATGTGCTGGACCAACAAGTCCGATCCATGGAGGCATCACCTCGCAACTTACAGGACTTAAAGGATCTGCTGCTAACGTCTTGGTGCCAGATACCACAGGACACCTTAAGAGGTCTTGTGGAGTCCATGCCTCGATGGGTCAGAGCTGTTTTGGTGGCACGAGGGGGGACCTACTCAATATTAGGCAGGTGGTTTTAATGTGGCTGATCGGTGTGTATATATATATTTTTTTATTTTTATTTTGAGCTGTAGTCCTCATTGAATAGTGCAAATCAAATTTTCTAAAAGGGTGTTTGCAGATTAATAACTCCTTATTTGACATTTTCTGTTCCTCCAGCAACCTCTGGTCCAGGTGTCCTCCTGGTGCATAGGGGAATACGGAGACCTGCTGGTGTCAGGACAGTGTGAAGAGGAGGAGCCTATCCAGGTATATCCCGTTCCTGGTTAAATAAACCACTGGGCAGATGAGGACTGTGACACACAAGCTCAACGGCAAACTCTGTTTTTTGCCCCCTCAACCCGGAACGGCAGGTAACAGAGGATGAAGTCCTGGACGTGCTGGAGGGACTCCTGGTGTCCAACATGTCCTCTCCCGTAACTCGGGGTTACTCCCTCACTGCAATCATGAAGCTGTCCACCCGCTTCAGCGGCGTGAAGTAAGCGTCCCTGCTCGTGCATGCAGCCTGTTCGCTCGGAGGAGAGGCCAGTGTGCACTCCCAAATCTTGTAAACAATCTCTGAGAGAAAGAGTGCGAGCGAGAGAGTGAGAGGGGAGCTAACTTGACATGGGGGTGGGGTGGGGGGGGGGGCTGTCTGCCATTGCCATCTGTGGGATATCTGATCTTAGGTGTGCAAAGCTTAGCACCGTTTGACCATTCTACGCCACTTCAGAGCCGGCTGCTACAGTTAACGTTTCCCTGCTTGTGCTTTTCCAGCCGCATCAAGAAGGTGGTTTCGATATACGGCAGCAGCATAGACGTGGAGCTACAGCAGCGGGCGGTGGAATACAACGCACTTTTCAAGAAATACGATCACATGAGGTGAGACGGCCCTTCAAAAGTACGCTCTAAACCTCCCTTTCGTCTCTCGTCGTTTAATGGCCCATGTCGCTTTATAACCGCGTCGATTTCCACTTGATTGTGCTGCACTACGTTATCGTGGAGATCGAGTTTGGTCATGGCTGCACTGTAAGGAGAGACACGCAGCCAGAATTGAGGGGACCCATGTGCATTTTGTGAATAAATGGTCCTGTACAGTCCCACTGAAAGGGCCCCCTAGGGTGATTCTATGAGAAAGTAAAACCCAGGGAAATGATTTGTTTTGACGCAGCAGCCAATTAGAAATCTGCCACCTTAAAAATGTCCTTTAGTGGATCTGTGCTTGGTACAGGTGACTGGACGTTGGTTTGGAAATACCTGACCGCAAAAATAAACAATTGTTTCTGAATTATTACACAACATGCATTATGTGTTCAATTGAATATATATTTTTAACGGTAACTAAGGGAAGCTGGTGATAATGATTTAGAGAGCAGCCCCGGGCGCTCTTTAAGTTTGGCCTTTTTGAGAGGGCCAAACTGAAGAATGTCTCTCTTCCTGCTCTCTGAAGGCCTGCCTTACTCGAGCGAATGCCCATCATGGAGAAGGCGGCCAGCAACGGGCCCACAGAGGTAGCGCAGACCAACGGGGAGGCAGAGCCCTCTGCTCTGGACTCCAAAAGTCTGCCTAGCGTCACACAGCCCACTAGCCAGGTGAGCGAGAGGGATATGACCACATCCTGCAGGTGATAAACCGCAGAGCCGCCGCCTCTCTTATGGCCTTCCGCCGAGGAGTGGAAGTGTATCTGAATTTAATGGGGCGTATGTGTGGTAGAGGCGGTGTGATGTCATTACTTTTTTTAAAGTCCATTGCGTTACAAGTACTGGATAAACAGATTTCAAGTATGCTGACTTCCTGATCAAACTAGGCCCCCTGCTGGCAGGGAAATGAAAGTGTTGGTATAACACTGTCTCGCTTTGGTATAACGCTTTCTAACACTTTTTCTAGTCTTAATGTGCTATTATAGAACTTTTGGCTGTGCATTTAGTTAAAAGTAGCTTACCGCTCTAGTTTTGAACCGCTATCTCTCATACTCCAGGCTAATGATCTGTTAGACCTTCTCGGAGGGAATGACGTCGTGCCTGTGATCCAGACTGCCCCGCCCACCAAGCTGCTGGAGGAGAGCTGCTGGACCTGCTGGGGGATCTTTCTCTGTCAGGTAAGAGACAGTCCCACACTCCACTCCTCCTGTTCTCTCTGTCAGGTAAGAGACAGTCCCACACTCCACTCCTCCTGTTCTCCCTGTCAGGTAAGAGACAGTCCCACACTCCACTCAGCCTTTTTTTCTGTTAGGTAGGAGTCACAAACCAACCAGTACAATATGAGTATTGTGATGCTAAATCTTCTCCACTGTTTTAGGTAGGCGCCCGCTTCATTGAGGAGGGTTGCTTTGAGTTCAGTCAGGTTAGATCCGGGACTAGATCAGGGCCATAATGCCCCTCTCTCATTTGTGACAACCTGATTTGGTCACTATATTTGCAGTGTTGATTGCCTTCTTGTCGGATGAGAGATTGATTCACACAAATTCAATACAAATGAAACGGGCCAAATTTGGCCCTTGAACCAAAGTATGCAGAGCCCTCTGGTAAGGTCTTTTATCCATGAATAACTGTGTGAGAAGATGCTCTTGCAGTTTTTTCTCCTCCACTTTGCTTGCCTTCCACAATGACGAGTTTAATTTCATTCTTATTGAATTACAGCCTCCCACGACTTTTCCCCCTTTTGTGCAAATTTCTCGACTTCTGTTTGCATTGTCAATTTCCACCCTTCTATGTTATGAATCCTGTAAACCTTGCACACTAAATCAGCCCGAAAATGAATGGATGAATCAGCCCCAAAATGTTGTACGCCTCTCTTCTGTTATGGGGAGCACAATACGATGTTCACGTCTTGTTATAAATGGCCTGAACTTGGTGTGGGAGCCGTGTCACGTGTTGGTTGGTCTGGTGTGAGTGCGATTCAGCAGTCAAGAGTGCTCCCGCTCCCGCCCCCGGCCCCGACACCCCTGGGTCTGCTCAGCTTAGCTGCTGTCAGCACTCATTCCACGCTTCACCCCAGCTACAGCTGCCACAACTAAGAGTGATAATAATAATGATGGATTGTGTTCATTTAGCGCCTTTCATCTCATCTCAGGAACTCAAAGCACTTTACATCGAAGGGTGGGGTGGGGTGGGGTGGGGGGGCGGGAACTCGCCTCAACCACTGTGATTAGTCACACGGCAGACATTTCGCAGCAGAACACTCGTCACATATCAGCTGAGGTGGAGAGGGAGGGATTTAATAAGCAAAGTAAATATGGGGGATGATTACATTGGCAGATTTGAGAAAGCTATGTTGGGAACAGGAGTAGGAGGACCCCGCTCTGAGTCAGGAGTCTGGTTTACTGTCACGTCCGAACAATGACTAAAGGCTCTCATGCCCCTCGCCTCTATGTGTCTGTGTGTCATGCAAAACACGCTTTTCACCAAGTGGGCCAGTTACTGTTACTGTCATCATTTATTTGCCCAGGTAAATGTCTTTGTCCAGGTAGATTTTATGCAGAATAGTTTTTGAGTACCTTGTTCGAGGGTAGAACAGCAGCGCAGCCACGTCTTGGATTTGACCCTGATGTCCTGTTCCCAGTCCACATGCTTTCACCTTCATCAAAAATTAACCTGTTGGGGCGGCGGATAGCGTAGCAGTCTAACGCACCGTATTTTGGCTGGTCCGATATGGTGTGTGCTGCCTGTCAGGGACATGGTTTGAAACCCGCGTCTCTACCAGACTAGCCCCGATCGGCATTTGGCTGTCCGCCCCAGGGGGAGGGGGAAGGGTGAGCCGGCTTGAGTCTGCTGTGAATCACGTAAAAGGAGTCTCCAGAACGTGGGTGGGCGAATCCGTCTCGAAAGAAGCGGAGTTCGCTGCCCTCTCAGAATTAGCTTGCCTCGTAGAGACGGGCAGCGGACTCATGTGGGGAGGGTACATCGAAATAAATAGATTGTGTAATTGGCTACCAAATTGGGAGAAAAACAGGGGGGGGAAATCAGTAACAAATTTGAAAGAAGAGAAAAATGAACCTGTTGTTGCAGAGAAATGGGTGGGCTGTCATCTGCATTGATTAAAAGCACCACAGTGACCTGTGTGTGATCCAAAAATAAAGAAGGATGCGCCTCCTTTTTCCACGTAAATTAAAAAAACTAAAAAGGGCTGGTCAGGTTTATAGCCGCGGGTATATTTCGCCCCCCGAGGAGTCATTTGTGGATGCTGCAAAGCTTTTGTTTGCGAAACGCCAGATTAAGCCTATGAAAGGGAAACGCCATTCTGTAATACCCCCCCCCTTCATGTAAACCTCTTTGCTCCCTTGCCGTTCCCAGGTGGGCCAGTTCCTGCTCCTGTCCCACCCGTGTCCATCCCCCAGCCCGCCTTCCTGCTGGACGGCCTTAGCTCACAGCCCCTCTTTAATGACATCGCTGCAGGTGAGAGTGGAACAAACCTGCCCCAGCTGTTGGGCCCTCCTCAATTCTGGGAAATTGCCTCTTTCTGAGCTCTGTGTGCCAGAGAGTGACTGCGTGAGAGTGTATTATTTTATCCTCGATTGCAAACTGCAGAAATCATTGTTGATAATGACCGTAGTATGCATGTCTTCCGTTTCGTTTTTGCAGCTATTCCACCGATGACAGCGTACAACAAGAACGGCCTGAAGATAGAGTTCACGTTTGAAAGGTCAAACCCCAATCCGAATATAGCTGTTATCACCATTCACGCCTCCAACACCACTGAGGCAGAGATGACGGAATTCGTATTCCAGGCTGCAGTACCAAAGGTGGGTTGTATTTAGGCAGCTGATGAATCTAACTGGTCTTAGGGCTTAAATATACTTCACTTAATCATGTGCATGTACATGTGCACATACGCGTATGCAATGCAAGTGGCGTTGTTCACATACTCCACTGCGTACTTGTCTGTCTGGATGTTTTAAAGCTATATCCACTAGGGGGCAGGTCAGAGCCGAAATCAAGTTGTCTCTGGCCGGCATATGTTGACAACTACTTCCGATTCTGCACAATAAGGTTGTTTTGATGTATATCTTGAGAAGACGGCAGAAACAGCGGCAGCGGCACCAACATGTATTGTCTTTTTAAAGTGAAATGCCAAATATGCTAAACTAAACTAATAAACGGAAATGGTATATTATATATATTACATTATTATATGTGGCAGCCATCTTGCTTACACGTACACATATTTAAAGTGAAGTATATTTAAGCCTTTAGGTATGCATATACTTTCTTACTGCACAGGAACAAAGCCTATACTTCAATAAGCCACTATGGCAGTATTGCTTATGGATGTTATTATACCACAGCAATTGGAGAGACACGGGGAGGATAAAGGCTAATACTTTGGTGTAGACAACACTGACGCTACAGGCTAACACTGTGGTGTAGACACTACAGCACTGATGCTACAGGCTAACACTGTGGTGTAGACACTACAGCACTGAGGCTACAGGCTAACACTGTGGTGTAGACACTACAGCACTGAGGCTACAGGCTAACACTGGTGTAGACACTACAGCACTGAGGCTACAGGTTAAAGTTTTGTATGTAATTGCAGGCTGTAGTTAGGCTTGTCAGCTGCAGTATGAGTATGGTCAGTAGTCCTGCGGGTCCAGTCAGCAGCGCTTTAACGGTGTCTCTGTGCCACAGACGTTCCAGCTACAGCTCCTCTCCCCCAGCAGTAACATCATCCCACCGCTCAATCAGGGAACAGTCACCCAGGTCATCAAAGTGCTCAATCCTCAGAAGGTACGCCCCCCCACCCCGCCGCCACCCCCCCTCCAAGCCTTTGTAGGGCTCAGCGCATGTGCACGAGTGCTCCCCACTTCAGCTTGCTTTTAACATGTTTTGTCCTCTTTTTTTTGTGTGTGTCAACCCACAGCAACAGCTGCGAATGAGGATCAAGCTCACGTACAACCACAAAGGGTCTTCAGTGCAAGACCTGGCCGAGGTCAACAATTTCCCCCTCAGTCGTGGCAGTGATGGCCTGCCTTCTCACTCATACAGACCCACCCCCCCCCCCCCTCCCCCCCCCCTCCCTTTTCCTCCCCCTTCAAGGGAACTATGGGGAAGTTACCAACCCCTCCCCAAATCTTCAAAACCACCCCCTTCCCCTTAATTGATCTCCCTGTGACATCACTGCAGACTGCTACACTGGGGTTGCACAGGGAAACAAAGGAAGCTTTCTGACACAAAATGATGATGATGACAGTGACGGTGACTTCGACGGCATCAGCGAAAATTGGAAAACATATCCATTTAAACTTTTTTTTGGTTTTTTGTTGGATTGATTTAATCTCTGTCTGGTGTCGATTGCCGCTTGCGATAGGCACTGCTTTCATCCCACTTTTTCTCCTTTTGCACGCGCACTCAAAACACTTCTTTCTTTCTCTCTCTCTCTGACTCTCTCTCTCGCTGGTCCTCAGTCTCTCGTCCTCGTAGGAAGTTTGCCCCCTGCGGGCCACCGTAGAAAGGAGCCCCTTTTGACATGAGCAGTCATCTCTGTTTAATCATTCTCTTGTTTTGGTTGGTTTCATGTTTTTATCTGAATCTGGAACTGTAAATGGTTGGGATTATTAGATTTTTTTAAAATTCTTTTCAACTTTTAATGAAATGCAGCTGAGGTCTTTGAAGTTTGCACTTTGATCCACTCTGTCCACCATGCAGAATTAAGAAAGTTTGGTTTCTTAATTGGCTATGAATAATATTTTTTGTTTGGGGGGGTGTAGTTGCAATTCATCTTTTTCCAGTTTGGTGTTTGGATCCTAACTTATTTACTGTAATAAAGATTACCAGCGCTCTGCTCTAAATACAAGCTCTTTGGTCCCAGTACAGTGTCTCGTATTAAACGTGGCGGTTCTGTTGGATCCAAGGATCCAGTTGCACTTTTACTGAATTTGCCCAGTGCAGGTTCTCCCTGAAATGTTGTTGCAGTTGTCAGTGTAAGCGTTTTTTAAAAGAGCTGTCTGTCTTAGAGAATCCAGACCTAACGTTTGTGTACTGTAGCAATGATGCTGATTAACCTTTTTAGCTGTTGAGTGGTTGAGGAGGGGGAGAACATTGACTTGAATGATGTTTGTTTGCCCTGTGTGAGTCTAAATGCAGCTCCTGAATAATAATGTTCAATCTTAAAGGGAAGCCTGAGATTAATTTACCCCCTTGGGAAAAATAAAATAAAAATGAAGTGTCTCATAGTTGCTGAGATTGTGTGATAAAGCACATCATCTATTCTGTGAGGAGTCTTGACTTAACTGGAAGTGTGCAGTGTGAGATGTTTGTTTGTTTCCTGTCCAGTCTGCTAAATCAGCTTGTTTTCTTCCTTAAAAACACAGAACACCACAAGAATGCTTTTCAGAACACCAATCAAGGTCCAACCTGCTGATTTTCCATTTTTCTACCTTGTATTTTTCTACCATTTTTAATGCAAGCTGAATCAAAAACCACCCTGGTTTCAATTGTAATCAAGTCAGAGTTTTGCATTTTCTAAATCATTTTGGGGGGGGGCTCATTCCTTTGTCGGGCATTATCAGTTGGGATAGCGGTCTTTGTCAGAGGATGACTTTTTATTTATTTTTTTTCATTTAAAAAATATTCATTATCATGAGTGGAGCCACCATCAACTGAATTCATTTGAATAGATTCAAGGCTGTTAAGGTTGATCACTGAATAAGTTATGATTCAAATAAACATTTCAGCAGAGTATAGGCAAATCAAAGATTAAGGCTCTTAACATCAAGTGGTTGATGGTCTTAATTGTTTTGTCTTTTTCCCCTCCTTGTTCCTCATGCCATCCAGACTACAATTCCACAGTTATGAGTACAACCCAGCTTGTAATTGATTTAGGCAAAAACTGGTATTTGGATCGTGCAGCTATGTCGCCCCCATATTGCCTCCCCGTCTGTAAGAAGCCCCTGAATGTGGTGCCGCCGTGTGTTAGAGTTCAGTTTCCTCCCATTCTGTTACGTTGCTTTTTCGTCGCCGTCTGTTCCTCTCGTTTCAAAGGAAGCGGCAGTCTTTGTTTCAGCTCTGTTGTGGAATTCTGCAAAGTAATGCCTGGTATTGAAGCAATGTGCCTTTTGCCATTTGATAAACACACTGGTTTGGGTGCCCGTGCTGTTGGCGTGAGGTCAGGCGGAAGTGGATAGATGTCAGGTGATTGCTGAGTTCCAGACAGTTAAAGGAGCCCAAAGGCCTACAGAGGAGAGTGGGAAGACTTTGCATTTACAGGTTTTTCGCCTTTGAGTTTTGACTGTTGAAGACCAAGCTTTTGAACATTTAGGTCAGATATCAGGTGTTCTTTTTTGGGGGGCTGTTTGTAGGCTGCAGTACTTCAAATTAAAACGTGAACGGCGCTATTGGAAACAAAAGTTGTCAACTGAATACCTCATCGTTTTGTTTTTGTTTTTGTTCTTTTGCTCTTTGAATTCTTTCACGTCAACCATAATTTGTATTGCGCATCATTTTCATCGGCTATCATGGGTACATCAATAGGACACCATTTTACACTATGCTAACATGCTGCTTTTTAATGTGACGCTGTATGTACAGGTCCGCCAATATTTAATTTCTACTGGAAAGATGTTTTGCTTTCACATGCATTAGTCTGTACTAACTTTTAACCTTTGTGACCAAATCAGATATGCTATTTAGCTTTGGATATTAAATCTTTTCAAGCAATGATCTGTATATGGGGAAATCTGACTTTCCATTTTTTTTTGTTTTGACTGAATGACTACATGCAATCCTGGCTTTTTTGGTATATTCTGAGGGCTTTCTAGCTGCAACAGTTGTCCACCACTTATCCCTTGATAGATATCAGCTATTTTCTAAGACTTTGTTTCATAAATACACATGATGTGTGTTTTCTGAAATGGATCAGTTAACACCATCATAGCCTGGTTTAATGGCTTTCTCTGGTTCCATGTAATTAAAATAAGAAAGAGTATATGCTGCCTGTATATTGTATATAATTGTAAAACAAACAAAAAAATCTAACAAAATAAAAAGTGAACTATTCAAATGAAGACCTGGTTACAGATTTAGTTAGGGAAGTAATTATATACTAATATGTAATAGTTAATTGAAGGGTGCAAGCATTGACTTTTTTTCCATGGCCTTTACTTTAATACTTTGCTTGATGTACCACTGAAAGTTTATCGTTTTTTCCGTGAGTAAAATCGTAATTGTCCAAGCGTGTCCTCCAGAACATGTGCATTGTTATTATCAAAATGTTTGGGAGTCAGTTTCCATTGATGGTGCATTGTTTCTTTGGGTGACAACCTACAAGACCTTTTCGTATAGGTTTTGTGCATTGCTTGAGATTAGGTAGCAGTAGAACGGATCCGAATTTAAGTGAATTACTACTGATTAGGTTGAGCACAATCATATAGCGGCGATCCTGAGGTGGCAAACATCTTGTTTGTATTTTGAATTGGCTTAAATTGTTGACATATTCTTTAAGGGGAGTAGACACCCAGCCAAGACGCTACAGCCACCCCCCCAATATATTGCACTAAATTTCGCTGTCTAATAAATATGAAACGGATCTAATTAAGGCTGTCAGGCATACATGGTAATTCATGGATTACCTGCTTTACCAACATGTTGTCTTTTACGAGGGTGTTCACAGCTGGTCATTGAATTCAGAATTGCTGTCAGTTTTTTTTTCTCATTTATAATTACATAAAAGTTCAGAATAACTCTCGTTTCTCTGGTGGTAATTGGATTGTCTGAGTACTGTTCTATGCCCTTAATTTCATCCACCGTCTCTACATAATAATGGTTCCTAATTCATTTAGGATTTTAAATCCTTTTTTATATTAATGGGACACTATTAAACTAATGGAGACTGGTATTGTACAGTTAAAGGCAGGGGGTTCAATTTCCAGTATTTCTGTTTCGACTCCAGTAACAAATAAGGAAGATCGTTAGATGCCATTCAAGAGCACACTCACCGTATAAAGGTATGACGCCAACGTGGTTTTTTTGTACCCATTTTATTTTTCCAGTTTACCATGACGCCTTAAATGTGATACTGAACTTGCTTACTTCAGCCTTTCAAGAACTCTTATCTTGCCACCAGTAAAACCGAACGCCTTTGTTGGTCATGGTATGATTGGGATGTATCATTTTATTTAGTTTGATTACGTCACGCGGTAATGAACTTCCACCAAGTTTTCTGGCATTTGCATGGTGTCCATCTGTTTTTGGTTGA
This sequence comes from Aldrovandia affinis, assembly GCA_029706075.1. Lineage (NCBI taxonomy): Eukaryota > Metazoa > Chordata > Actinopteri > Notacanthiformes > Halosauridae > Aldrovandia > Aldrovandia affinis. The sequence continues at coordinate 10,234,314 of JAINUG010000003.1, forward strand.
TTTGGTTTCCTTTGTCTTCTCCGTAGGCGCATAATGGTGATGAAAGATAATGAGTATGCTGCCATCTTAACAGAATAAAACAGCCTAGGAGGCAAATGGTTTTCCCAGGGATAAAGGTCCATTGATGTCATTTTATTCAAGTGGCAGACAAGGCATCCTATTGTGATGCTATTGTTCCCTCCGTTGCTTGCGGTGTTTGTAACACAATGTACATTTAAAATGAACGTAGAGCTGCTTTAACAGTCCTTGAGGAAAGAATAAACTTTTTTTGTATGAAAGGAGAAGCAGACCCTACACATTACCTGTGGTTACTGCATAGTGGAAGCTTGCCTCCACAGGGGGGAGCTGTTTAACACTGAAGATTCTGGGGAAGGTGAAGAAGTCGAAAGCGTTTTGTCTTCAATGTTAGTTGTACCTGTTCCAATCAGTCTATATTCCCGGTAAAAAAAGAAATATTTAATGATTAGTGTTTCTTAAGGTACAGTGCCCCGTAGATAATTATAATTATCAAATGCGTATGAAGATTATTACCTATATAAAAATGGTTATCTGGTGGGGACGCTGCTGCTTTGACAAAAAAACATGGGAATTGTGTGCGCGTGTGTGTGATTCTGTGCGGGTGTGTGCGTGTTTCTTACTCCCACCTCACACAAGAGAAGGCACATCTCAGCCGCAACGGGTTCAATTCTCAGCTTCAGGCTGCATGTGAGAACCAATGTACATAGCCTCGTTTCTAATCGTTATGCATCTCCTTTTTTGAAATGCGAAGAAATAAATCTATTCAACAAAATACACTGCGCCTCTTGGCTGAACTGGAACTGAATTGTACAGTTGTAAGTGTTCAGGTTAAACATCTGTAATTACCAAGAGCTATTAAAAAATGCAAAAAAGTTATCCGTTCTGTTTGGGGTGAAATAAAAGTGAATTCATACCACTCTTTGGTGTGATTGTTTTCTACTTTTTTGTTGGATCATTTATGCCGATTCAGTTATGGCGGACCATCGGATTTTGTTCACTATCCATCCATGTTTCCCATTGACTGAGTTAACTAAGTGAATCTATGAAGTGCCCTCATCTCTGGCACATCACACAAAACCACATCAGTGTGGTCATCCGAGACCTGTCACGCTTCACAAGTTCAAAATGAATTTCAGATTAGAATTCCTTCAAGATGGGTGTGAATATCAGTCACATAAAGTGACATATATGAAATGAAAATGAAGGGGCAAAGATGTACACACTTAATTACATGGGGCATTGTGTGATGTCTCTGGGTTGGAGAAAACTATCAGTGACTAATAAAATGAAATCAATAAGTTAATAGCAAGATTGTTTTGTATTCATTTTTGGGGGGAGTGTACTCAAGTAGGCCTACAGGGAAGAGTGTCAAGTGTATGGGGGTAATGTCCAATCTAAAGACCAGACCTGGAAAGCGTAGGCCTTCAATGTAATGCATAGTATCCCAGGAATGACGCACACATTTTAAATATTCAGTGATCTAAAATGTTAATTACTGGCAGAAACAAATCGTTAACATTAACGTAGGTACCCCCGTTGCCTTACAGACACGTACTATTTCGTTTTATTTTATTTTTGTACTCTGCTAAACAGATTTATAGATGGAACACGCGGAGACCTGCGACATTGCTCAACGCGTGCATCCCAATTTTCAATTACAATTTGCATTCATAGGCAAGGCCCATAGGCCTACGATTTTACAACGAGAGTCAAGCATCTTATGTCTTTGGAAATTGGTAAACTACCCTGGTTGTAGCATAGCCTACTGAGTTTGTTCCACACATGTCTTTGAACAAAATCAGATTAACGTTTTCGAATTGCGGAGCACCCGCCCTGTCCTATATTTATGTATAAACCATGTATCCCTTGTTGCAATTTTTATTGGGCAGTAACTTTTCGACATGTTTAGAAAATTATGAAGTTAACCGCGTTTATGTAACAGAATACCGACAAAGGTTTATCTGTTCGTGGCGTGCAAGGGCGTTGCACAAGTGCAGAGATTTCCAGACCCAAACTGATATACCTGCATGTGAGTATCCTCAGCCCAGGCCTCGCGGATGTCACCGATCTAATGCAGGGGTGTCCAATCTTATCTGAGTAGGACCTGTGTGGGTGCAGGCTTTTGTTGTAGCCCAGCACTAAAACACCTGATTCAACTAATCTAATTCCAACCAATCTCTTGATTAATTACGGTTGTTGAAACATATGTTTAGGTTCCATGACTTTGTGCTAACACACATTATTACCATTTGCTTTATGTTTTCCACAAACGGTTTAGTTTCAATGATCAGGTGTCCACACTTTCAGCATTTAGGACTGATTTCAGCTGTGGGTCTATCGATAAATCAATTCAAATGTAACCTCTGAAAATGAATCATTTCCCATAGCACATTACAGAAAACGAAAGCGTTAGTTGTCTGAGAATTTATGTGACCTTAGAAAATTCATTCTTTGTGACATAAATATCTCTATCTGTCGTCATATGGAATTAAGAGGGTAACATATTATCCCTCACTAGACATCAAAAGTGGCTAATTAAAACATTTAATGGCTTGTTATACTTTAGGAATTTCAACTATGGTTGGAACGAAAACCAGCATACAGGGGCATAGGCTAGCCTGGACCTCCAGGACCGAGGTTAGGAACCACCGATCTCGCAGTCAGAGAGATGGCTTGTTTTCAGCGACAGTGCGTGGATTGACGCGAAACCTGAAACCAAAGGAGAGAAAGCTGATTGACTGAGGGAAGTCAATAAACGGTGGAAGTGTTTGTCTATACGTCCTCTTCCGAAAAGCGTGGGCACTTCAACAAGTAACCTTAACCGTGACACTGGAAAAATGTAAAAATGTCTAATCGTAAACGTCTAAATAATGAAAAAATAAAACTTCACAGCATGGCATATTGTAAAATATTTAAATACTGTTGGTTTTATGTAACTTAGATACAAGCAGTGGCTTAAAATCGAGCGTATAACTAGTAAACTAAAATAGTTCACACTATATATTATAGATAACTATGATACAATAGGATAATGGATAATTAACTGAGCCAGTAGCCTAGTTGCATCAGAACAGCAACAACAACAATAATAATAATAATAATAATAATAATAATAATTAATATATTATTAATAGTATTATTGTTGCTATTATTACCAGTCTGTTGTTGGAATTATTTTTAGTCTATTACTATTAGGCCAGAAACAATATTACCTTATGAACAACTAAATAGTAGTAAGTAGGCTAGTCGATTAATCAAATCACTAGTCTATCGGTAATAGTTCAGAAAACAAAGATTGTGATACAATTACCTGGCCAATGGTCGAGTTGGCGAATCCTCATGAATAATTCTGTAACCCTCCTCCTCTGAGTTCGGCCGTGTCCTATGAATAACTAACCCTGCCTCTCTAATGTTTATTGATTGAGTCAATCTGACAGGCGTGATGTTCAGTCTCGTTATGGCGTCTCACCGATCCTGAATGGGATTTCTGGTGCCCCGTGCGTTGGAATTTACACGTTTTGAGCTGCGGCATTCCTCTTGGAATTTTCCTGGAAAATATTTCAATGTAAATGGAGGTGGAAGATAGCCCGGCGGGGACGGTACGGAGTACCGGTCCGGACCGAAGGAGACAAGGTGGTGTCGAAGATAGCGGGTCTTGCAATGGTGTTCCGCCGGGCACAGAGCTTTACGAAGCCGGATCTAATCAAGCGGCAGGTCGTGGCGACCACAGCGGACCGGGCAGCCGCGGTGCAACAGGAATACGGGTTTTAAAGGTACGCAGCATGTCACGCCATGGCAATCTAGTTTCGTTGACAAAAATAGCGTAGATAATCGTTTTATCGTTGGGCATAGTACATGGAAGGCCGAAATGTGTGATATTGCGAATGACTTCATGCCTGACACTTTCAATAATTATATCATTTGAATTTGCCCGTTCGTGTTCTCTCTTGTTCGTAAATTGTGCATTAAGCCATAAGTAGGTAGCTAGCTAACGTTACATTAAACTATGTTAGTCACCGCATTTTCAAATCGTAAGTAAGATAACTGTCTTCCACTGCTTTGCATACTAATGTCGGTTGCTGCCGACGGTACAAAACTGAATTGTTAGTTACAACATTCGTGTATGTAACTTGACTAGCAAATAACCTAATAACTAAGTAGCTATACATAGCTAACCCATTATCGAGCTAATTCAATCCAATTTAACTAGCTAGTTAGTTATCTCACAGTACTCATGAAAGTATGGTTCTAATGTAGCTTGCTAATTAACGTTAATGAAACCTTCGTCAGTAGCTTAATTCCGACTAAAGCCAAATACAAATAAATAAGTACATTTTCCTGTATGAACGTTTTAGATATATTCTACAGTCATTCACTTTACAATTTCATACAGGAGCGGGTGATAATTAAATAATGGCATAATATAACGAGAGAAACCCACAATATCCCGCATAGTTTTAGTCCACCAGTTTTCCAATCATATTACGTTTTTTGTACTGTGCAATAATTGTCCTGAGATCTTTGCGCACACCACAGTACTGATTAACTATTTCCCTCCCGGGTTGTTCGTGTACTTTACTTCCGCCATTATGTCATTGATTAACCCGTTGCAACAATAATATCATGATGCAGCATTATGTAGGATATTTTAGAAGTTTAAACAGGGCTGGCAGGGTAGAATTTCCTTTTAAAATAGTTTAGCCTAGTCAACATAATTGTCAAAGCAAAACATGTTTTGCTTTTTCATGTTCTGACATTGCCTAATATTGTGCAACTGGGGAACGTTTTCTTAAAATTGAAAATGAATGAAATTCAAATATTCCTTATAATAAAGGAGAGGCAGACATGCATTAGCCTGTTTGTTGGATTAGACAAACCATTACAGATCTTACTAAGCTTGTCTTTGGTTATGGTGTGTTTAGAGACAGTTTTCAATTTGAATGAATCCTCATCCTATGGCTTCTGTGTGTACTAATTCTATCCAGCATAGACTGGATACCAGCATTTAATTTAGCCCTACAACAGCTTATAGTACAGAGTTGATTTCCAGTGATAAGGACGCCTCCGCACTCATGGTTTTGTGTGTGAGTTCCAAGCAATTTGACCCTGTCTCATGCCATCACGCCCAGACCTGATAATGTCATGCGAGGTGGATGGATTTTTTGTTCTAATTTATGTGCACCTCACATGAAAGTATAATTTGTGATATGAAGCTGACATTGCCTGTGAGAGTGCTGTACTGTATATGCTTGGATATAACTCTTGAGAGAATTTCAGATCCAGTGGGCATCAGCAAAACACAGCAGCTCCCCCCTCCCCCACTACCACACTTGGTGGTCACTAATAGGGGTGACTGATTGCATACAGGATACTTATTTGTGTGTGTGTGTCTGTCCATCCATCCTCTGTCCCAATATCTGCCCTTGAGCCCTTCAGCACTTCAACGCGCTCTCGTGCGACCGAGCAATGGTTTAGGGTTGTCTATTCTGTAGTTTCTTTGACACTACCCTTAATAAGCCATTGATCATTAGCCCTTCTCCAAAGTCCACTTTTCGCAGACTTTGGTGAAGGGAATTGCCCATAATTCTTTGCAGCACCGTGATGTTTAAGACAAAAAATAATTGTAAACGGCATAAACAGATGACCCTGATTAGAATGAATGGACAGAAGTAGCCGAAGGGGCAAGGGAAAGTCTTGAGGAGCATGGCAAAGAAAATGTTTAAATGTTGGTAAAATTCTGAATTGTTCAGGAAATATTTAGTTGTCATGTTTTATCAACGCATAGCGCATTGAGCCGGACACGGGTCATTATATAGTATGTGCGATAAGAGTGTGGCTCAGTAGGTAGAGCATGGCCTTGGCAATGCTTAGGTTGTGGGTTCAATTCCCACTGGGACCACATATACTGAAAAATGTATGCATTCACTACTGTAAGTCGTTTTGGATAAAAGCGTCTGCTAAATGGCATATGAAAATGGCATATGAGTGTAATTTAAAAGAGATGTGCACTCAAGCCCTAGCGCTTTAGGCATCAAATACCTGGAAACATATAATCGAAAGTGCACAAGTGCTTAGGCTTTAGATGTGAAGGGCTTGAGGGCAGATATTGGGACAGGGGGTTAGTGTGTATCTGTGTGTGCTTGTGTATGTGTATGTGTCTGTGTGTATGTGTATACATGTATTCTGGCTATGAACTAGGAGCTTCCAGGGCATCAGTCACAGTGCTGGGTGGAGGGGCCATTACCTCTATGGTGGCATGCCACTGTGGCAGAGGAACAGGCCTCTGTGGAAGGATGACTTCATCAGTCTGACTAATGACCCAATACCACCCGACTTTCGAGCAGGGCCCAATTCACACACACAACCAAGGGTTTTTGTACTGTATGTACTAGGGGTGTAACGGTACACGTATTCGTACCGAACCGTTCGGTACAGGACTTTCGGTTCGGTACGCGATGTGAATCGAACGAATGCAATCTTGCGTTAACCACTAAAGCATGTGCAAAACATTTTTTTGTGTGTGGAACGTAATTCAAAACTCATAATTCCCCCTCCCCGAACATATAATTTGCACATAGGCCCGGTGTTGTTCGTTCAGCCCACGTACGTCTATGGCATAGATATAAAAACGTTTCTTTATACAGCCCAGCTTCGTCATCAAGATGGCGAACGCAAATGAACACAGGTTTTAAACATTTGTTGGAAGTGATTGAGCCCCGCTACGAAGATCCGTCTCGTCTCCATTTCAGTACTTTGTGCAGTACATTTGACAAGGTCTCATTAGTGACAGTCACTGTTTTGAAGCTAATGTAACCTAATGATTCTGAACTCCAACTGTTCACAACAGTAATGTAGCATTTTTTTTTATTTCTGGGAGAATAATTGGGGTGGGGTTTTACTTTTTTTCTTTCCTTCTAATAAACTAAATGCGTATAACGTTTGCTGCCCCTACCTCTACTCTATGGTATGTTCAGGTACAGCTCAATGTTTCAAGTATTTGTATCATAGGAGCCAAACTGCACAAATGGTAACACTGTTTATCATTAAACAAATATTTTTTATCGATTAGGCTTTTCAGCATATTTCAAAGCAAACTTCCTCCTCTCTCATTATTGAATATGTCTCCTCTTGGGAATGACCTGCTCTTCACGGGAGCATCTAACCATGGTTTGTCTCTTCTCCCCCTCCACCAGCGCAACATGAAGAGGAATGGGAGCCGGGGATGCGTGACACGGAAGACGCGCTTCGGGTCCAGGGAGCGGGACTGGCTGAACGGTGACGCCCAGCGGGGGTGTGTGTGCCTGTACGGGGCAGCGGACCCCCAGCTGCCGACCTCCGGGCCCCAGGGTTCCTCTACTCTGCAGCCCGACCTGCGGCTGGTGCTCTGCACCACCAGCACCACTGTGGAGGAGCTGTGCGCCCAGGGGGATGGCCAAGGCCTGTACCTGCAGCTGCACGGAGACCTGCTCAGGTAACATTCACCTGGCTCTCCCCTGGATGCTGCCGTGTACTGTCTCTGACCCAGGCGATGTCACAGCCTCTCCCACACAGGCACTGTTTATGATGCTGTCTAGGCTCGCCATATTTATCTGCCAAGCTGTTGTAGCTAGCAGTGTGACTGTTGTTGAAAATGTTACGCTAGCTAGCTAACGCCTCCCAATACTGTCAATGACACACATTGTGTCTCAGACTTAGTTTTTTAATGGTCGTTCATTAGCAAAGCATCCATTTCTGTCTCTTGTTTTTAGCAATATTCCCAGGAGGAGAGCACAGAAAAACTGCATTGTATACCTGTACGATAATGAATCATGAAAATGATGCATCTTTTTGAAAGTGTGAGTGAATGCCGGTTTCTTTGCAGTGACACATTGTGGAAAGCAAAATAACTGGCGCTTCATGTTGTGCCTGGAGGGGGGAATAAAGCAGTATCTGATGATTTGAATATTTCATCTGTAAACATTTGAGCTGTATAGTATTTGAATATCAGATTTATTGAAAATGCACATCCCCAGTTCACACTAGAAACATGTTTTCACACCGCAGTGTCAGGTGCAGTCAATTTGAGAAGGCAATTTAAGCATATGATAAGCACACAGCATCCAGTTTGGTGTCTGACTGAATGAAGTGGGCTTTCTAGAATAACTCAATGTAAGGAAGGCGCTGACACAGGCTATAATCAGGTCATGCCCACGCGTACTTCTGAACTCAACAGGATGAAGTTGTGGACTCCCTTTGTGCTATTTTTGCTTGAATTTGTTGAGCCGCATAATGCATTAAAATAGGTCATGCCAAAACGTTGAAATGCTGAAATAACATTTTCAGTGTTCAACATCTTAAACTGCGCTTACACCCCTAGCAAATAAAAAAATAATGCATATTAATTTGTTAATAGAAATTCTCACCAGCAGGCAAGGGGGAGGATGTGACTGTATGGGCTTAATGCTGGATGGACATTTCCTTGATTTTAAGCCTCTTGGTTTTGCAACAGCCCTTGTGGACTTGTAAATGTGTCAATTTGTAGATTTGTAAATGACTAACTTTGTCTAGCGTGGGCCCGAACTGGCCGTGTTCTCCAACACCGATGGACAGCACTATTGGGGCTGATTAAGCTCCAGCCATCAGTGGGGTCCATGGAAAAGAGACGGAAGCTTGCACCCCTTTCCGAGCCCAGGGCGTGATAGGGAGTCTGTTACTACCGCAATGTGGTCTACAGATTCCCTGAGACGACCATTCTGAAGAGGCCTTTCAGAGTAAGGAGAGGGTTGAAGAAAGAGACCACACAGGCCATGCTCGAGCAATGGGTTCCCGATGACAATGTTGCCCAGTGTCATTGCAAATTAAGTAACAGCCAGTTGCAAGCAATGGGCAGCGATACAAAAACCTGTGTTGTGCTGAATGTCTCTTGCCACGATCACTTTGTCTTCGGCAGGACGTCAGAGCCTCAAGTTTCCTTGAGATGTTTCAAACTGTAAGACGTAATGGCAAACCTTTAGGCGTTATTGCATCAACCTAGCACTGCATCTGTCCTCCTCTCCTGAATATTCTGAGTTACAGTGGCTGATTTACTGTTGAAAACATGCTGAACTGCAGATGTTGTGTAGCAGAGCACTGCAGTGTAGCAGAATGGTCAGGGAACAGGATTTGTAACAAGGTTATTGGTTTCAGTCCCCAGATGGGCACCCCTGCTAAACTGTACCCTTGAGTAAGGTGAATTACTACAGTAACTGTCTAGTAGTACAGATGGATCATTGAAAACAAATTCAAGCTATGTAAGTCGCCCTGGATAAGGATCACCATTTATTGAATAAAAAGTAGCTCAATACAATATTAACAATGTATGACTATGATAATAATTTAATGCCCACACACATTTTCCACTATTTGTGTAGGAGGCAGAAGACTATTAACTGAGGATAGGCAGTAGATTAGCCAGCAGGCCTGGTGAATTACATGTGAACAGCTGCCAGCATTAGTGTGACACTGAAGGCTCTGCTGCCATTGGTGTGTGTGCGTGTGTGCGCACTCCGCATCCGCGTCCATGTCTTTGTCTATTCAATCATATTTCTGTTTCTCATTGCTGTTGCCACGCCAATTATGCTGCATTGTGCCATAGAGACATTCGGAGAGTCACGTTTTGGGTGTTTTGAACAGATCTAGGGCGTCCAAGAGCAATCTCATTCTGGAACAACATTTTTTTCAGGGTATTTTGAGGTTAGATTTTAATGCAGCTGTACTAAATCAAACATGTTCTAGTCAAGAACGCTTTTAGATTGATTGTGATAGCATGAGCTTGTAGGATAGGTTATTTCTTATTTATACACCGTCACAGCATTTTCACAGCCCACAAACACAAAGATCTGAGACATGTAGTACCCTACATGATACATTTTGGCTGTGACTAAGCAGATTTTTTTTTAACATTTCCTGCTCGATGTGATTATTGATTCTGCGTTCCCAGTGATTTGATCTAATGCACCTTTGTTCTTGTGGCGCATTCTGTTGTTTGGTGTCAATTGCCGTTTGAAATATTAGGCCTGAAACCCTTGAGAAATGGACACTCCGGGAGAACCATTTTCAGTTGGTGCCCGCAGAATGCTGTTCTGCTTTCATTCTCGCCAAAGGCGTAAGCTGGATGTGACGTTGTGTCCTGCTGAAGTCAGACTAGCGGTGATTGCATGGCCCTCCAGACAAATGTCCCATCATTGCAGTGACAGTGACATGCACAGTAGGATGTGGGCGGGGGGAGACTTTTGTGTGAGTGAGAGGTGTGAATGAAGTTCTCTGACGGGGTGACTTCTGTGCCCCCCACCTGCAGGAGGCTGGACCCCTCTGAGTGCCCCCTCCAAATTGTGTACGAGTACCTGGGGGCCATGGGCTACGGGGACCCGCTGAGGATCCAGAGGGAGGCGGCCAACTCGGACCTCAGCTGCCTGATTCGTTTCTATAGAGGTGAGTACTGTAGCAGTTGCCCTCCCTGACCGCCGGGCCCGCAGGCCATGGGACACGACTCCACCCTCCCACCCACCCCCTACGAGCCTTATCCATGTTGTGCCGTTGCAATTCGGGGGCCGTGCTGTTGCCGTGGAAGCGGGCCCATGCCTCTTGGAATGGTGGCGAATGGTGCCGTGGCTCACGGATGTCGGTCCAAATGCCTGGTTTCTGGTTCCGCCCGTTCCCCGGAGAGCGGCTCTGCTTCCTCTGCGTTCGGTGTTCTGTCCGTCTTGTGCTTCAGTGAAATGTACTTGAGTCTCCTCGATGCTGTTTTCTGTTCTTTTGCTTTCTCCCACTTTGTTATGGTCTTTCGAACCGCTGGATAGAATGATGTGATGTTTCGGTGTGTCCGCATAGCCGCTGCTTTGGTAACGGTGTGCCTGGTAATGCAAAGCTCCTTTTTTTACTGCCATTGAGTGACCTGCGTTTATTTTAGTTGGATGAATGAACCAACTGGCTTTTAGGGAAACCATAATGTGTGTTAGGCATGCGTTTCAGGAGTTCGGCTGACTCGGGGATGGGGCACTTGTGAGCTTAAACACAGGGGAGGATAACCGCTGCCGTTGCCGGGTCCTGCCTCTTTAAATGCGCGCGCTTTCTAACTATGCAAAATAATCAAACTGGCTCAGGACGAGTGGCAGTGTAATGATACGTTTTTAGCCACTGCTGTTTTCAAGCTTGCAAGCCTCCACTGCATGACAGGAAGTGGTCAGGCCGGCTCAGTGGTGGGGCGGTGGCAAGGACCTGTGTGTGGTGATAGGGGGCCGATGATGAGTCATGCGTCCCCCCCTGTCCCCCCGTCCCCCGCTGTGGATCTGGGTAACCCACTGTACCCGGGGCTCCAGACACGGCTCACGCCCTCGTATATCAGCGCCGGGTGCCAGGCCGCCGTCCCTCATCCTGCCATCCGGACGGACCGCGGAAGCCAGCGGCCTGCGCATAGTGCTGTCAGGGCTGCAGGATTAACTGGCTGAGCGTCGCTGTGATGTACAGCGCAGCGCCGGGCTCAGAGCGGATGCGTTCTGTTTTCCCGTTGGCATGCGGTGGCTCACTGGCAGGGGTGAGTATGGGGCTTTTCAGCTTCCCAGCACTCGAGAGGAAGGCGGGTGCTCATCGCTGGTGTCAGTGGAGTGTCCCTTCGCCTCCTCTGCCGTGCCACAGCCGGTTTAATGATCCTCTTAAGGGCCCCGATAGGCTTTACTAATGAGACAACAAGGACCTGATGGTCCTCATAAGCACCCCCTAATAATAACTGGGCCTAAGCTGTGTGTGTGTGTGTGTGTGTGTGTGCGTGTAAGTGTGTAACTGTGTGTGAGAGAGAGAGAAATAAAGAAAGGGAGAGCGAGAGTGCGAGTGAGTGAGAAACCAGGGCAATGTGGTTGGAAAGTCATGCTGCACTGGATGGCCTGCACTCACACCCGTCACACCCACAGAAATAGAAATATATCTATATATACATATGCACGCATACACTGAGGTCCAGAATTATTGGCACCCTTAAGAAATTAGGAAAAATGGCTGTATTGAAATAAACAGTTCAGGTTATGAGGTATGTTGTATGCTCAAAGAAAATGGTAAAATTGTATTCTTTTATACTAATACAATTGTTCAGAGAAAAAATTTTCTTTAAGCATTATTTTTTTCCCCTAAAACATGTCACAATTATTGGTACCCCTAATAATTATTTTAAATAAAATCCAACAAAACTAAATCTGCCTTCGCATCTTTGACCATTCCTCCATACAGAATCTTTCAAGATCCTTTGGTCTGTGGTTGTGTACTGCCCTCTTCAATTCACACCACACATTTTCAATCGGGTTCTGGAGACTGAGATTGCAAAACAGTCATTTTGCGGGCAGTTAACCATTTCCTTGGAATAATTGTCTTGCTGAAAGCTCAATTTGCAGCTACGTTTCAGTTACTGGGCAGGGGGGGACCAGATTTTGGGCCAAAGTGTCTGGGTACTGGATTTCATGATTCTATTGACCATAAGAACAGCCCCAGGACCAGTGGGTGCAAAGAAATGCCCCATAACATTAAAGATCCACCACCATATTTCACAGTAGGTTTAGGGCCCTTTCAACATAAGCTTCCTTCTTCTGATACGAACACCCACTGCTGTTGTGCCTGGACAAAAAGCTGCATTTTGTTCTCATCTGACCATAAAACCCGGTTTCAATCGGAGATTGGCATTGGAACCCTGATTGGAACCGGGTGTTCTGGTCAGATGAGACAGCCTTTTTTGCTCATTTTCATCAAGACTCCCAATAATTCTGAACCTGACTGTACATGCATGCATACTGTATATACAGCACCCCAAGGCCGTAACCATGGAGTCAACATTGGGGGGGACCAAATATTTTTTATATCAGCTAGGCTATATATTGGGGGACATTTTGAGCATATCTGAATATTGGGGGGATGGTAATTTCGGCCTTGCAGCACCCTCCAAAATGACTCACACCCTTGATAAAGATAAGCAAAGAAGGCTGTATAAAATAAACAATATGGGTAATGAGCTATATTGTATGCTCAAAAAATGGAAAATAGTGTTATTTTTATACACATGCAATTACAATTATTCACACCCTCATAATTATTTTAAATGAAATCCAACAAAAATAAATCTGCATTAACATGCTACTTTTTAAAGTTCATCTTAATCTTGGGGAACTGTATTGTGGCCTCCCCTGGCTTCCTGTTTCACTGGGGTATAAAGGTGAGGTAACGAATGCAAGTAGCCTACTGCGGCCACGGTTCGAAACCTGACTGCGCCAGTCCGGTCCTGGCTGGGAGCACCGTTTGGGGGCGGTGATTGGCTTTCCGCCCCAGGGCAGGGGGCAGGGTGAGTCGCCACGAGCTTGCCCGAGAAGCGTGAAGGGTGTGTCTAGAAAGTAGGTGGGCAGGTTCAGCCTCGGAGGAGGCGGATCATCACTGGCCTCGGGGAATTGGCTTGCGGGCGGAGTTCGTGGGGGATCACGAAACGAAAGAAATAGAGGGTATAATCGGCTACCAAATTTGGGGGAAAAAATCTGAAACAAATGTATAAAAATAAATACATTAAGTAACACACTTGAAATCCATTTGTCATCCATCACCATGGGGAAAGGCAGGAGATGGTTACAAACAAGTAAATAAAAATGAAAGATGCCACTTTCCACGATTGGGTCAACATTATAATTTCACATTTTTTGGAGGACACGGTCTTCACTAAAATATTCCCTTTTAGTATTTAATGTATGGAAACATTGAGTAACTTCTATTCAATCCCTGTGATGGTTTTGACTATATGGAAGTGGCTAGGGTCTCTTAGGGCCTCATGTGGAGTCCCTGTGCTCATAGCATGGAAACTGTTGGATTCTCGAGGAACTGTGGTTTTCCCAGTTTGCCCACCTGGCCCTGGTGGCCAGCCCACAAGAAGTCCAGGCTCTGGGAAATTCAGCATTTTTGTGTCAGTTGGTCCCTTGCGATTGGGGCCTGTGCCAGGTGGCTGCCTACCACACCTTATCTCATCCTGCTCTCCACACATGGCCGATGCAGTTGCCTGGGGTTACCTCATTAGCACGTTAGTGTTAGTGATCCTGGCTCTGAGCCGCACAGGCCGACGAACTCGTCTCTCGGTAAAGCATTGCTGGGTGTTTTGGTTCCACATACAGATTCGTGAAGATCTGTTTTCACTTGTAGCCTTTTTGTTTTTAGTTGTATCGTATGTACTTTCCCTCATTTGTAAAACATACTTAAAAAAAAAAAAAAAAAGTTTTACTTCAGAAATAGTTTTTGTCAGGATTTTTGAAAATATTTTCTTGTGATAACCTAGCAATATTGTTGCGATAATGGCTGCCAAGTAGGGTGACGTGACTGGGTTTGGTAATGTTACTTCACTGTGCTTTGAGAGACCATTCTGCAGTTCCTGGATCAGCTTTCCACCCCTCCACTCCACCCCACCCCCCACTCACTGCAATATCGCAGATGCAGGTCAATGTTGTGGAAAATATAATTTAAAAAAAATAATAAAAAATAAAAAAATAAAAAAAGTGTTCACAATAAAATATATTGTAGATGCAATATACAGCTGTTAAAGAAAGCAATATTGCCTGAGGAATCTGTTTACTACCACTCCCCACCTATCTGCCCCCACCCTCCATATCTTCCACCCTCCAAACCAGAAGCATTGGTGTGTGCGCACGTGTGCGTGCGTGTGCGTGTGTGTGCGTAATATATACATTATTTAAACCATAAACACATGGAGCATTGTGGGAGTAACGAAACATAAATACATGGTAACCTTTGTGCATATTTAAAGTAAACAAAATAATGATCCAGAGGATTAGCTAAGGGGGGGGGAGGAGGGGAGGGGAGGGGGGGGCGGGGGCTCTGTGCACTGTGGCCCGACTCCCCTGGACCCCAGCCGAGTAACTCTGGAACGCTGGCCTCCAGGCCGCACAAATCCCCCCGCGAATCCTCCGCCGCCGCCGCCGCCGAGCGCGTCGCACAAAATGAATCATCTGCGGATTCAGTTTAGTCCCCCCTAATGAGTTATCGATCGCCCGGAGCCGCCTTGTCAGGGAAGAAAATGAAAAGTAAATAAACAACGCGGGGGCCCTAACCGGTTCTGACGCAGGTTAAGGCCCCCTTATTGAATGGCGTTAATGATGAGCAGAGGCTCGGCCGTGCCTTGTAGTGCTCTCTGCTCTCTGTATCGTTTCTCTGGGGAGCTGCAGAAGCCGGTCGCGATGAGCCAATCATCCTGCTCGGCCGGCGTGGCGCGCTGAAGCACGAGAGCAGGGCTTCTTGTGACGGTCGGACTGGTAAAGAGGCCTCCGCACGTTCGGGCCTGACCGTGTGGTCTGGGGGAAGTCAGGGTCGTGGCAGTAAATAATTTCTTTCAAGGCTTTTTTTTTTTTTTTTTTTTTTTTTTTTTGGTGCCTTTTCAGCCAGGCAAATCCTTCACAGATTTTTACTTCTCCTGTAGGGTTTGAGAAAATGGAAGACGAGATGCCTTCAGAGCGGCCTCTCAGCCCACAGTGATCTTGGTCTGCTTAGATTTTAAACCAAATTCACACTTTATATATGAATACATATAAATGTGTATGACGATGGATACATTTCCAAGTGGATTGCCCACCTTCTGCCCTCATGTAGCCTCTACCCCTGAGCTTCATTTCCTGGATGTCCTATTTTTCTCATAGTTTGTGTGTTGTAGGCTAACGCATTGTAGTTCACTGTCTTTTATAGTGTGACTGTGCAGTGTTCGGATTGACTATCTGTACAGTATTATACAAAGCTGTAGAAGACCTACAGTTGTTGAACAGTGTTATTTATATTAAGTGTGGTGATTGCTGGTAATGGGAACAGGGCTGGTCATTGACAGTTTCACAGGTTCAAATACTTCAAGTGGCTCTGTCCTTGAACGAGGAATTTAAAACCTGCAGCGCGATAGTCAATATCCAGCTGAACATATGGATATTAATAATGTGGAAAATCTAAGCTTTGTAAATCGCTCTGGATATCGGGTGTCTGCTTTGCAAATAATACTTCTAATGCACGCATTGCATCTAATACATCTGGTGCTTCTCTTCCTCTTCCTGATTTTATGTGACATTCTGAAAGCTCTATGTATTACACTCGAGTCTCCTGTGACGAACTCACAAGAGCTGGCTACACTGTTTTATGTTCAGTGCAAAATCTAAATCCCTGTTCACTGCTGTCTATAGTGATTATTACTCATCTGTCTGGTGAATTTAATACTGCGACCGATGGCATGTAGATCCAGGTCCTTTGGATGTGTGATCATTCCCTGCGTTTGATCGGCCATCCCTCACAGCCGCTCTTTGAACCTTGTTGCCGTTTTACATCATTTTTATGGCTTTATCACGCTATCTGAACCTTCTGTAAGACGTGTTGGCCGTACAGTTTGTTAATCAGGAACCGATCTTTTGTCATCAGTCCACAGCTTGCGTGGTGTACAGGAAGAGTTGGCAGGGCTCCACTCGAGGCAAAATGCATGAGTGGGCCAGAATGCAAGACTTCCTCTTAGCCTGACCCCTCCTTTGCTGAAAATGACTATTTTCTATAAATACACATCAGGAGGTGAGGTCGCCATCTAGAGGAAGAAAGTTTAGGGTGTGTCTCACAACAGAAAGTGACATAAGGGACTAAGTTTTGCCCTTCCTATTCTTCAAATGTCTTTGCCCAGTGAATGTTTTCTGATTCTGATTTGGTGCCAGTTTTTTATTTTTATTTTTTATTGGCCTGTTGTGCAATAATGGCAGTGAGATGGCAATTTACAATTACTGTGTGCTGAGCAAATACCTCTCTCACACGCACTAGATAGCATAACCTGTGGCACATTTTTACAGCGGGTTTTAAACTAAACTGATTCAATTGCTCTACCTCGGTCAAGGGTAGAACATAATGACACTCTACAAACAAGGATTTCAACCCATGACCTTTAGGTGAATGTTAAGCACTCATAATTGTTCCACATTGTTGTAGTTTTTGTCTCTTGTTTTTTGTGTTTGTGTGTGTATCCAGTTTCCTGTTTTTAGTTTTTTTGTTAGTTTGGGGTATTTGCTTTTCACGAAGTGTGCATATCACTTTGTCCAAATTCGCTGGTTCTCCTTTATCATTTGGGTTAAACCCAAAGAAACGCCAGATGGGGACAGTTGTGTTTTTATTTTGAACAAGATTTGCCATCTTTCTGCCATGTAGCCTAGCACAGCTTACACGAAGGGTATGTGCTCGCTCAAGAACTTGAGTGGTAGGCTTTTGTAAACTTTAGCACATTTGGCACAAACAAGGAAATTGGTCTGACCTTCAAACGTACGACTACAACAAGCAGAGCAAGTGTGCTGAATCTAAGGCTGAATTGGGCAAATATGAATATCGTTCTATATCGGGGGAGAGTGAAAACGATTACCGTTGTCTGCCAATATCGTGCTGCACGATAATGTCATCATATCGCCCAAACCTAGTTTGAGGGATTTGTCTTATTCAATGTTTAATTTTAATTCCTTAAATAGAAACCTTGTTCTGTGAAAATGCAATAAATTGGAATTTCACATACTGGCAATTAGAATCTTAAAGGGCTTCTACATTTGACATTTTTAACATGGTTATTATTAGAGAAATGAAATGCTGTACTGGGACTAAATCAAAACTTTGTTTGGTTCCCCTGCCAACACCCCTGCATGATCACCTAATCTACTTTGCGATCTAAAATAGATCAAACAAACATTTCTTATTAGATTTCCCATTGAAAAGAGTACAGTGATTACTCTCCCTGCTGGAGGCAGTCATTTCAATACATTTTCCAACAGGATGGGGAGCCACAGTCCCAATGGCGAACAGCGCAGAAAATGTGGTCGTATGGGCCAAATTCCTTCCCTTTGAACTGATTCGAGTACTATGTCCACAGCAATTATGCTGTTGTAAAAAAGTATTAATTACAAGGAAAAAACAGAGAGGCAGCTTGCTTTAGTACACCGTTTCATTGACAGTGGCACTATAATGTAGGGACATTGCCCCTGTGCTCTCCTCTGGCCCAGCAGGTGTTTGAAGCGGTGTATTTCAGCGGGAGGTTGGTATACCTGAACGCAGAATGTCCCAGTGGGACCCAGCATGATGTTGCACTGTCAGATCTGGAGTTGACCAAGCTGGCATTCTTTACGCCTCATTTTTACCAGGATACCAGCTGGCTGGTTGATGTGTTCTGACAGCAAGTGTGTAGCTATATGTGCTTAGATTTGAGTGTGTCTGTGTCTGTGTCTGTGTCTGTGTCTGTGTCTGTGTCTGTGTCTGTGTCTGTGTCTGTGTCCTCAGAGTGAGCTTGTGTGTGGATGCTGATTGTGAATGCTTGTGTATGGGCTGATTTGTGTGCAAAGAGCAGTTCTTAACAGTGTGTGTGTGGAATGTATGTGTACTGGTCACGAGTGTGAGAGCCCAGAGAGGAGGTGTGTGTGCTGTAAGCATGCGTCTGTCATGTCATGCTGTGTGGCACCGTTCATCGGGCCTCGATCAAACTCATTAGTGAAGGCGGTTTGGGTCTGATGATTGCTTTACGAAGCGAGTCCGCATTAATCTGTGCTGGAGCAGACTGAAGCAGGGAGGCTGGAGTTATTAGATGTTATGTTATCAATTGATCTAAAGGTAATGGATACTGAAATAAAGGAAACACCAACATAAAGTGCCTTAATAGAGAGTTGGGTCACCGTGAGCTGCAGAACATCTTCAATGCGCCTTGGACAAGTGTCTGGAGCTCTGTTGGAGGGATGCAACACCATTCTTCCCCAAAAAATTACATCATTTGATGTTTTGTTGATTGTGGTTGAAAACGCTGTCTCACCCGTCGCTCCAGAATCTCCCGTGAGTGTTCAATTAGGTTGAGATCTGGTGACTCAGTCGCATGCATGCATTTTTCACCACCCCTCTCAAGAAGCTGCAGTTCCTTTCTGATCCCCAAGGATGTAGGCACTCTGTTTTCA
This sequence comes from Aldrovandia affinis, assembly GCA_029706075.1. Taxonomy (NCBI): domain Eukaryota; kingdom Metazoa; phylum Chordata; class Actinopteri; order Notacanthiformes; family Halosauridae; genus Aldrovandia; species Aldrovandia affinis. The sequence goes on from JAINUG010000003.1 coordinate 10,253,306, forward strand.
GTATTTAGTGGCAATTCCTCAAATGAACATGACCAATTATACAATTAAATGCCAATCTGAGTGTTAGCTGAAGTTTTTACACCTCTGCGACAAGTCATGAAAGAGGAAACAACAAATGATCTGGCAGTGATTAAATTCAGCACCAAAATATAAAATATTGTGCTCTCTTATCCGATTTTTAAAAATCAAGGCATCCCACCAATATAAATTTTGTTCGTTATATTTTCATTTTGCCTTTAGGCTTTCAAAAAACTTTTTCCTTTTGCTTTCAATTGTTTTTATAAGTTTGTGCGGTTTAAAAATATCCACCCACTCATTTCAGCATATCAGTTTCTTTGCTCCAGCATGGGCATGATATATCCTACAGAAGTGTCAACAGACATATTTTCACAATTGAAAGCAGTACTTACAAATCAATCCGTATGATTACGTGTGGGTGTGTGCAGCGCCGATTGCTGACTAGTCTACTACACTGCAATATGCTCCTCAGTTGTGGAAATTGAATGATTACTTGAGATTGTAATGCATTGATTGCTTCACAAGTAGCTTCAGAAAGTCCTCTATCGACCTCTTGGTGTTGGAGGATGAAACTGCAGGTTCCTGATAGAGGTGGTGAAAAAATGCATGCCCTGAGCCATGGCATATGGTTTACATTATTTTCATGCTCAACAAACCATTCAGTGTCCACTCGCGCCCTGTGGATGGGGCATTGTCAGCCTGAAAGAGACCACTCCCATCAGGATAGAAATGCTTCACCATAGGATGAAGGTGATCACTCAGAGGGTACTGCAAATACAAAGCCATTCTAAGGGGTTGAGTGGACCTAAACCATGGCAGGAAAATACACCCCACACCATAACAGGGCCGCCAGAATACCTCTGAATCTTTATCAAATATTCCTGGGACATCAAATAGCTGTGTGCCTGAGAATACTAAGTGAACATTCAATGATGAGACAATAGTTAGAATGTAGCTTAATTTTCCATAGCTCTAGCGATGATCTCCAGCCATATTAATGCAGTCTTGTAAGTTGCTTTGGATAAAAGCATCTGCTAAATAACAAAATTGTAAAATTGTAAATTGTATGTCTGAGTCATCAGTCAGTCAGTTGACCTCATTGTTTTATTATTTAACTGTTATTTTCTGCAATCTGCAATCTGCAATCTGCAGTATAATCTGATCATATCATGATTATTACAGTATTGTAGTTTCGATTGTTTCCTGTGAAGATGGAATGGGAGTCATAAACTCTGAATAACATTGAGCAGTTGCCTTTGCTTACTGTTCTGCATGTCATTATTGCTGTAAAGTGTGGCATGGTTGACATCTCTGACACGCGCACATTCATCTGCTGACATCATAAAATGCATCTAAGGAAATACTGAAGGACTTAAACTTTATGAATTGCCATGGGGCATTTTTTTACAGTGTCTCCATATTGCTCAAAACGTTCAGAGAAGGTGCTAATCGAGGCGTTTTTGCTGTATTGGTCCCAGGGGGAATGTCCAATTTTGAAATTCTTGTTGACTTCCACAAAGATAGACGACAGGCTGTGCCGCAGATGTGATTTTAGAGGCTAAGTGCTTAATTTGAACTCTTTCATTTACTTGTGTTTGCCTGTCCCCATAATACCATTCAAATATTAAATAAATAGTAAATAAATGTAGCGTTGACATATTGGTTTAATCTCAGGTATATCTAATGTGCATTATTGTGAAATGTTAGTCTGATAAAAGTTTTAGTCCTGTGCATTTTTCTTTTATAGAACCTGTGGATGTGTGAAGCTACAGTTTTATTTGGCTTGGTTGTTGCACATGTCTGAACAGAATGTACCCGCCACTGGTTTCACACAGAGGGGATGGAGGCAGAAAGTGTCTGTCACCTTGCCCCTTTCACACCCCAGGGCGCAGCGGTAAAATCGGTTTCGTCCCTGCAAGGTTATTGATGAGCTGCAGACCAAATGAAGGGCTGGGCTAAATAAAGATCACTCTGTTTGCCAGGGGTGCAGTTTGAAGTCAGCAGTTTGGAGGTGAGGCGTGAGCTCCCCTGGGGTCCATGTTAAATGTGTGTGTGCGTGCGTGCGTGTGCGAGGTGAGTGAGTGCGCGTGTGTGTGCGTGTGTGCGTGTGTGTGTGTGTGTGTGTGTGTGCACGCGCATGCGCATGCGTATGAGTGTGCGCACAGGTGTGTGTGTGTGTGTGTGTGTGTGAGTTGGTGTGAGCATATGAGTGTGTGTATGTGTGTGTCTGTGCGTGGACATGTCTGTGTGAGTGTGTGTGCAGGTTTGTGTATTGAGCTGGGGAGAACAGGGAAGGAATGCATTTTGCGCTAGCTGGAGGACAAGTTTTTGTCCACATCGAGTCCTGCTCCCAGCCATACCCTGGCTGTCTTTCACTGGACAGTCCTCACCCCCTTACTCTCACACAGGGGACCAACCAAAAATATCACATTGCAGCATCCGCCATCCTATCTCCCACCCGGGCCCTACCCCTGCAGCCTCGGGGGCTGGAACTCGGCCCTCATGGAGGGGAAGCCCGGTGATCCGATGAGAAAATCGATCCTGCAGCAGCACAGTCTGTTGTCAGTGGAACTTGTTCATTATCAGCTTTCCGGACTCACACAAAGCAGCCAAACCAGCCTCATGCCTGGCTTTTCAATCAAGGATCCTTGAAAGTGAGAGGGAGATAAGAGGATGGTATGTATGTTTTGTCATTTCGTATTTTAAAAAAAAGAATCAAATCAAGTAGGAAATCTGGGTACTTCTGTGATTATTATTTGTTTTTACTCCAGTGGTTCCTTGAGCCATGTTTCAGCACTCTGGGCCTGTTCCATGTGTCCTTCAGCCCCTGCTCAAAACTGATCCCGGAACAGAAGCCTGTGATATAATCACAGGGGTGGCTGGGGGGGACAAAAAGTGGGGAGTTTGTGTCAAAGCCCTGACTCATTCATCAGCCTGGCTGATGCCTCAGGGAGAAGAGATCTCATAAGAGAAGGCAATCTGAAAGCCCTATCAGGATGTGAGTGTTCTGAAGGCCCTATCAGGATGTGAGCGTTCTGAAAGCCCTATCAGGATGTGAGCGTTCTGAAAGCCCTATTAGGATGTGAGTGTTCTGAAGGCCCTATTAGGATGTGAGTGTTCTGAAAGCCCTATTAGGGTGTGAGCGTTCTGAAGGCCCTATTAGGATGTGAGTGTTCTGAAGGCCCTATCAGGATGTGAGCGTTCTGAAAGCCCTATCAGGATGTGAGTGTTCTGAAAGCCCTATCAGGATGTGAGTGTTCTGAAGGCCCTATCAGGATGTGAGCGTTCTGAAAGCCCTATCAGGATGTGAGTGTTCTGAAAGCCCTATCAGGATGTGAGTGTTCTGCTTGGAATGTGGGAGGTTGGTCATAAAGATGACACCTTGTCTCCTGGCCCAGAGGATACTCATCCCTGTTTTCACCTGCAGCCACAGCCTGGGGTATTTTTTGAGCTTTTTCTGCAAGGCGAGAGCCGGGGCAGAGTCCATAGCCCCTTGTTTAGGTAATTGACTTCTAAACCAGTCCACGAATGAACGAGGTGATTTGTCCTGACAGTTGGGATGGTGAGTGTTTGCACGGGTGAATATAAATAATTGCCGTGAATATAAATAACTTCCTTTCACTGCCAGGAAAGTCCCTAAACGTGGACCAGCTGGAACATATAGGGCCGGATTAAATGGATAGACTACACGAGGCAAACTTTTTTTTCCAGGTTAACGCACTAACGTTTCAATAAAGAAAACAACCTTTCTCCGGAGCAATTTGCAATCGTTAATGCCCGATACATGCGAAGGCATATTTGCACGTTGGGGAATGCATCGCCCAGGCCTAGCTCTCTGAGCCTCTTATACATGCCCATCACTGATTGTTCACCCTTTACCATTGAGCTGAACTGGCAAAACTCCTCTGTAAAGTCATTTCATTTTTCTTTTCTTTTTTTGTGTGTGTTTGGCTGCACCCAAAAGCATTGCTGAAAGGACACTGCTAACATAGCAAGCATGATCTGCACTGAACCGGAAATACTTTTTGCACATATTGCAAGGTGCTTACATTGTGTATGACTTTAAAAAATAATACATTTAAATAAAGTTTTAGATATATAAATATATATTTTATATATATTTTTTAAATATATATATTTTGAATCCCTCTGTCTGTGCCCCCTATGGCAATTAGACACTAGGCACGTGCCTACTTTGCCTATGCCTAGATCCGGCCCTGGGAACACACACAATTGAAGGATGCGTCTTGGAGCGTGTTCTTTTTGTGTGATTGGGGGGTGGGGTGGCAGAGGGGAGGCCATTTTATGACCACACCATGACTGTGTTCCTCTCCCTCTCCTCAGAGAAGCCCCTGAACGCAGACCAGCTGGAGCGCACGCTGCTGAAGGGCGTGTTCAACGTGAGGAAGGGCAAGACTCAGCTGCACAAGTGGGCGGAGCGGCAGGTCGTTCTGTGTGGCACCTGCCTGATCGTGGCCTCCGTCAAGGACAGCCTCACGGGCAAGATGCACATCTTGCCTCTGGTGGGGGGAAAGGTCAGGGGCCACAATCCTTCAGTCCCAGATGGGGGGGGGGGGGGGGGTAAGGGCTGTTTTTGCAACCCCTGTTGTCACCGGGGGAGTCGGGCCTTGTACAGGAACAACCGCTTTCAGTGAGACGGGCCTGTGGGCGGGAGATGGGCCAGACTGGAAGTACGAGCCTGGTTTCTGCACCCTTGTCACTCAGTTTAATTATCAGCTGAGGGGCAGACGAGAGCTTTCTGATCCGAATCAGAATTCCTTACACAAATAACTGTCCAAAGTGCATAGCTGCAATTCTTTAGGAGAAGGTGAAAAGCAGTGCAGAGTTGGCGTCATGATGCCGAAGTCACTCTGAAGGCAAATATGTGCATGCATATAAGCGCTCTGCAAATGAGGCCAGTCAGACCTCTTAACCCATGTCTACAGAAGCTGCCATTGTTTAGTGAAGTCAGGAGTGATTGCATGTGACAGTCTCTTTCAGCAACACTGAAGAACATATCTCCAATTAAACAAAATGTATTATAACAAACACAAGACAGACACAAACACGCACACTCAAACTCCAGAATTCCCGTAACCAGAACCAGTGCCGTTGCTGATCTATGTGTACGATTTGTACGTGTGTGTTTACGTGTGTGTTTGTTTATGTGGGTGTACCTGTTTGTACGTGTGTGCAGGTGGAAGAGGTGAAGAGGAGGCAGCACTGTTTGATGTTCAGCTCGGCTGGACACCAAGCTCAGACCTACTTTGTGAACTTTGACACATTGGCCGACTACCAGAGATGGCATCGGCAAGCATCTAAAGTAAGTGTCCACTTGTTTGTCTGTATTTCTTTCTAAATGTCTTTCTTATTTTCTTTTAGGACGTCACGATCAGCTCATAAACCATGTGGCTGGCTACTAACTTTTATTGTGTCTTGTGTGTGAATATTTATTTGTGTTTGTGTGCATTTGTGTTTGTATATGTGTTAGGGCTGTCACATTACAATTATAATTTTGAATCTACATTCCAACACCAGTTTCAAAGATTCGGGAAATTATTTTTCTTTTTTTAATACGTGCCCATAAGCTAACCAAATGGTGACTCAAATTCCCAATAATGCAATAGACATTTTGACAGTAGCCTACCCTTTTATCTGCTAAGACCGTGTTAGGTTTGTCTTCATATTTTGCACTTTGCACAAATAAATTCTACCATGGGAAAAATGATCTGCTTTGACAAAGCATGTGGGTATGTGTGTATCCCTTCAAATAACGCAAAAATTAGGCTTCTGTCAAATGGTAGTTGTTCAGAACTATTATTTGGACTGGAGCCAATAAAAGTTTGGTCATGTAAACTAGCATTTCTCACACTGGTGAAAAAGGTGACTTTTCCGGGAAAATATTGAGTATGGTTTAACTAAGGAAAGGAATCCTCCCCCACTCAACAATTTTTCCAGGACTGGTGCTCAAAACTATTTCCCTTTATTGGACGGTCTTGTAACATGCATATTTGAATACTATTCGAACTAATCAACATGTTTTCTCCAAATGTCGAATAGGACTATTTTTGTAAAAGTGAGCCCTAGTGTCTGTGTCTGTGTCTGTGTGTGGTCATGAAGATTCCATTCACTAGCCCGCTGGGTGTAGGTAGGAACAGCCATCTTCCCTTTCTGACTGGGGGCTGTCAACCACAGTGGCTCTGGATTACCTGTGTTTAGCAATCCGCTATCTGACAGGCAATACCCTGGTGTGTGTGTGCGCATGCATGCTTTCGTGTGCGTGTGCTCGTGCGTGAGAGTGAGAGTGAGAGGGAGAGGGAGAGGGAGAGGGACGGACGGACAGACGGACAGACGGACAGAGAGTGAGAGAGAGGATCATTTCTGCTCCTCAGGGACCCACACAACAGTGTTATTAGACTGCTGGCATCAT